>JAYRBT010000042.1:66543614-66582550 GCA_036023395.1 Myiotriccus ornatus | reverse complement strand
GCCCTGACCAGGAATCGAACCCGGGTCTCGGCGGTGACAGCGCCGCGTCTTTACCACTAGACCACCAGGGGCTCCTCACTACCACATCTAAGCCTCCAGTAAGTGCCCCAGGAAAGCAACTGTCTTCTTAACACTATGAAGTCTTCAGGTAAGATGTTGTTTTTGTTGCTGTGATTCAAGAGGGCCTGTCAGGGTTGTAATGGCTGGTGGCTACATGGATTTCATTCCCCTGTGGTGTTGTCAACCTTTGCAGGTTTAAAGTGAATCCTGACATATTTAGCATCTGTCAGAAGTCAGTGTAAGACTTTTGATGGTGGGTTTTTTTTTTCCTTTCTGTGCTTTCTTTTTATTTTGTTTTTAAACAAATCTCACTTCATAAGTCAGAAAGGCTATGTAAAACTTGAATATGTGGCCTCTGAAGAGTTCAACACTAGAAAGCATAAGGCTTGTTTTTGCCTTTGAAAAACAGGGAGGAAGACAATATGACTTCAATCCAGTAACAGCAGATTTAGACTCATTACTTTGGGGTGCTGATCTGTAATTTTGCTTCTTTTAAAATGCTTCAGGTAGGTGGCAACGGTCTACTGATTAAACGGGTAGGTCCAGGGCTTGCTTTTTTTTTTTTTTGCCTGTTTCTTCCTCTCTGTCCTCTGCCTTGCCTTCCTCAGACTTGCAACCCCTTGCAGATATCGAAATTAAACAAACACTATCATAGGCAGATCAGGAAGGTGACTGTGGCGACAGTTTCTCCCCATCTGTCAGGATACTGCTGAACTGTTCAGTTTCCAATTTATTACTTTAGAAATAAACAAATTATTATATCTTGGACTGCACTCTGATGAAAGCTTGGAAGGCTAAACCAGCAAGAAGAAAAGGTGTTCTAGGCAGGTGGGTTGTACAAAAGAGAAGGAGGCATGCTGAGGTACATATTGCCAGCACTATGAGACCAGTGTGTGGAGGAGCAGCAGAGGACAAGGACAAGCGTAGATGCAAAATGAGGACTGGGAACAGCCTGAGCCTGTCAGTGCTTTGCTCCATCTAGCTGGGACGCACACTCCGGAGGCAAGGATTTGACAGTCCGTACCCATCTAAAATGCAGAGAAAGCTTGGCCCATGCTGTCAATTGAAACATTAGCCCCCTCTCCTCTGAGAGAAAACAGCTGACTGAATTTTATTCAGTTGTCCTCAACATTGCTCCTGACAAGAGGTGTCCTCCAGCCAGCAGCCTGCAGCCTCAGTAAGGGTATCTGTGAATTAACTGTCCAGCCACAGCAATTCCTGCTGTGATGAACTTTAGAGAGGTTTGTGCCAAACCTCCTGGCTAGCACAAGCTGTCTAGTCAGCTCAGGAGTTAGTTCTACCTTTCCGCCTTCTTAGAAAGTTGGACTGTGCTGCAAAGGGGCCCCCTGACTAATGCTGGTCTTTACAGCTATGGATCCCATGGGGCTAAGCTTCTCTTTGCTTAAAAACAGGTGTTGCAGAGGGAACAAGAGTTGAGCTGCAGAAGTTGAAAGTCTCTGTAGCTATGTAGCTTGCACATCACAGGGTCAAAGGAGAGCAAACTTCCCTAAAATTGCCTTAATGTTGTATCTTCCCTTTGGACAAGTGCCTGGGGCTTTATGTTCAGTGTCGCCCACCCTAAGCATCAGTGCCCACTAGTTTAGCACTGATGATACCTGTCTTGAAATAGAGATGCCTGTCTGCTGAGAGCTGTACTATGGTAAACAAGTCTAAGCTCTCTCTTTTTCTTCTCCTGCACCCCCACAAAAGCAAACCCCCAACCCAGACACCATATGGAAAACGGTGGTGCTCCCTGCTCTCCAGCAGTCAGCTTTAATTAAACAAATACGCTGTGTGGCCTGTTCCCAAAGATAAAGAGCAGCTATGTGTTTTTCTGCATGAATTATTTTAGACTACAAGAAATGCCAAAACAAGACAGAATGAAAATCGCCCTCACTATGGGTGCACAGCGCGCGCTTCTCTCTATCGTGCTGCAACACCCGTGCATCCCACCATGACTGCCGCCCTGGTCAGCTCTGTAGGATTGCTGGCATGGGCCCTAAATGAAGATCACTGGCTTCCCCAGATGCCAGCACTTAACTAACCCCTGTATCCTGGTCCTTGAGCCCTACAGGCCTGTGTATTCAGTAGCCTTGCCCTTGGCCCAAGCACACAGCAAGTTCTTAGAAATCTGGCAATGCTGAAAGGTGATCCACTCAGGCAATGTTCTATCAGTAAATAAATAGTCCAACTCAAGCAGCCTTCCCTTTAAAACTCCACTTTTTGAAGAAAAGCTAGAGGCTTTGACCAACAGTCATTGTTTGTAGTCCTGGATATCTCAGCTTTCCTGGAGCCTTTTGCTACTTGTCTCTATCTTGCCTTTCTTTGAATAGCTGCCAAGAGAACAGATGGAGTCACAGAAAATCATGGCCTAGTAGGGGAAGATTAAAGGCAGAAAGAGTCAAAGGAGAACTGAATTCATCTCAGATTAAGTTTTACTGGCTGTTATCTTTCTTAAAATGAGTACTGGAGAACCACAAACAGGAACTATTCAGCAATGAGAAATTTATGAAAGGCCAGTTGCACAGTCTTCTGACTCCCCCAAAATTATTGCCTAATGTTACCTCTGGCAAGATAATGTGACACAACCTAGCTAAGGTTAGCTGCAGACCTTACTCCTTCTATCATCCCCTTTCTGTGATAGATCTATTTTTGACTCCAGTCAACCTGGAACTGAGAGTTGAAGTAAGATCTCAAAGAGGCAGTGTTTCCAAAAGAGTACCTTCTAGCAACTAGCTGTTTCTCCCCTGGTTCTTCACTTTTCACTCCAAAATACCTCCACTAAAGAACTTTCTATTGCTCATCTCAATTGTAGGGCATTAGACTGTTGTTTCGAAGGCAGTTGAGTATGGGCAGAGTTTATATTGTAAAGAAGCCTAAATTCAAAGTAATTCCCGTAATTCAAGTTCTTTTAACTCCTTGTGTTTGATGGCCTCCTCAGTGTTATTGGATACTGTTGAGAGCAAGAATTTGACAAAATTCAGAGAGGAACAGAACACTTGAAAGATCATCCTGTTAGAAGGGTTAACGCCATGTCTTCCTGAACAGTTGGTTTCTCAGCTTACTTTAGTCCATATAAATGGCAAGCATTTCTCCTGTGCTCTTACTTTTACTCACTCTTACCTTGAAGAAATTCTTTGGAGAAAGGCCACTGTATAGGACTCAAATTTTTCAGCAAGAGAAAGCAGCTTTTATGGGTGTCCTATAGCTGTCTACTGTGACTATTTTTTACTCTTCCCTCTTGAGCATCTGATATTGGCTATCTCTGAAAAACAGCTACACAAACCAGATTCACAAATGTGACTGACTGAGAAATCCTGTGTTAAGGGGCAAGAGGCTTATTAAGCCAAGATACTGAAGTGTAGGAGTGCAATGAGACTGAAAATGTCATTTTATTTTACATTCCCAGTAACTACTACAACTCCAACCTGAGTGTCCCTAGGATGCATCTTATGAATTTGGGAAACTTCTCTAAATCTTCTCTTTTGATTCCTGTATTCAGTCAAAAAATGTGCCATTATTTCTCCTAAAGAGGAGAGCGATACCAACAGAGCCTGGAGTCAGATTGCATGGCAGAGTGCTGAGGATAAAATTACAACAAATGAAGCATGGGAAGAATTGAGCAAGAGATGATAGGAACATGATTTTGAATTTGTGTGTTGCAAGCTCTTACCAACACTTTTAGTCTACTTTGGTTTTATTTCCCCATCCCTAATTTCTTAGCCTCTGCCTCTTCCTATGCTATCAAGCATTTTCTTAACTTATTTCAGAGCAGTGCCTGTCTAGCTCTGCCTGTAACCCTTCACAGGCTTAGGTATCTAATTAATTGTACCAAAACAATGAACATATGTCTAGATGATGACCAGATGCCAGCACGTATCTCCTACCTAATAGAAGCAAATTGCTGAAGAAACCTCGTGGCAGTGGCAACACGATGGATGAAAGTACAACATACACACACATGTCCACCCTTGCCAGGATGCATGATAGCTTGTCTTCCAGTCCACTTGAGCACATATCATTATACAGCTCTTTCGTTAGCATTCTCAAAACTGTTCTTCCTACTTCCCTCCACGTCCCAAAGCCATGCTAGCAGGGATGAAGAGAGGAGAACTTGCCAGGAGCATCTATTCTCTTTGCTTACCTGCCAGAAATGAAAAATCAAGTATGTTTGGTAGTCTGGAACTTGTCTTGCCTTGAATGTCTCAGGAGTGTTGGAGAGAATGTCTTCTTCCATGATGTTTCTCCATAAACTTGATTATCGAAAGATCAGCGCTCATCCTCTAAAACCTACTTAGTGCCTGCTTAATCATCATCTTGTTTCTTAGTACAAATTCATTTTAAGTCATACATCCTTCATATAGCATTACTATAAATTCCTTTTTTTAGTACTAGGGGATGGGATGAAGATGGGGATTCCCACTGACAGAGTATTTACATTTTTTCACTGGAATATGTTAATTTTAGAGATCCTATAAAATATCTTAAAACAAATTGCCCTTGCTAGTATAAAATACCATATGCATACACTACTGTTTGGAAAGTGAAAATCCAGTGTGACACACTGACGCAAATGTGTGCCTTTGAGCTACTGCGGGTTCTTCAGAACAGCACAGCTTGGAAGGATAAGCACAAGGCACCGTGCTGGGGAAATGGAATTTCCTGTGTTGGAGGAAGAAGATCTGGGCCAATGCTGCTGTGATCTGATCTTTTTTTGGTTAACTCATTGGGTGACTATAACAGATATGTCAAATGTGCCATTCATTTATCACCATCTGCTTCTAGGGATGGAGATATTAATGCCGTATCTTCCTGAACAGTTGGTTTCTCAGCTTACTTTAGTCCATAAAAGTGGCAGGCATTTCTCCTGTACATCTTCACTCTTACCTTGAAGAAATTCTTGGGGGAAGTGTGGGCATGACTGGCTGATGAGAGCATGGGTTTTGGAAAGAAACTGTGGTGGTTTGCACCAATTTCAGTACAAAGAACACGATCAGTAGAAAAATGAGTGTGGATGTGTAGTAAAGAGGGTCTGAGCACACAGAGATAGACTCTCTTTAATGTAAGGTGGCATATGCTAGAAATGGGCAAGAGTGGAAGAAGGAATGGGATGTACATGGGAATCAGCTGCATGGGGAGAGTCCACATTGGGTCCAGTCGGACAGATATCTCCTCGTGACAAAAGCAAAAAGTCTGGGACCAGTTTTTGTACCCACTTCCAGCTCTCCTCATGCTAAGTTGGACATTACTTTGGGCAGTTTCATGGCTCTCAGTGCTTCAGCTACAGTGGGATGAAATAACTTACTTAAGGTAAACTAAGAATGACACACTCACTCTCAGTTAGCTGTGGACTAACTCTGTTACAACCAGAGACAGTCTAAGTGACTGACACTGTACACAGGAGGAAACCTTAAATCAAGTAGCTACTGTACAAAGAAAGTTATATCCTCAAATTAGTAACCATAATGCATTGCATACAAATGCAGTGCCTTCATAAAAGGCAGCAGTCTGAAGGGATTTGGAAACAGTACTCAACTTGGATGGAACAAAACATTCCACTTTGGGACATGTGAATGGCCTGGGAGAAACTGGCATTGCCAAAAGCTCTCTGTAGAGGGGTACTTGTATCTCTGATGTTGCTATGTTGGTGCCTCTCATGGAATTACCAGTTGATGAAATCCTCTTTGGATTTATGGGGGTGCTTCTCATGCTCTCCTATGTGCCCAGTGGAAGTGATTCACTCTGAAACTTCTCTTCTTGCTAGTAATTTCTTTCCTAAGGCACAGTAGGAACAGGGATGAGGGAGATGATTGTACTTGCTAATCGATTTCCAGGAAGAAATTTCCTGGGTGGAAGAGAGTTTGCCATTAGCTGCTAGAGGGGTTGGGGGCCTGCCTCTCCTGAAATGTCTTTGAATCACAGGTCAGTTGGGAGTCCATTTAAATTGAATTTCTCTGTTCCAGAGGAGCATCAGCCACGTAGAGCATGACTGTCTGCTAATTGGATTGGTGCTTTGTAAGCACTCAGAGCAAGGAGGCAAAGTGGCCACGATGGGAGGAAACACTGTATGTTGGACTGTGCAGTTGTCCAGTATGCACCATCAGCCTTGTTTAGATCCTCTGTCAGTGGTGGAAACAGTTGATGACTTACTGTGCTAGACAAGTCACAACATCTTTAGCTTTGACTTGCTAACAGGCTGAGCAGTGGCATTCGGAAAAAACAGCTACTGTATAAAAGAGCAATCTGATATTCTAAGTGTATGTGCACATCTAGTCACAAGGAAGGGATCCCCTAGTGACACATGCAACACTCACTAGCAGTGAGCAGAGGTTTAATAAGTTGTAGCCAAAACTATACTTCAGATATCACAACCAGGAAGCTGCTATGTAAATCCAAAGCATGTGTGAGGGGGAGTTTGTGTAAGTTCCTGAAATAATTTCAGTTAAATAATTACCATAAACAGAAGCTGTATAAATTAATTACTTACTGGAAAGATAGTATATTAATACAAAACTTTTTTTCCAAGATAATGTGTGACCTTTCCAAGACAGTATCCCTCTCTTCCAACTATCTTCAATATCATCATTTCTTTTAAAGGTTATATATGTAATGGAATAATTACATGTCTGCAAATGCATGCTGATAGTGACCTTCTGTAGCTTTGAAACATCTTTCCATACCTCTTTGGCTTTGTACTATGCAAAGGCTCTTTCTTCTTTGTTCAAATAATAGATTTATAACTACGTAAAATGGAAATAGCTGGCAAAAGCTCACTTTTAATTACACTGATAAGCATTCTCCAAATCCCCTCCACTACCTCATGTAATAATTATAGTTTGTCAGCCTAATACCAGTGAGCATGTGGTCGTCCTAAAGGGATCCAGAACTAGCACTCTTCCTGAATGCTCTGCTAGCAGAGCAAACACCTTTTCTGCTCTCTCCTATTTTGGGCCAATACGTATGAACACTATAAAAAGCTGAGGCTTGTGTTAGTGGAATTGGCAACCCCTTTCGTAATTACTGTGACTGTGAGATATAAACGGAATTTAGGTCTCTTCCTCAGTAAAAATAAATTATTTTTATTTTTTGAATAAGTGTCAGAATTGGACTCGGAAAAGGATTTTTGTTATGACTGAGTATTAGATCTGTTTTTAATCAGGCTTACACTTCTTACTGGCTTCTCATTCGTGCAACTCATGTTTAACCCCTTAGAACAGGAAGAAAGCCCTGGAATTTTCCAGAGGCTGAAATCACAGTGTCCCTCAGCACTGGAGAATGACACAAAGCTAAATGAAGGAGTGCTGCTCAGTAATTCAGAATCCCATAAACATGCAAATTAGCTGTATAAACAGAGGTGGCTCAGCCCTGAGCTCTTCATGCACCTTAGCAACCGTGTTCTGTAGGCCTGTCCCTGCGCGGCAGTGCATGGCCAGACGTGCTGCTCGTATCCCTGCAGTTCTGGGCACTTGGAGGCAGCTCTGGATACCAGCACACCACGACAATGAACTGCACCAGCTACTAAAGACAAGTTCAAAAGCTCGTTCCTACCACATTGGGCTGATGCACTCAGTGTAAGCTGTGGTTTTACTCTGCATACTCACCAGAGATTACCAAGATTGTTTGTGGGGTAGGTCATCTGCCTAAGTGCTGAGCTGCTCTGGCTCTGCTGTTGAGGCTTGACACAAACAGTGTAACACGAGGAGTGCAGTTGAACACAGGGAGAAGATCATGGCTTGGCTTGCAGAAGGCTGCTTCAGGCCCTGGGCTGGGGGCGTTGGCTGTGGAAAACAATTACTACCACACCTGCAGCTTGTTGCATCAGTGACACCCACAACTGAAAATGGAGGGGTTTCCTAACAGGGAAGGACCACAAGGGAAATCAGGAATGCAGAACTGGACGTAGGCTGCTTGGTGACATACACAAGGCTAACTTTGCTGTTCCCTGGCGCTTCAGAGCTGAGCTGCTTCTGCTGTGGGAAGGAGAGCGGAGGAAAAGTGCAGGACCAGTTGCAGAGCTGACTCCAATGCCTCAAGGGAGAGATAGCAATAGTCACTGCTGTATCAGGGGAAATTTAATTTCCCCATTTCCCTTCCACACACACCCATGTGCTTCCAGCAGGGCCTTAACATATGGAAAGCAGGCAGCGTTCAAGGCTGCTTGTGGACACAGCAGCTGGCTGGCACCAAGAGCAGTTGAATTTGCATATCTAATTGTCCTGGAAGGAAAGTACCATTTGGCACCATTGCAAAGAGGGAGAGGAGGCAACTTGAATGCTCAGCACATGATCATTACAGATATTTGGGTTCGAGTTAAGAAGAGATTTCAGTTTCCTGAGGCTTCATAAACTTCTGACCTTGCCAAAGTTGCAGAATAAGAGGTGGAATTAATTCTAAGATGTGGAAAATCTATGAAAGTTGTTCCCTTTCCCCATCTGAACTGTTCAATAATTCCTGAGATTTATAACTAGTAGAACATACAATGTACTGTCAAGTCAATTTATCAAGAGGATGACAGCTTGGGTTAGTCTTAGACCCAGGAGCTGGATTATTTTATACTCTCTGTCTGGTGCAGCAGCACTGGGAAAAAAATCACCTCAAAAAGAGAAGGCATTACTTCTTAATCTCATGCCTTGCATACACTAATTGGTCATCCACATCCTGTCTCAGAACTGAGATAGAAATGTCAGCTAACACTCATATATATACCTGGCCAAAAGAGCAGTGCTTCAGTCAGTGATGACTATCAGAACCTGCACCTGCAACCATCTGTACAGCTCATCTGGAATTAAATCAGCTACTTATGTCTCTCTTGACTACTGGATCTCTCTGTAGGGCCTTACTCCAGCTTAGCTTGGGCCTTTTGGGGATTCTTAACTTGCTAAAGCACCTGACTTACAAAGCCACTACTGTTCTCTACTTAATAAAGCTTTGAGCTTCCCACAATGTGCTGGAGTCCTTTGTTTGGAGAGAAAAAAAGATATATATATATATAATGTGTGGTTGTGGAAACATAAACATAAGAGATTTTCCTGTATTACAGGAGCCTGATTTCTGCAGAGATATTTCAGGAAAGTTTCACAAACAATTACTAGAAATCAGAGTGAGGAGTTGTGGGACTGATCATTTTTCTGCTCCTGAAACAAGAATGACTGATGCAGACCTTCTGAACTTTGTGCTACTTACAGCTGGGCAATCTCCTCTAACAAATGAGACTTAACAAGTTTGCTTCAGTACCCTTGTGCCAGCAGGGCTGTAGCATAAGCTGACACCATGAGGCTCAGCATAAGCTGGCAGTGCTATTTGTGCTTTCACACTTCAGCTGTGAAGCTACATCAGGGATGGTTCCAGATCCCAGATGCTGGGATGTGCCAATACTTCCCATCTTGGGAAGAGGCAACAGTGGTGGCAGTGGTTACTTTAGCACTAGGAGCTGTTGAAATCTTGATTCTTGTGGTGAACGCATTCTGTCCAGACTCTAGTTTAGCCTTGGAAGGTGTGTGGTGGGGGAAATTCCACTCTTGGCAGTAGCTGTTCTGTATAAAAGTGTGTAGTGCATGAAGAGATCCCAGAGCTGTAGAAAAGGTGTTGTGATGAGACATGAAGCTTCTTACATGAAAAACAACCTCATAAAAATAAGTTTTTAGTAAAAAATAAACTTCTTGGCCACCTGGGCACACTGCTGGCTCATGTTCAGATGACTGTCAACCAGCACCCCCAGGGCCTTTTCCACTGGGCAGCTTTCCAGCCACGCTGACCTCAACCTGTAGGACTGCCTGGGGTTGTTGTGACCCAAGTGCAGGACCCAGGACTTCACCCTGTTGAACCTCATACCACTGGCTTGGCCCATCGATCCAGCCTGTCCAGATCCCTCTGCAGAGCCTTCATACCCTCCAGCAGATGAACACTCCTGCCGAGTTTGGTGTCATTGGCCTTTGCACTTTTGTGCCGAACAACTGAATTCTCCCACCCTTTCAGGCGTGTTGAAAACCACCATCTCCTTTTTTTTTTTTTTTCCAAAGTAATTTACCAGAATAACTGGAATACAAAAGACATTTCAGGCCCATGTCCTCAGCTACTAGGCACTTTAATTCCTGTATCTCTAGGAACAACCACTACCTTAACAATTTTATTATTGTGTTCCACTTGTGTCTACACTATACAGTCTTAAGAGTCAAGATCATATTGCTAGTTTTGACCCAGCACAGACAAGGCTCAGAGGAAGAGGATGTTCGGATGTTTCAGCAGGATGTTATTTTGGAACCTGCAAGGTCTTAGAATAGCAATATTTTTCCTTGCCAAAGTAATGCTCTTGAAATAACTTAAGTGGAAGAGCTTGTCTTTCTCATTAGGTCTTATGATAGCAGGACTTGGATTCTATTCCCACATTCACTCCATTCTTAGCTGGATGGAAACAGAATTTCCCATCTTGTAAAACAGGTTGCATTACAGATTGGAGTCTCATGGTTAGGCTGCACTTGAATGAGCCATGCTTTTTTTTAGCATTTATTGAGATTCCATCGTGGTTACAGCCATAGGACAGCTCAAGCCCCTTTGCAAAACAGGGCTGAATTGTATAAAAAGCATCAACAAAGAAATAGAGGCTTTTTTGCTGCTTCAGCCATGGGTTGTAACTGTTGGCCATGACCCCACTGCATGTTTCAGGTAACATTGTTAAGGTGCTGTCTGGAGCAATTGGTTTTCACCATTTAAACAGCGGAAAATGCCTTATTGGTTTATGTATTTTCAAGACATAAAGCTATTTAAAAAATATTCAGTAGTCAAACCCTAAAAGTTTGTTATAGTGAATTTTTGTTATAGTGAAATTGAAGTACCAAGGGGAGACTGGATCTTGTGGAGAGGAATCATCTAAAAAGACACTTAAAGCAAAATACAACCCTACTCTAAATTTATTGGCATCAATGGCATTTCCATAGCCTATTCATGGATGGATCTGGTTTAGAGACTTGTAGCTCCTATTTAAACAACAAGTTTAATAGCAATGTCAGCCCTTAATATCAGGAGAAGCAGGATTCTGTTTTATACAATAGTCAGGCAAATGACATGAATTTTAGAATTCAGGGTTTTTTTTCTCACTCTGTAGCTTTGTGAATAAAGTGAAAATAAATTAATGATATATTCAGTGAACTTTGTGATATTTCTTACTCTAGAATCCGTTTGTCAGCTCCACTGGAGAACTGCACGGGTGCCATGGCAATGTTTCCGTGCAACCCCCTTATTAACAGCTCTGAGACAGGATCAGAGATTCTAGCAAAGGTTAACCATACTAGAAGTTATCCCACAAATAAACAAAAGCAAAACCACATGTATTAGGAGATTCCACATAAGGAAAAAGACTGGAAGGATTCCAGAAGATTGAAAGTTTTCCAGTGATGTACACGGAGACCTCTGAATAGAGTCTGAGGTACAGAATATAAGGGAGGAGTTTGGAGGCCTCTATGGAATTCTTAACCTTTTCAAATGAAACATATAATAACTTCTATCAATATGCTAGCTAGAAAAGGGTAAATAAAGCTTTTAATGTCTTTGACCACCTACTTGCTTGTGTAGGCATCAGTTCTACATCTAATCATCCTTTGTCCTTTAAGTTTTCTCAAGGCAGAACAGGTTTGATTGAAACAGAATGTACCCTGGCTGGCTACATACAATCCTTTAGCATCACCCTCCTGAATGCCAAACAATGGTCTTACTAAACTGTTAGCATTTCTGTACAGTGAGAAGGCCAGAGAATGCCCTAGAACTGCGATAAGGCACCACATGAATACTGTTTCCAAACTTTTTAATGTTTCCCAGCACATACAAAAGATACAGCTGTCCAAGAGCAAGGGTTGAAGTGGCATCTGATTGTTATTCATCTGGGATCTCCTCCAACTCCCACTAAAACAGTATTTCCACTGAGTTTGTATATAATCTGATTTCAAGTCCCATGCAGTGAATCCTAGCCAATTCAGCTCTTAAGGGTTGTCCTGACTCAAATGCTAACTATCTGCATCCAAATGAAGGCTCTTCCTACTTATGAACAGATCTTATTCTTCTGTCTGTAGCATAAGAAATGTCATTTATTGCCATTTCAAGTAAACAATATGGCTTCTCACACAGCAGCCTCCCCTAGCAATGCTTGTGTTGTCCTCCCTGTCTTCAATCTTTTTACGCTTCTAACTAAACATTTTTAAATGTGAATATTCTACTGTGGGTGGCAGAATCAACAGCCTGATCTTAAGAGCCTCTGATGATTCCATCCTGAATACTTCTTGAACATGGGTTTAGAGAGACATTATGGGTGCAAGGCATACAGTTCTGAAAAATCCACAGCTCACATATAATCCACAACACATGATCCAGCACAAGCCACAAAAATACCGAAGCAACAGCAAGTGAAGTGTGAACTGTCCCACTTAGTCTGTATAGAGTCTGTGTGCCAGTATTACAAAGTTCTTCATGACTTACTGTGTTCCACTAAGCTGATGCTGAGAGCAGGCACAGCTTGCAGTAGAAGGAGGTGTGTGCTTCACTTTCAGGGGAAAAAAAAGCAGTAGTTTTTAGCTGCCCCATCTCCTCACTGAGATCAGGTAACCTCTTGCAGGTGGTAGGAACGTTATTTAGGAATGTTATTTAGGAACGTTCGGAAAGACCTTCAATCCTTGGGCTGAAGACAGTTGGAAAGAGTGAAGTGGTGGTGGATGAGAGAACATTCCCCTGTGCTCCTGCTGCACGTCCCTTTGGGTGAGGGGTGATGATGATTCATTGAGGCACTCCAAGGAAGCATGAACTACTATGGCCTGTGCTGTGCTTGTTTTCTGAGGTAAACAGGAAATCTCAGACCTTGGTAATGTCAACTCTGAACTTCTCAGCAGGGCTAAATTCCATTTGAAAGGAAAAGAGCAGCAGGAATGATCTCTATGTTTAGTTATCTCATGCCTTGTCTTACATCATCCTCTCACGAGTGTGCCAGAAGGCCAAAAGGAGACCTCTGATTGTCGTATAAATGACCTGCATAACAGGCTTTTCCAATTGTTGATGTGGCATGTGGAAGACTGAGTGCACTGTGTTCCTCTTCTACCTAATTCTGAGTGACTGGAGAAGAAAACCTTTGCTTTAAATCTGTGGGAACTTGAACTTATGCTTCTCTCTCTTCCTAAATGAGCTCTGAATCCAAAGAACTTTCCCACAAAAATGCTAAGCTGGATCTGAATTTCAGCCTCCAAGTTGGTTTCTTAATATTCTCACTGGCAAATTGTACCATTAATTTGGAATATCATACACATCTACAGATCTCATCATCAAAACATATTTAGATACCAAAAATTTTATCAATCTTTGTCAGAGACAAGCAGAACACTCTCTCTGGTTTTGTTTTCCTTGAGCTTTGCGACACAGGTCTTGCCTCTTTTTAGGGTCCATCTTCCACCTGCTGGGATAGGAAGTTGTTTTGTCACCCATATGTCTTGCTTTGAGCCACCGGAAAAATACAAATGCAGGTAAGAAATTTAAAACTGCCCCCCTGAGAGTTCTCTCACCAAACAAGTGTTTGTAACTCAAATTGCTCCACTTAAACTGACTCGAAGAGAAAAATGGTGTTGTTAGGCATAGTATGTGATTCTCTCCATCTGAGGCTCTCAAGTTCCAAATCTCAGTGCTGGCTTTGGGACAGCACTAGGAATGTTCCAGTAGGGCTGACTGATTCAGCCCTACTTTACCTATTGTAGTTGTGGCGGCTTGTATTGTGTCTAAATTAAAATATACTCTTGCATTAAAATAATACATTGAATTCAGCTTCAAAAGCTGTCTCAGAAACTGTCTCCCCTTTGTGACAAATGCACAGTCCCACTCATTTCTTTGCTCCACGAAGTGCTGTCAAACATGTCCAGTCATCTGGCGCTCACTGCAGCAAAACTCTTCATCTCTCAAAGGCAGCGTTCTCAAAGCCCTTCACAAACCCCTCTGGCAGACACCTCCTGCTACCCCCTGCGAGGGAAATGAGTAACACTCATCTAGTTACACAGAGGGAGGCTGAAGGAAAACGAGGCAATACAATTTGCCCACTGTAGCATGAAGCTCCTACCATTCTAGCACCTCAGTCCTGGTTTCTAAGCAATAGCCCAAGCTTCCTCTCTATTCACCAGCTCAAACTACTGCAAAGGATTAAGTAGACTCTTAACATCATATTGAACAGGAGCCAAAAGAATTAATTTCACAGGACAGAAGGAAACCAGCACAAAGAATTCAACAATTTGGGGGGTGAAGAGCCTGCGTACTGATCAAAAGACAGAAGCAACCTCCACTTAACTGCTAAAGCTTGTAGTTGTCAAATCTAGCCCTCCCATACTCCTTCCTCTGCCCTGATTTGTGATACTTCACGGAGCAAAAAGCCTCTCTACGAGAGAGAGAAACTTTCTAGAGAACAGAGTGAAAGTCACTTCTGCCCAGTGGTTCACCTGTCCAGGTGCTCTCCTAAAGTTCCTTTACTCGATAGGAGCCACAGGGAGCAGAACTGGGCATCTCTCCTTGAGAAAGATGGCATCTGAATCCTGATGCTCTACTACATTGTCTAAGCTCTGGTCCCAAAAGAGTATGTCTGTCTCAGAAGCATTATGCTGTTTCTGTCTGAATTAAGTACTATCCTTGCTCTGCCAGGGCTGCAGATGCCGTGTAACCTGTCACTGGAATAGCAAATGAGCTCACATTAAAAGGCCTTGAACCTGGTCCTTACAGGCTGAGCAAACCAAGCCATTCATTACAAGTAGCAAAGGTGACTTGAAGTGAACTGGAATGAAATGGTTCACATCACTAGTAATCCACAGGAACAGGAATGAAGCTGACCTGCAGTGCTCAGTTGTTACTCTTAAACCAGCTTTACATGTATTTTAACCAGTCTCTTCCTTTGCTCACTAAGACAGTGAGAATCTCTAGTTATTCAGCAGCACACCAAATAAGCAATACCTTTCTGTTGAAACCACCACTAAAGCTCATCAAAGCCTTGCAACAGCATAAAAATGGGCACAGCAGCACATGGCTAATCATCTGCTTGTATGCTGAGAGTAGAGAAATGGAGCCCCTGATGTCTTCTTACGGAGAAAGAACCTTTTCCTGATTGAGCTAAAAGATCTCTGTGAGAATGCATAGGTGTCATTAGGATTATTTCCTCCAGTCTCCAGCCTTTCTTAAGCCAAACATTCTCCATCTCTCCTACTACACTGCAAAAAGCAGATTACACATATGCTTCAAGAAAACTAGAGATAAATGGTATGTCTAGAACTTGGGTCTATTTCATGGGATCATTAAAAATGTTCACTTTCCCAAGGCACACATTAATAATTTACTTGAGTCCTCACACCTTGCCTGCTTCCATTCAGGCGGAAAGTATATCAAGAAGTGGGAAGTGCAGCATAAGCAAGATACTTAATTTGGCTTCATATAATAAAATGATCAGACTGAAAAGTTGCAACATGCCCCAACAGGCAACACTAAATCTCTTTTACTATCTAATCATCACTAACAGCTACTGCAAGCAAAGGGGAAAATAAAATGGAGAGCCAGAAAAATGGAAACCTCAGTCAGCCAGTAAGAACAAACACCAACAAACTTCCATATAAGCATTTGAGGCATTCTCTCCTTATCACTCAACACAGACCAACAAAACAAAGTCCTCACATAATGGGGTTTATCCCCTTCTGTGATTGGTCCTCACGCGTATTCCTTTATGTGGAACTTACAGTGTGAGGGAAGAACAAGAAAACAATGAGCCATGCCACGCACACAGAATGGAAAGCAGCCTTTTCCCCTCTTCCATGTTGTCCTAGAATTGTACTTTGGTTTTAGGTCTGAGGAGGGGTTAGCTTTTGCAGATTCCCACAAGTGGGAATTCTGCTGAGCCTGCCAGTAGAAAGGCTACCTTGCTATAACTGTGCTTGCTTATATGGAATAGCTGGGAATTTTCATTCCATTGCAACTTATGTCATCAATCCTGAGCACCACATCACTGCTGTGCAGGCTCCCCCCTCCTGCAGACTAATCTTGCTGCTTGGCATCAATGGAAGAGCTTTCAGAGTTGAGGAGTACTGGCACACTTGAATATTCAGCTAATCCTCTTTCAAAAGGCATTGTTGCTATTCTTGGAATAATGAGTAGGAAGTTTCCTTGCTCTGTTAATGGGTCCAATTAGAGGCAAAATTATGGAGTTGTTTTCTGACAGCTTGCTCCAAAGATGCCATGACCCATATCACTTCTGGTTGAAGGAAAAGAAGTCAAAGCATTCAAGTTTTTGACTGAATGGCAATTCATTAAACAACAACTTAGTCAAAAATTGCTAGAGTTCAAACATTCTCCTGACAAGAAGTGGTTTTTTGGTCCAGAAGGAACACTAAGAGATTCTTAAATGTTGGTTAACTTCTTTTAATGACTTTCCAATGGAAAATCTAGGAACAAAAAGCAGATTGCTGATTCTTAAGCATCACATTTTATTGAAAGATACAGGTTCTCATGGGGCTTTATCATACACTGAAAATGTGTGGGTGGTTTCTTAACCAGTTTTAGTGTTCATAAATATTCTCAAATGGTGCCAGAGGGAGATTACAAGAATTCCTTATGCTTGTGCTCAGTGGAAAGGGATTCTGAATTCTAACTTATCTTCTTGGAGACTAGCCACTAGATGCTGTTATTCTGGTAGCACAATTCCATCATCATGGACTGAGTGCAGTGTTTTCTCCCTCACTGAGTAGTGTGATCCATCTTGGCTTAGGGTGGCTGAACTTCACCTGAGAAGTGAAGTTTACTTCCCTGTAAAAGGCTGTTAGAACAGTTCAAAACTACCTGTGCAGACAACACTTGCCTCCTCTCCCTCACCCACCCCATTTTGATGTGTGATATATTCCATGCCCTAGCTGTGGGAAAGACACTGCAGTGCTATTCGATGACCTGGGGCACATCATGGTCTTTCTCATCCCCTAGTGGTGACCATGGATGCACATGTGACTGCATTTGTATTGGGGAGGGGGAAATATTAGAAACCTGACTGCTGTAGAAGATGTGGAAGAGATAAAAATTAATGCCTGGCTGCTAAACCTCTGTATCTTGAGTCCCAACCTGTGTGACTGGCATAGCTGGCCAAAGAAGACAGTGAAGATACCCTGCCCTCTGTGGCACTACTGATATATTTTGTAAAATTAAGGTAGGGCAGCTGTTTGGAATAAGAACAATAGGAAATTTTTTAAATACCTCCATTAATCCCCTAAGTGCTTTATAAGGCAGGTAGTGGGGAGAGGTAAACAGGAGTACGATCCCTTAGGTGGGATCTGGCAGTCAGTATGCTGCAGAGCTGAGTATGAGCTTGAGCCAGGGATATCCAAACACTTTCTCTTGGAAAATATACTGGAAGATCATTTAAGGATTTAAGTCATTCTGGGAGGATCAAACTGCTCTTTTTCTGTGAGTGTTAATGCAAACCAAGCACCTGAAATGTCCTGGTGACTTTGGAAGACTCAGCCTTTTAAAGTCAGTCAGAGCAGATGGGAACACTGCTGTTCAGATTCCAAATCTGAGATGTGCTGCTTCACCGTGAGCTCCTGAGAAGACAGTTTCTCTGCCTTTGAACTGAACTCTCTCTGAAAATAAATGCTCAGGTCAGTAAGCCATTTTGGATAGGAACTAAGAGCTGCCCTGCCTGACTATAGATTGCGGGTAAGCTAAAGATCCCACACATGACTGCAGCATGTCCTCAGAAACCAACATTCCTTGGATTATTTTGCTGTCCTAATACAGTGTAAAGGCTGGATTATGTGAGCTACAACAAAAGTATGTCATTCTACTGCTTTAGACCATCCATAAGCTTCTGTATGATTCTTCGTCATTTTGCTCTAGTCTTCCTGCACTTCTGACTAAATTGTCGTGGTTGATTGATTACAAAAAGGGAAATTACCCTTTTATTTGTGTTTGATAGCTTAGTTTCCTTTCACCAGTAGAAACTGCAGCATGAGGAGCCTTTATATAAGAAAAAATGTGAAAACAGGCACAGATCAGTCATTTAGTTCAAGACTGGCAGTTAGTAATGTTTTAAAAATAAGACTGGGCATTACTTGTGTTGTATTCTTGCCACCTGCAAAGTTATGCTTTTCTCCTTTAAAAAAAAAACTGGAGTGAGATCCTTGTGTTTGGAATGACAAAATTCATAGCAAGGTCATATTCAGGGTGACTCCAGAGCAGACAGGCTGTAACAAGTTTTCACTGCATTTGCTAGACCTCCTTCACCGAGTTGAAAAGGTCTGTTTTGCAACAGGCAGTGGCCCACAGGTAAAGCTTCCTCGGCTGTTACAGGCAAAGGGAGTCACTGTAGGCACGCAGTTGGATTGAACACTTCCAGCAGAAACTGCAGGGGGTGCTGCACTAAGTGGTAGCCTTCCTTCGAGTCATCATTGCACCCGTGCCGTGGCCTGGTGCCGTAAGGGTCAGTGCCCCTGGCAAGATGGAATGCTGAAGTCCCTCGAACTCTCAGAAAGACTAAATGGATTTTCGTTGTTGTTATTGTTGTTCCACGCTCATGCGTCTAAACATGGAGCCTTCCGTCAAGATCCATTTGGTTAACAAAAATCATTGGAGCCCCAGCTAACAGCCTGGTCTCAGTTGGTCAGCACAACACCTGTACAACAGATTTTGTGGAATAAATGGCAATTCTGATTACAGGGAACTGCTGCTTTCTGTCCCAGAGGCAGCTGCGTCTCAGCGGCAGGTAATGGTCAGTTTGAGTGCTCAGAAAGAAAAAGGATTCTGTAAATGGAAATTAATATTCCTCTGGCCTGGAAAAAAAAAGCACAATGTCCCTCAGGGCAAGAAGGGAATTCCAGTCTACAGCCATTATTTGATGGAACTGTTTCCAATTACATATTCTCTGAACTCCTTAATTCACAAACTCTTTTTTTTTTTCTAAGGGGAATAGTGATTCTGAAAAGCCTTGTTAAAGCTGTGCATAGAGGAAGAGAATTTCTTAACTGCCTCAGCTAGTGCTTCAGTGCAAGGTAGGAATGCCAAGAGCCCTCTGATAAAGTTCATGCAACTATTGGAAACTAATGGCAATTTCATTGCACTGCTGTGTAAGAGCCCCTGTGAAGTGCACACTGAAGCCTTTATCAGACCACAGAATTGGGATCACAGAGCAAGAGAAGTGGACTCCACTGGAATGGTCATGGGCACCTTGAGAGCACATTTGGAATCGGTGGTGTTGCCTGGTTGTGTCAAAGGGATGCTCTGTGGATGACCTGTGGGGCTGGGCACTGCTGAGGGACATGTGCAGAAAGGAAATGCATGAGAGACTTTCCTTAGGAAAATTAAATAGCAAAGAGACAAAGGGGTGAGCTGAACTTTCACGTGTGTGTACAGCTCCACATTATACTGAATCTGGAAAACTAATGGTGGCCAGCTGGAATGGATAAGATACGAGAGGTTGAAAGGATGTTCTTCACTCAACAGTTCAGTGTCACAGCCTTACATTTTCCATCATGATCCTTAAAATGGAAAGACAATTATTTAGGGCCTCCCCTAAAACCCTCTTCTCAATAACCCAGAGCTGAACTTTTAAACCTCTGAAGGCATGCCTGTAACTAGACTGACTCCTCAGCTTTTAGAAGCTAAATCACAGCTGAGGCCAGGAGGTATTAATGAGATATTAGCAAGCAGAGGAATGATGGTGGTTTGAATCTCTGTAGGGTTGGTGTTTTTCTCCTTTATACAGTACCCCAAATTTCATAGTCTCTATGTAGACATGTAAGATGCAGGCCATCTTAGTCCAACTCAGTAGGTTGGTCTTTTCATATGCTAAGTGCTCTGAACAAAATTCTGTGAATGCCTAGGAATAGACGGGTTCCTTAATTGTGGGCTGCTGAGGTGTTATGGTTGGAGGGAGGAGTCTGTGTGTATGTAAGTCTGTGCCTTTCTTTCTTTTATTTTTTTCCTGGGAGATTCTAAACTCAAAGCATTTGTTGTATTTTTCCACGCCATTCCTCAGCCTACAAGTGTTTTCTAATCCTTCTTCTCTCCAGTGGACAGCTTGGCTTGCTTTCCAGGGTCATTGAGTTTGATTTATCACACTTTATTTCTACAGTAATTAAGACTTGTATAATAGTCTTGATTCCCTTTGCTCTCTGTGACATTTTCTAGTTCTGGCTTTTGTTCTTTTGGTCTTTTGCTAAAGGCTCCAAGTTTGTTGGAAAGTATTTTGCTGCCTGCAATGCACACAGCATTGAAAGTGCTGTGGATTTTTATTACTAGATATCTACAGCATGGTTGCCTTTGTCTGCAGGGAACTAGAATTAGGGACTTTGTTACAGCTGGTACTGAGATCTCCAAGTGTCAGGATGAAATTAGGAGATGCCAGTCCTTCATTCCCCTACCTTTGCCTTTCTCCTGCTTCTAATGGCTCAGAAAGACTGTGGCAGCCTCCACATGCCAAAAAGATCAAGAGAATGGCACTTATATTTATTGTTTGACCTCAGACAAAATAAAAATCCTTTGTCTTTCTGGCTATGTGATATTTTTGACCAATAGGAGATTCACAGGAACAAAAACCTTCAAAACAAAAAAAAGGATCAATGTGATAGAAGTACAAGAGGTGGATGGGGTGTGTTACAATGGGATTTTGGCATCCTAATTCTGCCTTGGTGACTAATAAGATAGGGCTTTTACATCAATCCAAGGAATGTTCCAATGAAGGATAACACGAGGAATTGTTAATAATGAAAGGAAATGGAGGCTACCGTCAGGAAGGAAGGAAAAAAGGGAACTGTACAACCTTACAGAATTGAAATTCAAATGCATCTGGAGGTTGGTCCTTAAGGACAAATCTGGAGGCTCCTGTAGTGATCAGCTCCATATGAAATATCATGAGCTGTGAAGTAGATGTGAACCTCTGGGAACAAGCAATACCAGCACATTTGAGAGTAGGAAACATGCCACATCACCCATAGCTCTCCACAAAACAACAGTGCTGCATCTGAGAGTGGACTGTGTGACATGCAGCAGCAGTGTGCCATCTGACCCAGGAACAGAAACGCTGGGTGACTAAATGCTGTCTTGCAGGATGTGCTTTGTGACTCTGGATGACACACGCCTCTGAAATGGAGGAGCTGAGAGCATTAGCTACTACCTCATCTTCTCCTTCCAGATGTTTGTTGTTTTGCTTTGCTTTGTTTAATTAACCCAGCCTTCCAAAGGAGAGGAGAAACAGTCACTTTGGTGTTTAACTTCCTTCATAAAAACAACTGCTGTCAACCAGAGCTGGGGCTGGAGTGATTACAAGAATCTTTACATAAATCTCTCTCCTGAAACTCATTTTTCTTAACAAGTTCTTATATCAATGTTCTCTTTATTATCTCTCCCTGGGAAGACTTGCAGTCTGTCTCAAGACCCTCAGTGTATTAAAGGAGGAGGCAAAACAGAGGCAACTTAGTAAGTATATTTGTATTACAGCAGACTTCAATGTTGCTCTCATGTGCCCCTACAAAGACTTTCCAGGCAAAATAAAGTGTTTTGCTTTTTGCTTCTTCAGCATTTATAAAGGATGCTTTCATACAATGCTATATTTTTAATTTCATACCTCCTTTCCTCTCACAGTTTTTATTCAAACTTACCTCTTCTTAACTTCTTCTGTGTCAGATCCTTACTGAAAGGAACACGGGGCTTTTGGCCTCAGCAGTGTGTGTCAGGAAAGAAGCAGGGGATAAGGGATAAAGGGTTAACTCATATTCCATGTTGTGAGAGTCTTGGTGATGACCATGATTTTCTTTGAGTTTATTCTTCATTTAAATACTGGAGTGTGGTAGGAAAGAAGCGTGTTGGCTTCATGTGACCTTCCCATGTTTGATTCTCCAATATCCTTTACTGAATTAAACAAAAATGAGGAAATAGGGTAAGAAAGACTTCATACTTCCAGTGTTTAGAAAATAAAACCTGTTGGGGCTAAAAACGACAAGCAAAAAGAAAAAAAGGTTTGGAGATGCATCTTTGTCTCACTTGTGATAAAACCAGCACAGGCATGAACTCTCAGATCTGTGGTCAGTGCACAGAACAGCTGCTGTGGCATTGGGACCCATGCCATGTCCATTACTACAGCCAATTGTTCTCCCACAGACAACAGCCACTACTGACTACAGTGCTACCCTCCTTGTTTGCTTATTCAAGATATTTTTTTAGTTGGGATTGCAGTTTGTACTTCTACCACAGCTGAAATAGCTTTAGCTATTAACTGCTCAATCCAGCTACTGAAAGTTTAATTAAATATGCATCTGTTGCCTGCAGGTCCACCAGAATACCAAGGGCCTCTGTTCTCTCCTCACTTACGCCTGTTCATGGCTGTAGACTTCCACTGGATTGGCTCCATTGCCTTCGATGGTTGCTCTCCATTTGTGCCAAGGTAACCAGAACAGGAATGTTACACTAAGTGTTTAGAAGACACTGGGAACAGACAAAATATGTGAGCAATTTTCTTCTTTAGATCTATAGCTCATTCTGTGGAAAAATCTTTTCTGGAGACTGGTTTGAATGCTGTTTGGGAGATGGCTTGATCTATCTTTTCTTGAAAACCTATTCTTATGTAATTAATAATTAAAAAAACAACATCAAAAGACTGATTGAGAAAATTGGTTTAGATTCTTCCTAGTCAAATCCCCAAACAGTCACACGCACACACACCCAGAGAAATCCTGCGCATGGAAATTCAGCAAGCCTTTCTACCCAGGAGAGTTTCAGCTATCTGTGGAATTGTTATGCTCTCTCCACCATTATAATTACAGCTCAGTGAGCGACGTGGGGCATCACAAGTGCTCAGGGGTGCATGGAGTGTGTGCAACACACAGCTACACAAATGGGTGCAAGCATTCCCATTTGTGTGCCAGCACTGTGCCATTGAAATAGCATCCCTGTCTTACAAAGCAGGCCAGAAATATCTTCAGTGGATGGATTTGCTATTATTAACTAGCATACCTATTAGCAAATGAGGTGATTTCTGGCTTGGTGCTAGTGGAAATCACAAGGCTGTAAGGACAAAGAACAGTCTGAACTGTTCAGTGAAAAGGAGTCCCTGAGAAATGGAACTTTATAAAGGACAAGGGAAAGGGAAAGGTCAGTAGGAAGTAATCAACCAGTGTTTGCACTCATCATCATGATGGGCAGGATAAAATTGAGATGTCACTTTTCCAGATTCCTATCAAGTTCTCTTTTATCTAAGTTCATAAATATGAAGCTAAAGAGCCTTTCCTGCTACATTTGAGGAACCTCTTTTTTTTTTACTTCATAATTTATATGAATATCAGTGCTTCGGAAAGTGAAAGATTAATGGCAATTGTCTAGTGCCAAGCAGAGCACAGGCAGGCTTCCTTTGTGTAGCTCTGCAGTTTCTTCTCACCTGCAGCACCTGCGTGAGCTTAATACTGAGCACCTGTGCTACTGCCAGTACACCCAAAACCTGCTAGCCCAGACCTATGCATCCACATAGCTCTACTGCTGATGCACAAAGATGTTTGTTATTGCCTGTTATTCCAGTGTGGATTGTCCATGCAGCTCTGCTGATGCATTAAAATCCTGTCTTACACTTTCTCATGCTATTCCAGTCTTTCTCCTTCACCTGTCTCACCACATGCAGCATCTGCTAGTCCTTTGCACAGCGCTGTGTCTGAGTTCTGCAGGATCACTTCCTCCAGTTCTCCATGTCTCTTCCTTGAAACACAGACCTCCCACATTCATCTCAGTTCTGCCCAGTAACTACAGCCTCACAAATGCCCACATAAATGGTAGACAACCATCACTAAGCTCACTCTAGTTTATCTTAATCCAAACACAAGGGAGCCTACTGGGACAAGAGTCACTCTATGGTCACACTGCCATGAGAGATTCCCCCCAGCTAGCAGAGGGTAGTGGTAGTAGACAAAAATTTCAATTTAAATAGGAGCATCCCCAGGTGGGGAGTTAGTATCAATAAATACATCTCTAAAGTTTGTGTCAAAACAAAGCTGTGGCTGCTGCTGATCCTACAGCACCTGCCACACTATCTGCTACAACAGCTCAGAAATAGAGTGGCAAGAAAGGTTGATGTGTCTTTTAGCTCCACGGACTGTGGTCTAAGGGTTGATACTGAGGAAGGCTATGCTTGATTTTAGTATCATATGTAGCTATGTCTCTTTGTTTTTAATGTAGAGCAGGAACTGGGTAACAGGCAGATAGCTTTTTTCTTGCCTACTGAGCACTCCCACCTGTGTTTTTTGTGCACCTTCAGAAATTTCCCAGATTTGATTTCCTCTTGCTTAGAAGGCTCTACTTACTTCTTTCGTTCTTGAAGCATAACTTCTTTTTTGCTTACTCAGAGCTTCTTCTAAGCTATCTCTGGGGCATTCTTAGTCCCATGTTCAGAATATGCTCACTTAGTCTTTGAAGCAGAAAACACAGGTCAAAAGAGCTGACTTTTTTTTCTGCAGTCATCACTGCACCACTAAACAAAACAATTAAATGTGAAGTTCTTTTAAAAAACCATTGGGCGAATATTCCCTTCCATCATTCCTTACTGATGATTTTGTTAATTCAGTGGGTTTCTGAAACCCATGGAAGTCACCAGCTATAAAAATTGGATGTATGTGACATAAAGCACATCTCACCTAAACAGTTCACCAAGACAGTTGTGTGTGACTATGTGTGTTTGCATACTTTTGAATCCCTCATTTCTTCGGTCTCCACTTCTCTGTCAGAGATGTATATCTGGAGGGAAAGGAAGACATTCTCATAGAGATACAGGTGCATCATTCACACGCCGCTTCATCCTACCTATTCACTGTTCAGTACATGCAGGCATGCCATGCTCCTTGTCCTCCCAACAGCTGTCTGGGAATCCAGCAGCAGAAACCTTCCTCACAGCCTTGTTCTCAGCAGTGCTGTGTTCACAAGCAGCCATTGAGGTGTAGCTCTCACCTACGCTGCTCTCACAGCAGAGCTGTAGAATGGACGGTTTGGGGGAAAGAGAAGTTAAAATTGCAAGTAAGAAAGAAGAACAACAGTGTACTAAGTAAGGACAAACAGGAAGTGCTGTCTGGAAGGAGCCAGTGAAGTTTGAAGAGGGGCTCCAAGCTCTTTTTATGGAGACCAGTATCATTTTTGCTAATATCTTTCCAGATGCCACTCTGTCATCAGGAACCAGTCAGGTCCTTTGTGACTTCAGTGCAAGGATTAGTAATAGAGAAATGTTATGAAATAGGTCATATTTTAACTAATTTTTGTGACATATATCCAACTAGTGCCATTCTGGATCCCCAGAGAACAGTTACTAATTGTGCCTCCGGTTAGTGTTCACCTCAGGGAATTCAAAATAGCAGCAAATAACACCAGAATGGAGAATAAAAAAATGGAACTGGAAGATAAGAAGTGAGAGTGAGGTCCTGATACTCCAAGGTCCTAATTCCTTTCAAACTGAGGAAATCAGAATACTCCTGCAGTACAAGATGAGGGGAAAAGTAACAAACACAAACAGCTCCTTGCTGGTAAGAGAAAGAAATTCCAGAAACATCTAAGGCACATTCACATCCTGAAGGCATTCCTTGTTCCAGATCTCCCTTGCCAACTCTGTCGTTAACAAATGCAGCCTATGTCTCTACTGAATGTGGTACAAGTTCTGCAGGAACTCCCAGAGTGTTCCCCCTCCCAAACATGCACCAGAGTGTGTCAAAGAGTACTTGGGTCTATAAACCACAGGGGCCTACCCCAATATGGATTAATAAACCAGGCAGGATGGCAAATCCACATCAAAGTGATGTCCCCAGGAACAGCTAATCAGGATAAGCTAATGGAACTTGTTACCGTCAAGCCCTGTACCACAACCAGCAGGAATGGGGGAATACAAATGCTCTTCTTATTACTGGAAATTAAAATGCAGCGCAGAATCCAATTAAGCCACACATATCTGTCATGCAAGAGCTCTCCTTAGGTGAGGCAGGAAAGATCTGAGAGAGCAAGACTTTGAGACTGCCTGCGTGACTTGGTGATTGCATGTACTGCTGTGATTGTGTCAGGGGAGGAGGGGATGGACGCTGCAGTCCCCACTATGGCTCTGTATTTAACAGAAGAGCAGGGGGAGGGGATATATAGCTGTGGGAAGAAGAAACTGTGTTTTACTAGGCAGTGTTTTTTGAAGCAGGTATACCCTGTCAACTTATTCACATGCACTTCTGTATGCGATAATTACTTTCCACTTCCCTAGGTCGCATGCAGTGCCTGCCTCTGTAGGAGGCTTTTCCTTTAGCTCCCACGAGAGGACTATTTCTGGTGTCTTCCACGTGCTTCCTGAGTTTTTTCCCCATCAAAGCAGACTGAAACAGCAGACTACAGACTCTTAGTCTACCTTCTCTCACTACCCCTCACCATTCTGTGCAACTCACAGCTGGTTCATTGCTGCAAGAAGCAAAACACCTCCAGCATGCGTACGTGCTTTCTTGCACTGTTTTACACTGACACATTTTCTTGCTGCACCAGCTGCTTTTGCAGACCTTGCTGGGCTTGAACCCAATACACGTTCACAGCCTTGCCAACCTAAACCCATATGTCTCAATTCCTCCCCAAACTCAATATTCAATTGTATCTCCAGCCTCCACTGCTCATTCTTTCTAGTATACATAACAGATACCAATCATGAAAAGCTGTTAAGGATTTTTGGCCAATTACAGATCTTTAATTGGCCAAAACTCTTTCTGATACCAAGCTGTCCAGGGAGTGAATCCGATTGCAGGATTTAGAGCTATAGAAGTGACCTTATAACATTTAACACTTCTTGTCCTGTTTGTCTCCTCCTTTCAAGGCACTGCATCCTACTTGACAGATCAGAGCCCTGGGACACAGCTTTTACTCTCAGCTTTCACTAGCTGGGTGAACTCAAGCAAAGCATTTTCCATGTCTTCATTCCCTCCTGTCAAATGAGAACTACCTTTGTAAGAACTGCTAAAGAGTAATGCAGAAAACACTGTTATTTTATTATTATTGTTATTGTTATTATTATTATTGTTTTTGTTGTTGTTGTTGATGTTGCTGTGGTCTACATTCCCATGGTATTTGTATCATTCATCCTGCAGCAAGATCTTGCCATAGTTAGGGGTGTACTAGAGCTTACATACTTGCTACTTCCTGCACTTTTAGATATTGCTAGGGACATCCAATAGCAACATTTCCCCTGCGAATAAGTGCATTACTTCCTAAAGCACTTAAAAATGTAACATTACTGTGTATATGTGCTCAACTCTTAAATACAGGTGTTTCTGGTGTTAGATCTGAGAGCTGGCCATCGCAGAGTGCAACGAAGCCTCGTAAAAACTGCAGCAGAAGAATGGCTCTGATTCCTTATATTTTATATTATCATTTGTGCTTGAAGCAGAAGGATGTAAATTGCTTAGTGAGGATTTGCCAGCATCTCAAACCTATGTCACACAAAAGAAAACAACCTCCCAAGAAGAAGACAATGAAGAATGAGGCCTGTTGTCAATCAGGAAAACCAGTGAGAGGAACATGAGGACACATTTACTCCGAGATGTGAACAGAGATAACACCTTTGCTCTCTGTGTGTATATCCTGTGAAGGGTCACAGGTGGTCAAGGTTCCCAACAATTAATCTGAAAAACAGAGGTGTTAATAGCAGGCAGAGATATCCTGAAAATTATGCTACCTGTGGACATACTCTGCTGTCCTCTCCTGGCACTCTAGGTATTTCTTGGAGATTTCCCAAACACTGCCCAGCCAAGTTAAACTGCATTGCTTTATGAGATCAGATAAACCTCCCACCCCACAGTGATGAGAACTGGTCACATGCTCTGGGCATACAATAGTGGGCTCCTTCCTTAAGCCCAGGAGTTGCCTATTGGGCTTCAGCCAGTCATTATCTGTTAAGGATACTGTTCAGTGTGTGCTGTTTATTATCAATTTATCCTGAGTAAGAAGCTTCATAAAAATAGAACACAAACTCCTGTCATTTCTTCCCTCCCTCAGCTACACCAAAGCATCATTACTGTCACACATGTAAATGAACCACGCATTCAAAAACTTCACAGCCTGTGCAGGATAAGGATATGGAGCTCCTGCCCCTCCTGTATTCTGCAGTTTCCACTGGGCCCTCTCCCATTCTCCTTTTAACTCCTCCTCACTGCTGTCCACTCTTCCACCACTATGTATTTCTCTGCACAGACAACCTTCGCTGAACCCCAAATTATGGCATATCCTATTTTATGGCTGTTGCAGAGGCTTCAGAGAGCATGCAGATGTGTACATTGCTGGGATGTGCTCCTGAGGCAACACTCCAGCCATACTTTCAGGCTTGGGATTTGAAGAGTAGGTTAATATATACCTAAAATCAGCCTGAGGGCTGCCCTTAGCAGAGAATAGAGATACCTGTAGATCCCTCTCATCCTCTTCTGCTCCTCTTCCCATTACCAGTACTTCCTTTCTTCTGCCTACATGTAAAATAACTTGCTGAAAGCAAATGGAGTTTGGCAGAGTCTGATCCCCACCTTAAAAACGAGTGGATTCTTACTTCCACTTTTGGGAAGCCAGATACCTTTAAATATCTGAGACTCAAACTCTTTGCCAACACTTTTTATCCATCAAGGATACAATCTGGTATTCCCTGACTTCTTGGCAGTGTAAAAGCCGGGGTAAATGAGGTGATAAAGGTGGCATAATAGCTCCAGTCAGAGCATGTCTATTGAAGAAAATATTTCTGTATTCAGCTTGACAAAGATGAGAAACTCACTCCTTTCTCAGCAGAAACAAGGGACCAGCAGCGGATGTTGCTGCAGCTTAACATGGAGATCAGTAATTTCCCAAATGAGTAATAAAGAATTCTTGGGGGAAGCATTACAGCAGTTGGCTGTGCCATCCCAAATGACTGTCACGGCAAGTATGCACAGAATCTAACAGGCTAATAGCTAACTCTACCTCCAGTGGTGGGACAGAAGTCGGTTCAAGAAGATCTGTAACATCAGATGTTATCTCATGTCTCTCAAATTTGAAGCCACCTAGTTAAGTGAGCCACTCAGATTTACAGTTAAGTGGGAACAAAATCTGGCTCTCAGACCTACCTTGGTTGTGAAATAGCACAAATTACTGATCAGAGCCGTGCAGTCTGTCTACTTCAGGAGTCTGACTGGATATAGATCTATTAGCACAAAACATTATAGAAGAAAAATTACTTGAAGAGAGGTCTTTGGCATGGGAACCAGCGAATGCTCAGAGCGAGGCAGGAGATTCCTCAGATTCCTTGCTAGTTCACATGAAGGTTAGTGGTCCAGTGTGCACAGATATCAGCATGGGCTCTCAGGACAAATCCAGACACTCAGTTACTATGGTGAAGGGGGTCATGTGAGTACCTAGGCAGACACAGGCAATTTACTGGTGTCCTAGTGGGAATGGATTTGCAAATTAAAAACAGCAAATTAAAGACAAGGACATTTGTGAGAATTCTGAACTGACTGCAGAGCTGAAACTTCTCCTGGAACTGCCCAAATGAGGCAGAAATGGTATGAATCACAGAGGGGAAAAAGCAAGGGAAGACATGTCTAACCTTGGTTCCATGACTGAAGTAAAAAGAAAGCTAATAATCTCTATAAATCTGGAGAGATACCATCTCCTTTAGAAAATGCTGTCACTTACAAAGTCTGTGCAGAACCTTAGGGCCAAAACCACAGGGATTCAGGAGGTAGATACAGGGATGCTCCACTGAGGCAGGGTCCACCCAGGCACTGCAACACCAGGATTCTGGATGCTGAGACAGAAGGAGCAACAGTACCAAAGCAGCTCTCACACTGGAGCAGGATAGGGAGAACCACTTCAGAGTACTGGCTGGAAATCAACATCACAGAGACAAAGAGACTGGCAGCAAGGTCCCGTATTTTAATAGAAAGGTCGGAATTTGAAGAAACATCCAAACTACAGCAAAACTTGAAGAAAATCCCAAGCCTCCTCAAGATCTATAATAATTTCAGTGTCAATTTTCTGCTACTCTTGAGAATGACATGGAGGTTTTAGTGTGTTTCACCAAATATAAACTAAGCTCTCTTAGCAGCAGCCCATGCCCATGCAAATGTTGGCAGGTGGGCTGAGATGATCCACCAACTTCATATGCAAAGCCAGGAGGAGCAACAGACCCCATTTGCCAGTGGTAAACATCCACCTGTGTGTCACCAGGATTCCTAAAGTAATTTACCAATTCTTTAGAACTTTAATATCCCAAGACTTTTAAGAGACTATGACAAATGGAACACCTGTTCCAAGAAAGGCTCACAGATTTGGAGTGGACTATTGAGGCATTCTGATGTACTGGTGCATTAATTCAAAAAACTATCTAGGACTTGGTCTTCATTCCCTGGGTTCCTAAGCAAAATGTGTCCTTTGTGACCATATAATATTTTCCTTTTTTCCTTCTACGCATGTGTGTCTCTTTCTTTCTCTCTGTGTATGTGTGTCTGTGTTGGTTCCTAGTTCGTAACTGCAGATCCCACGGAGAGTTTCAACCAAGTTTAAGTGAGTTACAGTGATTTCAGAGATACTAACTTCTAACTGAAGTTCCATGAAAACAGCTGGCAGGGTGTAACAGAGAGAACTTTGAAGGTTCTCCAGTGAGGAAAAGGCTGCCGAGTGAACTGAAACCATTTTTCTACAGAGAAGTCTCCATGTTAGAGAGAGATGTTATACAAGCCTTGACACCAGGAGAAGCTTAGATCAGAACTCACGTCTTGCTAGGCATCAGAAAATGTAACAGTGACACAAATCTTCTGGAAGCCAAGCTTCATTAGTTCTGCAGATCACAGATCCCCTTGTTTTCAGCTAGAAGAGGGCAGGAAGGATAAGGTTTTCCATTTCTAATTTCTTACTCAAAATCACCAATTTCATCAAAATGTCCCCTCTTAGATGCAATTAATCATGGAAAAAATATTGATCCCCTTCTATCTCCCTCAGAAAGTGCAACTTCAGACCACATGAACATAACGGCTGATCAATGAGCATAATCTTAGCAAAAGCAATAAAAATAATACAATAATACCTGTGTGAGAAGCAGACTGTGCATGCACAGCTCAGAGAAAAGAAAAAAACCATTATCAAACAGAGCAAATTTATCTTCATAACCCTGCAGCAACAAAACTCCTACCACCTTATATTAAAACACCATAAGAAAACATTAGAAACCTATTACACAAGGAATCAGAAGGTTGCTTAATGGTTTTCTCATTGCTCACTGTTATCTCTATGAATTGCTATCCATTGCTATCATCAACACTCATTTACATCAGTGGATGGATGTGAATTTGTGTGTGAGGACAGATATACAAAATCTGGTACAGATCCTCAGGTGATGTAAATTGTCATGGCTGTACTGACGTCAGTAAAGATGCACTGATTTCCTCCAGCAGATGATTTGCTTTTCTGTATGTAAAAAGCACAGAAACTAGGTGCTGCTTCAACTTGGCTCTGAGACACTTACTGTAGACAAAAGCTCATGCAAATACATTCTCTTTTCTGTGTGCAAATATCCATATTGCCTTGCTGTACTCACTGCAAGCAAGGACAGGAGCTTTAGGCTGCTTCCTATGCTGGAATTTAGAAAAAGGATCGCTCCTGATCTACCTGCCCACTCTTGTCTGTAACAATAGATCTCCAGCTGCTTTGCCACAGATCTTAAAATACACAGAGATGAAAAGGTCTGTCCAGCATCACAAGTCTGTTAAAAATAAATTTAGGAGGAATTAAAGCTTTGTCTTAGGACTTTTAGTCCAATGCTCTAACTGAGATCTTAAACAGAGCCATTGGGCAGAACAAATCCGATAGTCAAGACTCTCATTTTCTCACCTAGGGCTTAACTAAATGAAATTACAAAATCCAGAATACAAGAATATACAATATATAAGAATAACGCTAGGTTTTTTTCAAGATACACTTCTTTGAAGGAAAAAAGGTTTATATTATTTTTCAAATATTCGGAAAGAAAGGGAAAATGGTCACATTTCAGGCTCTGCCTTCATAAATGACTCTTTTCTTTTTTCCCTTTTGCTCTTACATGGTTCAATAGAATGTGGACCAAGTAACAATCACAGGCTACAGGTAATTTTATAACAAATGAAATATTTTCCATCCGTTAAACAGAGAATTATTTCTGGCTTTCTATAATGTTTTCCTAAGGGACAAACAACGAAAGGTTTCATAACCGAGAATGGAAAAAAGATAAATAAACCACTGCTGACCTGGGAAAGAAAGAAGAAAATAAGCAACCTTAAATGGCATTTATAAGGAAAATAACAGGAAAGCAGAAGATGAATTAATCCTACATACAGAAAGACTACGGCAAAGAGACAGTAGCTCTTTTTTACGGTTTTAACTTGCATTCCAAGGCAGAAGGAAAAAAAGACAAAACTGAGAAATTTCTACAGTCTAATATATAGGTTTGTCCAGAGCTATTTTTGCTTGCAGGAATAATTTTATTATGTGAACTTTTTTTTCTTTTGAAAGAGTAGGTAGATGCCACAACTAATAGAAGACCCAGCTTCTAGCTGACAGGCTCTGGTCTGGCACTAAGGACTAGATGAGTATCCCAAGGCTAGATTTCTGTGACTCTGACTAAAAGTGCAAATAATTTCAAGTATGGCATAGGTGGGAATGTGCACAGTCTACCTCATGTTAGTAGCCACCTTCTGCATGCGTAAGTTGTATGAACCATGTCTAAACTGTATAATCCTGTGCACACCATTTAATGAAGGACAGGGAAGTACGAGTAGCTTGCTGAAATCTCAGAACAGCGGGTGTCCTTTCCCACTGCTTGTGCTCCAAAGAATGGGACAGCCAGCCCAAGAGTCACCTGGCACCGAAGCCCTGGCAGGAGTTCTCAAGGGTATTGTTAACACCTACTCATTTGGGACATTTTCCTATTAATACCTCTTCCAAACAGCCATTTGAGAATTCTTTTGAACGCTAACAGTGTTGCCATGTGAGTCCATTGCTCCTAAAGTCTTCTTATAGAGCCTTACCTTGGATCTGCCTGGGAAGTGACACGAAGTGGATCGATACAGACCGTACAGAATCAAGGTACCCTTGCCACTACGGAGGAGCAGCCTGGTTGCAACAGAACATGTAGCTGAGTGACGTAAAAATGTCACCATTTTTTATTAATAGAAGTAAAAATAATGCGTTTGCATCCCTTCTTATTTAAGCATTTTAAAATTCACCTTTTTTGCTGTTACTTTCAGCCCTTGACTTCTCTTGTTAATTGATTGCTATGAGTCTTTGTTATTCCAAGTACTGCTCTAATGGGTTCAGGGTACAGATACACAGGAGGTGTCTGTCCAAAGCACTACTAGGCATTGTTTCACAGACTCCTTCCTTGTTATCACTTCCTGATGCTCCCATCCTGTCAGTGAGATTTCCCACACTAGTAATTTCAGCCTTGACACTGTGTTGCTCTGGCTGGGACTTCATACAGCATCACACAGAAGTGCTATCCCTGTGGGTGGAAGTGCTCACGCCGCCCTTACTCAGCAATCTTATACCTAGAACTTCATCCTGAACCCTTCCTAAGCTGAGTCCTTTCCCTTCTCTCACTTCATCTGTTATACTTCATATATTGTTATGAATAATTATCTCCATATTTCTCTGCCTGGGATTTTACAGGCCCTGATGTAGATAAGAGGCAGCTGTGTTCGTGTTACAAAGTACGTCTTAGCTGATTACAACGTGAAGGGAACCAGCATGGACATATCTTTAAATGGGCAGTAGTCACATAGAGTCTACTTTCTGTTTTCCTCTCATTATGCTCTTTATTTCAAAATCATCTGAGCAGGACTTTAACATCTGTGTAGCTATGCCAAAGCAGACCTCCGTCATTTGAAACCCGCTTACAGCACTCGACTCCAAATAACTTCTGCTGCTGAGACAGTACATTGCTGGCAGGGATTTGCAGAACCCAGGGCAGCACCAATGCAACTATTTCTGGTGTGTGAAAGCTCAAGGGAGTTAAACCCTGAAATATGCTGGAGGAAATCTGAAAAAATGAAAGCAGAGGGCAAAAGTAGAATTCCTTGTGTGCCCAAAGCGAAAGGAATAGGTATCTGGGGTACATGAGCCATTCAGAGTTGTTCTGGTCTTTTTTCTTTTTTCTTTTTTAATTGTTGGCGGGGGGGGGTTGTGCTGGTGCAATACGCAATTATAGCAAAATATGTTAATGGTAAACATAATATTTACAGTTATTGTTAGTATCCATTGAAATCAGTGGGATTTTTTCTAATGCCTTTACCCTGGAGATAATCCATAGAATAGAACATCAATGCATAGTTAAAAAGAAAAATTATGGTAAACAGCACCTCTGCATATGCAATATCTTCATTTTAGAGTTACATAATTGAGCTTTTGAAATTAAAAAAAAAATAAACAAATAGTCTCAGAGCACAACGGCAACTAAGTGACTTTAACATTGTCTTTTAAAACTTGCCTCTTCACTAAGGTTAAAAATTCTGTCCTGGACCAATAAAAAATAAAATAAAATAGTTTTCAATCCAATGCAAATCCAAAATGAGCTTTAAGGCCTCTGGGAAAACGTGATTTTAGCAAAATTCTTCCAAGAGTTTTGCATGAGGGGATATCTTGTAGAGCAAACACGGGCTGATAATTTAAAGGCAGTACTTGGATTCATTATGTCATGCCAGACAAATACTGTTTCTATGTCTTATTTTCACTGTTGGTGACATAGTTTAAAGAGGACTTTAATGCCACTTTAATACAGAATGTTTGTAGATTGCACCCATGTCTTTTGACGAAGGGAACTATAATAGATTATTAGCTATTATTCTAATTGTATTTATCGAAGCGAGTTTTCCCACTAATACCTGGGCTCAGTATCTGAAGTCCTTCCAAACACAGAGCTCCTACTGAGAGTTTCACTGAGAAAAACCAGCAGGATCTGGGTCATTTAGACATAATCTGCTAAATTCAACCCTGTGGCATTTCCCTGATACTCGGTGAAGGGTACTGGGGATTGGCAGAGAAGGTGGTATTCTGATAAAGAACGGAAGGAAAATTCATACTCGCAGGATTTGCCCACACTTCGGGATGGTCCCTCAAGACAAGAGGCTGCCTAGTAAGGGTGATCTGAGCTATGCTAATTTGGCAACCTGTATTTTTGAAGCAAAAACATTCCATGACGAATGACCTTATTTTTTTGTTTTTAAAGCTGTGAGGTGCTTATGCAATAGCCTCCTAAGGTAGAAAGAGACAGATGCCGCGGAATAATAATTAGCCTAATTCTTGCTGAAAATCTCTGCAAGAATCTTCCGACTTTTTTTCTTCGCCTTTCGTAGGTAAGCTCAGTGCTACCTTTCTCACGCAAAGTCATGCAGCAACAATTAGGGGCCTCTGCATAACTAAGGAATTCTTCCATTTTTAGAGATGGGCTTGGTTTTGTCTCCTTTTAAAATGTAGGCTTTTTTTTTTTTAATTGAGGCTTTAAAGAACGAAAAGTTGTCAGTTTAAAAAGAAAAAAAAAGAAAAAAAATAAGACTGAAGTTTTCTTTAAAATAAGAGAGATGCTTCAGTTGGTTTTCCTTACGAATCCCTTGTGGAAGACTGCCCCAGCTGACATGAATGAGTCACATGTGTCCAAAAGCTCAGGTCTTCACTTCTATCCAGAGCTTGAGGTGAGCTGGGCTGCAAAAAACCCTCAAACCTGACTCAAAATGAGCAAAATCCCTGGGCTGTGTCTGAGGTGAGAAGGGCCAGTGCAAGTACACTTAAACATGCTGCCAGAACCTCCTGTTTTGTGAGAGGCAGAGGAAATTCCATTCCTGGCACTGCCCGGGTGCTGCTTTAACCCCTGCTTTCAGCCACTGCTTCCCGACATGCTAAAATATCCCTTCTGTTCTGTTTAGTGGCCATTTCACCATTGTAGTGAACAGTCAGTCCTATACTCTTGGCTAAGTTAAAAAAAAATAGATAATGTTGAATTTCAGGGTTTATAACAGAGGGAAAAGCAGTTCAGATGAGGGGAGAAAGGAAGAGAGTGCAGACACCTGGTCTGTGCAAGTATTAACATATATGTCCCCTGCTGTCACACAAAAGCAAAAATACAACTCTCAGGTTGGCCAGCTGAATCATAAGGCATATTGGGCATCCTGTCAATAGGTGGTGAAAGACTCCTCACCCTCCATCCAAGTTGCCTGTAAGTTAGATTCTGCAGTCTCTTTGATTTTCTTCTAATAGACACAAGAGAGGATGAAACCCAGTATATACAATCAGTGCGGGGGGGGGAAAGAGAACCTGATGGTGTGAGAAATGTTTGTCACCTCTCACATTTCCTTTTCTATACAAAGATTTTGGTTTGCCTAAGCTATAGAAGGAAACATAAGCAGTCTATTTTAATCTTCACAAGTGAAGAACGCTGCAGGGATTGCTCTGTTATCCCCAGCAGCAGCCCTGACTTTCCACAAAAAGGCTCCATCCATCCATCCATCCATCCATTCATCCAACTATCTATCTATCTATCTGAAATATAAAGATTATCATATGATATACCAGCAATCAGCTGTGTTCTTAATGCACTTCTCTTTGTGCATTTTGGCATGAAGCAAAAATCTACAATTCTTCCCCCAATCAAACCCTACTGCAAAAAGAGCTCAGATAAGAAGGAAGTATTTAGGCTTATGCATAGAAATTGATTCTTCAGTCTGTGTAATGACGTATGTTAGAAACTCTGCTCAGAAGCAAGGAAAGCCCTTGCTGAGACGATGTTTCTAACAGAGCCCTCACTGCAGGGAGTCACTCTTGAAAAAACAGTGAGGTTGATTATGCATTTTTATATGGGTTTCTTACTGGTCTGACTTCAGGGACTTAAAGCATTCTATTCTGGATTTACACCAACCGGCATGAGTTCAGCATCTGGCCCTACTTTTTTTTTTAAACTCCAGCTATTGTATGATGAATAGGAGCCAGATCCTGTAAAGGCTTATTACCTGTATTAATACTCTGAGAAGCCCACTCACTTCCTTTAAGTTGTGATTGCAAAATTGAGTCTTTCAGTGCAGTATTCTAGAAGTATGGATCTGCCTTTTGGGATTCAAGAATGCCTTTACTGTACTTATTTCTTTAATGGTGTTTCTCTCAATAGTAATATCCTCACTGATTTTCATAAAATCACGGTAGATGCTCAGCTATTATGAAGTGGTGTAACTCTACTTACACCAGCTGAAAATCCAGCTCCATGTTGTAGCTCTGCTTGCGTGCTCAAAACAAACATAAGAGAGAAGGGTCCCTTTTATTTAAATTGTCAAAAGAGACAAGGAAGATGTTTTGGGCTATATGGTGTGCTGTGTACTTCATTTGTTTGGACATTACTATAACCAAAACAATAGAGATCATTCTACAAAAGACATTTCTACCTAGTTTTACTACTTATATCAGATTCTTTCTTACATAAAAGAACCCACAGCAGAAACTATGCTCCTTCTCCTAACTTCGCTAACTCTGGCTTTCAACCTGAAAACATTCCTCTGCTTTCGAAGTGCCTAAACAAAGGAAATTACAATACTGACTGCAGTTGCAATTACCAGCTGATGAACTGGTGGTATATACTGAATACATAATCCAACAGAATGCTGCTCTTCAGTAGTAGCCTCTTCCAGCACCTATAGTGCTGGAATGCTCATCCTTGTTTACTATACATGCATGCACACAGATCATTATTCAGTACTAGTAGTCAAGCTTTCTTCACTGAAGAGCAAAGACTAACAAAAAATACTTTGTCCTTTTGAAGAGCTGGATCAGTGTTAGGTGCCACTCACAGAAAAAGAAAAAATTTATAATAAAAAAAAGACAACCCACACACATTTAGGGCGACAAGTGCCCTAAATGTCAAAGCTGTGTACAGTATCTGTATCTCTATGAACATACACACATCACGTGCAATATAATGCATCCCTTACATCAGCGCGGGCAGGAAAACCCCAGCTCACTCCAGGGATGACGGGTTTTTCTGACAGATACCAGCGACTTAAGGCAAAGAGAAGCGACCACAACGCCGCTGCCCTTTGCGAGGCTTCTCCCTGCCTGGGCTAAACCGCACTCACTCCTCGTCGATCCAGGACTCGGTTATTTGTGACAGACAACGAAGGCACGATGCCGTGGGTGAGCACCGCGGGAGAGCAGCCCGAGGGGCTTCCCACGGGCCACGGACACTTGTCCACAGAAATGAGCGCGGCGAACCGGGAGGCTGATGCCTCTCGGAAGCAGCATCCTGGCTCCTCGTTGCACTGTGCCTGCTCTCCCCGAGAAAGCATCGAGGGAGGGATTCCCCCACCCACCCACACACTGCCTCTCTCCCCGTGCGAGGCTGCAGGGGGGTATAACCCAGTTCCCTCTCGGAGCGGGGCCCGGAACGGCTCCCGCTGCCCCCGCCACCCCTGCCCGCCCCCTTCCCCCTTCGCACTCACTCCGCTCTCCGGCTCAGGACGCCTTTGCCGATGGCCTGGGGGGTCTTGTGCTGGAGCAGCGCGGCGCAGCAGACCTTCTCCCTGCCGTCCTTGTCCGGGGGGTGCTGGTGTGGCTGCGGCGGGGGGTGCTGGTGCCCGGCCGCCCGCCCGGGCCCCGCCGGCGCCGCTTTGCCCGCGGGCGGCGGCTGAGCCGGGAGCTGTTGGTGGTGCTGAAGCGGGTCGGGCTGGCCCGGCGGCGGCGGCGGGGGCTGCTCGGGCGGGGGGCCCTGGGGCGGCTCGGCGGGGGCCGCCGGCGGCTCGGCGGGGGCCGGCGGCTGCTGCTGCTGCCCGCGGAGGCTGCGGTTCTCGGTGCTCAGCTCGTCCAGCCGCCGCTCCAGCTCGTCGATGCGCTGGCGC
>JAYRBT010000042.1:66500050-66543334 GCA_036023395.1 Myiotriccus ornatus | reverse complement strand
GCCCGCCCCGCGCCGCGCCGCGCACGCGCGGGAGGGGCCGCCGCGGCCGGGGGGGATGCGGTGTGTGCCGGGCGGTCCCGCCGGTCCCGGGGGTCCCGTCGGTCCCGGGGGTCCCGCCGGTCCCGGGGGTCCCGTCCCGGTGCTCCCCCCGGGAATCCGCCCCGTCATCGCCGTCCCCCCGCCTGGCCGCCTCTGCCGTGCGTGGTGGTGCCGCCGCCCCGTCGGTGGCGGGGGGAGCCCCCTGAGGAGCCCCTCGCAGCCCCCACAGCGGCCGGTCCGCTCTGCTGCCCGAGTGGCGTTTCTGGGTGTTAGTGGGCTTTCCTCATCCAGGGTGACTTAGTGATTTCTTTCTGGGGTGTTTTTCCAAGGTGACTTGAATAATGGTACTAGTTTTGGCTGCCCCGTTGATAACGGCCCTATTTTTAGCTTACCTGGTTAGAAACGCGGTTGGAAAAGCCCTCCGAGATCAAGTCCAACCTTTGCCTGAACAGCACCATGCCCACTAAACCATAGCACTGAGTGCCACGTCTGCTTGTATTTGTGACTCCCACACTTCCCTGGGCAGCCTGTCCCAAGCTTGCCCACTCTTTCAGTGAAGAAACTTTTCCTAATATCCAACCTAAACCTCGCCTGGCACAGCTTGAGGCCATTTCCCCTTACCCTGTCGCTGGTTGCCTGAGCGAAGAGACTGATCCCCACCCTGCTACAACCTCCTGTCAGGTAGTTGTAGAGAGCAATGAGGTGTCTCCTGAACCTCCTTTTCTCCAGGCTAAACAACCCCAGATCCCTCAGTCACTCCTCATCAGACTTTAGGTCTGGACCCTCCACAGGATTCATTACCCTTCCCTGAACTCAGCAATGTCCTTCTTGTAGTGGGCAGGTGAATGGAAGGAGTTTCTGAGGAAAATGGATGTTAAAGAAACCTCACGCTTCCTTGCAAGTTTGTCGCTCCTTGGAGTCTTTAGTGTCCTTTAGATTCTTAGGAGGAAAGCTAGGGCTTATCGTGGAGTTTTGCTGGGGGGTGTAGGGACTGTGGATGGTGCTAACAGAGAACTGACAGGCAGGGCCTTTGCTGTTAGACTCTGCAGGCTTTCTTCATTTCTCATTGCCCTTCCTCATCCACAGCCAAAAGAGTTTGCAAGCTTACAACCTTGAGATTGAAAAACTATCTGTGTGCTATTACATTCGTCAATAAATAACCTGGCTAAGGGTATTACATTTACTTTCAGGAACTCCTGTGTAGGTCCGTGAACAATTGTGATGATTTCCATAATGGGTGAAAAGGAGTAGCCTTTCCAATCACTGTGGGTGCTGAAGATCCAGGAGGTGTAATGAGCAGTCAGGTTTTAGACAAGCATGTCAGTAGACTTCACTGATCATACAAAAAAGTGGAAGGCCATAGGACAAAAAGCAACTGGTTTTGAGTGATTTTGGGTGTAGAACTCATTTTGCCTTTTCAGAGCAGCAAAACCTGCACTGTAGCAAGGATTTCCTGAAGTGAGGAAACAAGCAGTGTAAAAGAGAATCTCTGCTTCAGATGAGCTGAAAGGTGTATTTCCAGTCTTTTCTGTTGACAGATAGCCCTAGGAATGTAAACTGATGCAAACAGGATCACCAGGATTAGAAGCTGTTCACAGACTCCTCCTAAAACAGAAGTGCTATTCACAGTTCTCTAAGCAAGCACTTAGAGATGGCTTTGGGGGATCATGAAATGTTGCCATATGTCCTCTGTGTGTTAGGGGAAGACTCCAGAGTGAACTCTAGGATGAGCATTCAAATCCCACACACTTTTGATTTTATTGGAAAATTTCAGGGGAAACCTTCCTCCCTCTCATTGCCTAGTGTGTCATTAATGTTTTGACTGAGCAGGAACTGGCATTATTTAGCAACGGGAGAGATGGTTATAGGGGAATGTGAAAAAAGGCTCACACAAAGACAGGGATGTGAAAACACCTAATCTATATTTGGGGAAGAGTGGAAGTGATCATTTGGGAAATTGTGCTGGCATGCTGTCTCCTTTCAGAGATGCTACTGAACGACATCATTTCAGTGTTGCCTCACAGGAACAGAGTCCAGGGACAGCAATGGAAATAACGTGCTTTTTGGCATTATTACATTCTGGGAAACAAACAGGGTGGCTGTTTGTACACTCACATATGTATGTGCACACACACACATAGAGCTACCTGGTCCTTGTTAGGAGAGACTTCAGGCACAGATTGCTTATCTGGCAGAACAGAAGAGGCTGTTTTCACTCTTGAGGCAGGTCCTGTGCAGAGTTCTGTGTTTGCAGTAGACATCATGTTCCTTTGCAGCTCAGCTGGATAAAAGAGATGACGACATAAGGGTCAAAGACATCGTACTGGCCTATCCAGGTGAAGTCAGCCAGGTCGTGGCATGTGTTCTTAAGGAAATACTAACTAAAAATTAAAAATAATCCTGATTTGGATGATTGGGGATGGGAAAAAATAGCTTGGAATTCTTGTGTCATAGGGCTTCAACGGCTATCAGAAGATGTGACTTTTACTGCGCAGAGTGGACCTGATGTATTCAATGCACCTTTAATTTGCTTGACCAGCCTCATTAACCTAATTTGTACTAATAAATCTTTGTCATAAATTACACAGAGACCTACAGCCGTGGATTGGTAAGCTAAAAAAAAAAGTGGGAGAATCAGAAAGAAACCTATTTTCTGTGCAGGTGTGGTGATTGATGGACAGAAATGATAAGACCAGTCCTGACCTTCCAGATTTTGACAGAGAGTGTGAGCCAAAGGAAAATGCAGCAGAATGCTTTTGTGCCTGACATGAGGGACTATGCAGGGATCTCCTTACAAAACTTCAACAGTTAATAGAGTTGCATAATCCTCTGTAATAAGAAAATTCAGTGAAGACGGGGTATTCATTCAGGAGGAATCTGCAAGGATATCAGAAGAAACTGAAAGTCTTCTTTTCCTTGGTAAGCAAGAATTCTGCATAGCTAGAAAACGCCTCCTCTTTTATCCAGCCATCACTGTGCCCCTTTGATTATGCTGCCACAATACCTAGCATACGTCATTGGCAAGGCTCTGCACATTAGTGAAGTACTGTTCTGTAGAAGGTGAATTGTAGGGTTGTAGCCATCAGAAAAAGGGAAATATAGACACAGAGTGGTTAAATGACTTATGCAAGGCCAAATCCAGGAAGCTGGAGAGGGAGGATGCAAGGTGGGGGGAGGAGAGGGATGGGACGCTTGATCACACCACGCACACACACAGCACAACAGATTTTTGATTTCAAACATCTTTGGCATTTAGCCCAATCTTCAGGTCATTAAATGCTGCTGCTTCGCTCTTTTGGAGAGATGTTATCTGGAGGGAAACAATAGTGAAGATAAGAAAAGCCTGAATTCTGTTGAAATTATTTTTGCCATAGATAATTTGATGGTATTGTATTTCTCAAAGTCCTGATTCTTTTCAGTCCATTCCAGAAAAAATAATAATGAATAATAATGGATTAATTATGTTCTTATAGAATAAAGTGCTTTCCTTATCCACTTAGCAAGGTGCTTGGGCATTGCACAGACAATTACAAATAAAGTGCAGCAGTAGTAATTAAAATAAGCATGCATTATAAAACCAAAACAAAATGCAAATGAGTCAAGCCCCGGGATTTAATGGAAAGGTCTAATACTACATGATTTAATTTTATATTTATTTAGCTATTTAATTCAGAGTAGAGTGAATCCACAAATAAGGGTATACTAATAGGCGTACATGATAGGGAAAGTAGTAACAGCTTTAGGTGTTTCATCTGCAAAAAAAAAAAAAAAATCACTGCAGAGTGTTCTTGTAACATTTTCTGGGAGGTCCCAATCCCACTTTAATTTGCAAGAGCTCACTGAAATTTGATGCAAACAAATCACTCCAGCCTTTTCACAGGTAGAGACTTCACATGTTTTTCTGTTTGAAATTCTCTTTGAGGCAATCCCATCCTCTCCATTACACTCTAACAGGAGGTCATCATAGCAAATCCAGGCAATCTCCTCATTTCTTGCATTTGACCTCATTCTCCTCCCCCTTCCATGCCCCAGCCTTCCAAGGTAACAATTTACCCCTTGTAATTTAGCATCCAAAGTGCTATTCGGGGGAGATGCAGGGCATATAGGTTAGGTTTCCACCTATGATTTTGTGACCTCTTGATCATAAGCTTATGAGCTTAGGATAAGTTTTTTTATACTTCTATAGAACCTGTATATCTATTGTTTAGGTCTGTTTGTTTTTTGGGGAATTTTTTTTTTTTTTTTGAGAAGGAGGATTTAGGAAGGTGTGTACAAGCACACCTGAATACCACAAAGATTATTGGTGTTTAAGATCAAGTCCTTGGTACTCAAAAAAGGCACATTTAATGTTGGTCAACCCACCCTAATTAACCTAATGTTTTCTCCCCTTCCTCCTGGATCTCAAAACTGTGTGAGAAACTCGTGTGAAATCCTCACAGCCATATCTGTTCTCATCCAGATATTAAGCAGTATGCCTAAGGAAGCATCACACATACCATATAAAACCCCACAGAATTATGGGAAAAGACAGGAGGTAAGATATGCAAGAATCGTGGTTTTGTGTTGCCATCCTCCATTCTGATTTCTGGGGGAAGACGGGGCCTCTTCAGCCCCACCTGGAAGTCAGCAGCTGCTTGAGCAGAGATTCTCAGAACTGCTTGCAAACAGCCTGCAGACCAAAAAAAAAACTGGAGGAATTAGATGAATAATTTCAAAACAGAGGATAGAATCAAGACAATCACAATGTACTCATGCATAATTCATGGATGGAGGGGGAAAAAAAGTGCATCTCCCGAATGCTTCTTTCACTCAGGCTTCTTTCACTTGAGGCCTCATCCAAAACTATTCAGATCAATGAGAGATGTTTCACCATCTTGAGTCTAAGCCAAGTCACTCTCTGCTTACACCTGTTAAACAGATGGATAAGATGAAGCTAACACGAGTGAAGCGTGTTGCCCATGATCACACAGGACACCACAAGAGGTGAGCACTGAGTAAAGGTGGGAGTAGTCTTATATAAGGCACTTCCTACCTCGGTTCAGCACCTAAAAACCAAGTATAATAGTCTGCAGTTCTGATATATGCAACAAAGTAAAATCTCTCTCATGCTGGGGCTTTTGAATTGTTAATTCATACTGATACCATAAAACCAGAAGCGACTGGAAAACACCTCGGTTTATAAATCAAACATAAAGAGCTGAGATGTGGTAAGGACAAATATTTCAGTTTCTTTCAGTTTTTGTTGTTTTGCTTTTCAGTTGAGTACAGCTGAGCTGCCATATAAATATTTAAAACAGCTGCTCACCACGAAAAAGGTACGAAATCTGTATTGTAGCCTTAGCTGAGATGTGTGGTTCTGACACATTTTAAAATCCTGACTGTATTTGAACTGTGCTATTGCAGCTTTATGTTATTTACTGCAAATTAAAAGGAATCAAGGTCTCTCTTCAGAATGCTCTTCCCCTTTTCATGTTGCTAAATGTTGCACTGTCTCCTGTCTTTTTCATGAAATTAAGCTTTGACCACTTAATTGATTAATTCTAGAGAGCAAAAGCTACATTGAGACATTTTCTTCAGAGTCGATTAGGTTTTTGTTTGAGCTGACAGTTGTTCAGTCTTTTGTAAATACTGCAGTTAAATGAAAAAAAAAAAAAACGAATATGAGCTTGATTCTCCAGATATTATCTGACTGACTCTTCTGAATTACATGGAGATTTTCAGATGGGACAGGTTTGTGTGATTTGACCTTGCATAAGATACACTGGGAAAAAATAAGAAGAAATGGAATAATGTTAAACCTAAACTCATACTCCTACTAGAAGCCTTTTCTGCAATGGCAGAAATCAAATACTGTCAAGAAAACTAAAAACATGCATGAGCACTATACATTTCAGCTCAGGATACAATACAGCACTTTTCTGATGAGCTGCTGTTTAAAATATTTATATTTCAGCTTAGCTGTGTTCCACTGAAAAGAAAAAAAGACCATTGACAGAATAGGAAGAATTTGACCTTACCATATCTCAGCTCTTTATGTTCGATACATAGAACAAGATATTTTCCCTTTGCTTCTAATTTTGTGCTATGAGTAAGTATAAATTAACAATTCAACAGCCCCAACACAAGCAAGAAAATTCACCTTATTGCAGAATTCAGTCTAAAGAAGGTAAGGCTGAAGACTATAACACCTGGCTTTTAGGTGCAGGACTAAGGATGATCTACCAGAGGACTCCTCCTGCCTTCCCTCAATCCTCATCTGAAGCTGAGAGAGCACCTTCTGATTCCAGACCCTCAGTGGTGTCCTGCTTCACCTTGACAGCAGGGCTTGTTTGGCCTGTGCTCCTGTTTCATAACAGGGGTAAGCAGATGCTGACTTCTCAGAGAAATTAAGGCCAGGACAAATCAGTAAAGCATCTGGCCTGATGTGCTACATACTGTATAATCTCATGCAACTTGGAACATGAGTTTAAGAAAAACGTATCTCCAGAAGTGCCTCTGGTACCACTGGGAAGACAGTAAAAAGTAGAGAACTTGTCTCATTCCTTGATATTTTTTTCATCGTAGGTAATCTGTGTCATTGTTGACAAGTTGGAATATTTTTCTTATATGAATTTATCCCATTTTACTTTCCAGACATGAGTATTTATGGTGTTCTCCACCAGGGTAAAGAGCTCCTTAGTCCTAAAGCTTTTCTCTGCTTGAAGGTGACTGATCAGGTCATCTGATGATAATATTTTTAGCAAGTTAAACAGGCTGAACTCTTTAAATTATGTAATTTTCTAAAAACTTGAGTCTTCTTTTTTTTTGCTTTTGAGGTAATCTTTAAGATTTACTGATACACAGCATGGTCCAACTAGAAGCAGGCCAAATATTTGCTGAAGAGGTCGCTGCTGAGATGTGCTCCTCTCTCTTGTTGCTCATTATTTATGGGGTCAGGCCTCTGCTCAGGTCAACCTTTGTCTTCAAATCTGCTTACAGACAGGATCCTTTCTGCTCAGACACACTGACTTGTGAAAAATATTTCTGTGTTCTATTTTGGTGTCTGAAAGATTTCAAGGAGCAAATGAAGAGACAAAAAGGATTCTGCGACTCAAAACCAACAGAACTTGCTCCAGACTTTTCTCTGAGGAACACGGCAGAATTGTTCCACACAGCCACCACCATCCACGTTGCTGCAACTGACTCCATACAGCAGAATCTCTATTTACAAAGCCTCTTGCAAAGGACACAAAAGACCCCTCTGTTTTCAGAGACCCAGATGTAAAGAGCAGGATATAAGTCAGATAGTGGCAAATCACAGGTCTTGTTTTAGTGTTGCATGCATTAGCTTAAGATAAGGTTTGGCGCTGGGTGCAAGCCATTCTGTCTTCTGAATTTATTTCCAATTGATGGGATTTTGGCAATGGTTGAATCCAATCTGGTGACAAGGCAAGCAGCTGAAATCTTACCTTGGCCAGAGAGAAATTCCCCGCTGAATTGCTGGCTACCTTATTTCCCCATCTCCCAAGTAAAAGCAGCCTAGCAGACTTTTTCAGATAGTGAGCAGAAGTATCTTCTCAATTAACACTACATTCATTTTTAAAAGAGGGAAAAATCAAAAAAAAATCCCAGCAGCTCACAGCAGCTCTGCTTTGTTGTTCCATCCCTTGCAGAGATGACGTTCAGTTCCTCATTCCCTCTGCAGCACTGTCTGCAGTGCTCACCTTGGGAAGGTGGAGAGAGAGAGAGAGCAAAGGATAAGGGGTCTTGTCCCTGGAGGGAGGGAGGGCTTAGGAGCCAGAAGTAGTAACAGTGGCTGAATGGTGGGGAGTGGAAACTGATGTGAATTGGGAAGCATGAGGCACAGGGAGACCAGTGAAAAGTGACAGAGGGCAGGGGACTGAGGATGCACAGGCTGCTGGTTGCTGGGGTGGGCAGAACTGAGGCAGGGGGAGGGCTGATGTTTGGTCTGCAGGCAAGGCTGGTGTGGAAGTTGTGGAAGAGAAGGGAATGTGCAGAAGGAGGCAGAAAAGTATTTGAATAATGCTCTCAGTAAACTGAAGAGAATGGCTGAATATCTGTTATACAGACATGCTAAGTGTGGTCAAAAGGAAGACTCAAAACTTGAAAGTTAGGTTGAAGCCCACTTTGTAAGACTTTAAGAGCATATAAATAACAACAATAAGAAGCCTAGGAAAGAAAATTACAATGGAAGCAGCACAAAATGATTCTTTCCCCAAATATGCTTCCAACCAGATTTCCTGAGCCAGAGGTGATACCCTTGCATTAAAACAAAAACCCTCAGTAGTTTTCTATCAGTTTGTCTGGTCTCACCGTGAAATTTTTAACATTTACATCATCTGTTAGCAAGAAGCATCAGATCTTTGCTCCAGCTGTATTTAGCTACTACCTTACTCTCTCTGAGGAGCAAGGGCAGCATCACGTACCTGAATGAGCGGTCAAGGCCGCATGAGCAAACAGAATTCTCTCTCCAAAGATGTCACTGTGCAGGGGCACATGGGTACCTGGGATTTGGTCAAAGGACACCAGCAGTCTTTCCACTGACTCTGTCCTAGTTTCAGGTCTGGATCCTTAAAGGAGCCAGAGCTATTTGCTGATGTCTTAAGTTATGATTTGTTTAAAAGCTTCCCATCTGTTCAGGTTTGTACTCTGTTTCACACTGGAATTACTGCTGGATGGATGTGGTAGAGTGATGATTTTGGAAACATTCTTATTGGGTTTTAATTTCTTATGTGATGTTTTGTGGGTTTTTTTTACAGAGATCAGCACAAAAAGGCAAAGCAAAACCAACTGTGACAGAACATATAAAACAGCATGAGCTGCCTACAGATAAATAAAAACAGTCCAAAGTAATAGAGACCAATATGAATCATGACCAATAAGCATATTTGTAATAATAAACGTGTCATCTGTGTCAGATAAACAAATCACAAATATTAAAGATAACAAACAGATTATAAATAGAGAGACATCTCAAATTAAGATCATGTCTCTCAGCCCTAGTAGATATGAATTAACAGCCATATCTGCCAAGATAAATCTGGCAGTCTCTCAGAGGTCATCATATCTTAAAAAAATAAAAAATACTAATAAAAAAATAAAAAGAAGGAGAGCACAGAGAAGGAGAGGGCAGACAACCTATTTTTTTTTTTACTTTCACTAGTATGACATAGCTTAGAGAGATCAGGCTGCATTAGTGTTACTAAAGATGATATAAGCATGACAATTATAAGAAAAAACTGGAGGCAGGGTTGGGGGAGAGGCTTCCCCCGGTAGCTGCAGTTCTGACCCCAATCCTATAAGCTGCTCCAGGCAAGCAGGTGCATGAGGCCTCATTCTGAAATCACTGAGTTCAAGCCAAGCACAAAAGTCTGTCTAGCAGGAGCATCAGCTGGCAGTTTGCATTTACCTCGTCCTGCCAGTCTTTCAGATGCAGATAACACTTTACTGATACGGTGTGATTTTTGATGTCATGAACAAAACGTGACAGAGTTTTTATTCTTTGATTTCGATGGTCATAGAATGAAGCCAGTCAGTTTAAAAAGTGAACTGAAGTTCATTTTCAGGAGGAGATAAATAAACTGAGCTGTTCTTAATGCAAGCCTGGCACTAGATTATCATGCACGGTGGATGTACTACCCTGAGCCTCTGAAAAGGGAGAGGCCGAGGTTCTGCAGCAGGGGGAATTCTTCCATAATGTACATTCTGTGTTTCACAGCATAAATTTCAGGACATAAACAGTATTACACCAAACTGAACAAAACAGGCCTATAAAATACCAAATGTGACTGAAACAATACTGGGTTTGGCATTAATTTTTTGTATTTCCTTCCCTTCTGTGAAGGCAATGGTGCATACTCAAGGCCCAGCTCCTGCTGCCTATATTCAAAGAGGGAATGGAGGAACTCATAATGTGATAGTCTTCCTGTCCTGGCTGAGTCTCCAAAGAGGAGAAGAAGAAAAAACTATGAAGTACTTTGCAGTGATCGAGACAAGGTGGAATGTTGTGCCACAGTTTACATGACTATCAGGAATATAGTCAAGAGGACTCCCTTTGGTTGTTCCCAGCAACACGACAAGGGGTGCCAGGCACAAACTCAAACACAGAAAGTTCTATCTGAATATGAGGAAAAACTTACTTACTTTGAGGTGACAGAGCACCAGAACAGGATGCCCAGAGATGCTGTGGAGTCTCCCCTGGAGATATTAAGAGCCCACCTGGATGTGATCCTGTGCAACCTGCTCTGAGTGAACCTGCTTTATCAGTGGGGTTGGGTTAGATGATATCCAGAGGTTATCAACCCCAACCATTCTGTCACTCTGTGAATAAAGCCCAAAATAAAGTCAGGAGCTCTCAACTGTAAATACCAGACAGCACAGTAAGAGGTAGGTGCTGCCCTACTCTCCACTGGAGCTACTGCCATCACAGTTTGAATATTAAGGGATATTCCTGTAGCTGGTTTATGTTTTCATTTGCCTTTAGGATAAGTCCTACATACTTATTTTGAGGTACGCCCAAAAATCCTTCTCTTCCTTTATCTTTATATATTTGGATGTTTTCAGATATTCTTTCCCACCTGCAGCAGTTGTTCTGTGAAGGTCGTGAGTCCTTTGACTCTCTTCCTTACAAGCCAGTTTCTTGTTCCTAATGTTGTTGGACTTACCTGTCCTGGCCATCTCTGTTTAGCCTACTCCCCTGCATGCCAGAAAGGTCAAGTCCCCCATGTTAAAGGCAGGAGTACCCCAAGGCTGTGCAGGCAGAGGACACCAGTGCCGTCTCACCGTTCAGAGCAGGATGCAGCTTGTCTTCTGCAATCCAGCTCAGCACCTCTGCCTGGCAGCAAAATACTTGGACAAAAATAGACAAAGAGGCCTCCTCAAACAAACTTACAGGATTTCTGGGCTCAACCCTGATTCTCTGCACACCATGGGAAATTCAAGGTCATATTCATGTTCTGTGTAGTTCTGAGAACACATCTTTTGTCGTTGATTGAACAAAGCCTCTCAGCCTCAGCTGAGAGGTTAGGAGCTTGGCTGTGGTCCTGTCTTCCTTCGTGATGAAAATCCTTGGTTCCTGTCTCATGTTAGTGGATGAAGGCTCCATTGAAATGGATGCAGTGACTTTCTTGTCACAAGTCGGTTATTTGCCAAAATAAACATTTAGCCAGTGCAAAATTATTTGTGAATTTGAGACGCACTCACTGAACATTTTTGAGATTTAAAACAATGAGGACAACATTATAGGAATGACAAAGTGCTTCTTTTTGAGGCATTTTTGTTTGCATGTGCTAGCAGAAGTCATGAGGTGGTGGGAACAGAGTGGAATCCTGCACCATCAGATGTCTTTCTGTCTTTCTGCTGGGCAGTTCCTGGTTAGGATACTCTCATGGACCAGGACAGAATGATGTCACATGTTGTCCTCATTATAACCCATTTCTCAGGGAAGAGGCTTTTCACTGGCACATAAGGCACATCTCCTTCCTGTTCTCCAGTTCGTATGAAACTTCCCAGATCTGTGAGTTTTGAGGATGGGGTTTGTGGTTTGTTTGGTTGTTGTTTTTTTTTTTCCCTAAGCCCTTTGTCTTCTCCCAGGAACAGGAAAAAAATTAAGACTGGAGTAGTTATCTATAGATGCTTAACTTCACTGTTTTTTTTAAAAATTAGCTATGCAGTTTAACTAGCATGTAGAAGTACTAATAGAAGTACTTAATAAATAAATGCACTGGTTTTATTATAAAACAATGACAAAGATGCTGTTAAAATAGATGCTGTGCTGCACACCATATTATTTTGGCCTGTTCATATCACTCTAAAATGGAAGGGGAATTAAAGGCTGAAGTAGGAGATGCATATATCCTACTGCTTCATAAATGAAAAGAAAGATTATATCTGTAAGTCTTAGAAACAGAATTAAGTAGGGACCTGATGTTATATTACAGACACAAAATAAATTCATGTTTCTAGAGAAAAATGTAGTGAAATTAGCATGGCACCTTGGCATACAGCTATTACAAAGCAGTTAGTATGGGATAATTTTAAGGACCACCAGGAAATTTGGCCTGCAGCACAGAAGAATTATAATAGCCTGATATAGTAAGCTTTGAAGTGAAATAGCTTCATGTGAATGCTGAAGAGCATTAGCAAGCATCTGAAAGATTGAAATGCAGAAGTAATAGCTTCACTGGAAATGTTTAACATGTATTTTACTGCTCATTCAGAAAGAAAATATTGCAGGTAGGAATTTCAAGGTTTTACTAAATTTCCATTTGAGTAGAAACTGAGAAAAAACATCTCTGAAGGTAGTGCCCAGGCTCTTCTGTGAATCTAGTCCTTTGCTTTTATTGCACATACTTGGAAAAAAAAAAATCACAGAAATAAAGTTGGTTCCAACCAAACAAATAGCACATAATTTACCCTAAAACTATGGAGTTTTTGTTATTTACCAAACACACTAAAAACAGTGTTTTAGGGGTGACTTTACAAAAAAAGCAGAGTTTAATTTTTTGGTTCAACAACTGAATCAAATAATGAATTATTCACACAAACCAGCCGTTTGAATACCCACTTAAATCCTAAAATAGGAGCTTGCCATTGACAGCAAAGAGTTTGGATGAACTTCTCACAGGGGTGAGTCTCATTCCCAGGGAATATTGATTTCTATTATTTAGTTTTTATGTTTGAAAAGATGAAAAATTGTTTCCAGCTTAAAACTAACTCTGCAGGAAAAAGCTTTTATTAAAGTGCAAATTTCATTTAAGTGCAAATTTTTCTTTACCACATATTACTTCATTTTCTGAAATATGTTTCTAGGAGGCAATGTCAAAAGTACAATTAAATGGTGCAGGACTGAGTCCTAATTGATGGTGACAATAATGAAAATGAATTATTTAATGAAAGCTTTTTTCTCCTCCCCCCCCCTTGCTTTCACCTCTCATTTTTCTGTTTGGAAACAGACTGTCCTAAAATGTATTGAGTGTCCTGCTGTCATTATTTTAGACAAGCATTTGTCAGTAGGTTCTTAATACACACTAATATTTCCAGTGGGCTTTTAATAGAACATCTTTCTCTCTCTCTCCAGTTATATTTAATTCTAATCTTTAATGTAGGGTCTTGCATCTCTTTTCATGCTTCTCTTTTTATTAACTTTCCAAATATATTCATAAATCCTCTAATTTGTATCCAGCAATGACTTATGTCTTGAAGCATTAAAATGTACATTTTAAAACATTGAAGTTAACGTAGGAAACTGATAAAATACGATTTAAGTTCCTGGTTTAAATATACGTGATTTGAAAAATATTAATTTTTAAAAGAGCTGTTTTTATAAAAAGGAAGACATGTTCTTACAAATTCCATATTTTTTCTTCTTCTTTTAGGAATTAAAAGTCCAGAAGAATTTAAAAAAAAAAAAAGTCTTGTCCAAAGCTGGATAGGGAGTGCAGTGAATTTTCATCAGAATGTTGCCATTTATTCGAGCTTTTCAGAATGGAAAAAAAAAATAAAAATTAATCTTCAATTAGTTCACAGCAACTCCCAGCTTTGTTAGAGCAAAAAAGGAATGGCCAGCAATGGGTTTCGTGGCTGCAATAAAGGGGAGAGGGTTTGGATAGCTGGGTTTTGGTTTAAATATGAAACAGTAACTGGGATTGCATGGCAAATAGCTGGATGTCTTAGAATGTTGCTGATTCTGTGAGTCTCGTGTGTGTTGACTTTAAAGTTAAACAAGTGATTTGGGCCTGTTGGGAGCATGAAGAAGTGGTCCTTAGAATACCTGTTGCTTTTCTCTTATGGCCAGGGCTGTTCTTAATATTTCTCCCTTTCATTGATTTTTTTTTTAGAGGCCTGGTATGAGAGGTTTGATCTCTTGCCAGGTAGCCTAGCGGGAATACTGTGTTCCATTATGCAAGAAGCATGGATTTGATCCCTAACTCCCGTTACCATGCTCTTAGGGATACATGGTTGCAAAAATAAAAGCATTAGCCTGCAGCCATCCTGCCTGTGCTGTGCTCTTGTCAGATCTCACGTGTGCAGCGAGGTCAGCCCTGCTCAGGACTCCCAGAGCTGGGGGTGCTGTGACAATGTGGAAAGGAGACACAGAGTAATAAAGAATGTGCATAAAACACTGTCCTCATCTGTGCTCCTCTCCATGGACTTTCTACTCTTTATTTTTTATTTTTTGTTACCTTTTTTTTTCCCAGAAATGTCCCATTATTTCATAAACATCCTTTCTTCCTTTTTGTTGTTGTTGTTGTTTTGTTTTGTGTTTGGTTTTTTGGGTTTTTTTACGTACAATTACTGTGAGTATGCAAAACTGTGTGGATGCAAGGTTAAGAATGGCATTTTAGAATTCATAGCTAAGAGTCTTCCCAGCGACACTCAGGACAGAGACCTTTGATATCCAGCCTTCCCCTACTAACCACTTGAAGGTGCAGCAGTGTGAGACACTAGTTCAGTGCAGCTGCACAAAGGGGTACTATTTTAGCCTATGACAGTAATACAAGAGTCCTTTAATGCTCTTGTGTGCACTGAAGAAGTTGTATTTTTACTGTTTATTGGGGGGGTGGTTTCCAGCACGGCCTGAGAGCCGCAGCCTGAGCCCTCTGTGAAACATTGCGGCACGCTGTGCCCTGGAGAACTTACAGTTTGATGGGCAGTGCAGGCACAGGGGGTCAGAAGGGCTCTGGCACTCATGACGAATAAGTAATGTGATGCTGGCAAGTGATGTTGAAAGCTGTGATTCCAAGGCTGAGGAGGCTTGGATGATAGGGAAGAAAGTATAGAAAAAGAAGGGGGTGAACCTGACAGAGTTCAAGAAGCATTTGGACAATACTCTTGGGCACATGGTGTGGCTCTTGGGGAGGGTCTTGTGCAGGACCAAGAGTTGGATTTGATGATTCTTATGCATCCCTTCCAATTTAGCATATTCCATGATTCTGTGACTTTGACAAGATGGCTGAGAAGGAAAAGGGGGACAGATATGGTGCTTCTATCAACTTCAGCCTCTGGTTTGGTCCACTCCACTGCATTTTACTGCAAAGCCCCACTTCTAAGGGAAGAGGAAAGTCACATGTTTGTGGGAAAGTGTGTGGGACAAGTGTCTCCAGAAATCTGATTCAGAGGAAAATTTCAGCAGAAGGAAAGGTGGCTGCACTTGGCCCTTATTTTATCCCCCTGCAGTAAGAACGCCTCAGAGGTAACACAGATATTAATGTTATACTTAGAGCATCTCTATCTCTAGAGGAAAAACAAAGGTACTTATCATTTTACTCTTGACTCCCAAATGATGAAACATTGTTTAGTTTTGTCTAATTTCAACATCTTGTGAGCATATTCTGATCATTAGTGTGCACTCAGAGGAGGTGCTAATTGTCAGCAGACACAGAACAAGGGACAGATGCTCAAGGAGGATCCTGACTGTCCTTCTACGGCAACACTACAAGCAAAGCATTAGTCAGACCTGAAGCAAAACCTGAGGTCCAAACACTTCTAAATGTCAGATGAGCCCAAGGCTACGTCCAACTGCAATAGCAAAACATCCCTCAGATCTGAAAAACTGCAAAACAAGAGGATGTCTGGAGTAAGATCCGATCTGTGTTCCTGCCCTCTCCTGACCTTGTGCAAAAGTGGCTCAGCCAGCTCTGCCTGAATGCTTGACAGATGCTATTCAACAGACTACAAGAATTTCCAGCACCTTGAAAACACACAACCACAGCAGCACTCTGTATTCCCTTCACCTTCGCTTTTTACATTTTTCCTTCAGGTTCTGAGTTTTATGTTATTAAATTTCAGTGTAAAACATTATAATAAATAATAAGCTGCAACATTTTCCATCCTAAAGATATCAAAGATGGAAAAATACTATTGTTTCCCTTTTTCTAGTAAGGAAAGTAAAAGATAGCAAGAGGAAGAGAAAATTAATTTAATGTATTGAAGATTGGGTTTGTTGGTTTGCCTTTTTTTTTTTTTTAACTTCAGAAAAAGCACTCTAGTGGGAAAATGCAGTTTTAGAAATGTGAAAATGAGTTCAAATATAATGTGAATCTAAAAGGGTTGGCCGTTTCACATGAATTTGTGGCTGTGACACGACAACAGATGAGTGATCAGTTTGTGTATAGATAACTGCAATGAGTCTAGCCTACAGGAAAAAAATGTCTTTATGCAAGAGTTCTGGACAGGGTGGCAATGCTTGAATGTTGCAGTGATGGAAAAGCTAATGGGCAGAACGAGCACTCCAGACAGTTACCCAGAGCACAGCGTGCAAAAGCACAGGAAGCCTGACATGCCCTGAGCTGCTGTGGATAAGCCAGCGGCTCACAGGGAGGATTCTGCCGGCAACTGACAGCAAAGCAGAGCATGGAAAGCCTCCACACAGCCCACAGGGAGCCCAGTGGAAACACACGGCTTCATGTGTTCAATGGGCCAAGGGCAAAAGCAGGTTCTGACTGAAGGGGGGCCCTGCACTATCTTGCCATTTCAGAGCAAAATGACTGAAAGTGGCAGTGCCACCATTCTGTTTAATGTAAACGGGACCTCTCTGCAGCCCAAGCCCAGTTAGGGTTTTCCCACTGGTATTGACTTGGGCAGTGGCTCTGGGTAAGCCAAAAGGCATTTTCCAAACCAGCAGTTATCACATTTCTTAACTGCAAAGCCTCTGCCACGCTGTCATGCATGACTTGTCTCACCACAAGGTGCTGCTTTTCGCACCCTATGAAAAATCTTGTCTTAATGACTGTGTGGGAAGAAGGACCTCCATCTAAATCTTCCTGTGCCTGGGCAGCAGTGGGTAGTAGTGCTCCTCTGGTTAGAACAGAAAAAATATTGTGTGTGATTTTGGTTTTGTTGGCTGTAACTTGCCAGTGCAAAGCAGCACAAGCTGAGCTTGACGGTCACAGGGGCTTTAGAGCAGCCCTTGCTAAACTAAAAGGATCCTGACATCAGGACCACCAAAATGAGACCAAATGAGTGAAAGTTTATGAAATGTATCCAGTAAACATTGTTCTGGAGAGAGAAGAAATTGTGTCCATTATTCCACTGGCATGGAGTGCAATATTTTGTCCAGTATTCCACTGGCTGGGAATGGTGTCGTTTGGTATCCACCAGCTAGCTGAGGGGGCTGAGACATGCAGCTGGATGGAGATTGCTGGCTCTGCAGTTGAACTACACACTGTGTTAAGCAGCTGCTCTCCTGATTTGCCTCCAGACTCTTTCTGTGTTTTTGTTCACACCTATTTGTGCCTGGTTAGACAGGTCTTGTCTGCACAGAAAGGAGGTTTGATATATGAGAACATTACAGAGGAGTTTGCCACGATTTACAGCCTCTCTCTGGTGCTTTGTCCAGTCCACTGCTACCCTGCTATTGCTTCTCACATAGGACTTGCAGCATCCCTACTGCTCTGCCCGCTCAGCCTGAGATTCAGTTCTTCCCTTTTTCTCTCTGTGTTTTCTTTTTGTCCTTTAATGATGGATTTTGCAAACCTGCTGGCTCCTCTTCCTCAGGGGGACATGGGAAGGGACTGTGCCACCTCTTGCTTCCTCTTAAATTTTATAAATGCTTTGAATTGGATTTTACCCAAGCAGAAAAAAAAAAACAAAACATTTGGAGGGCTTTCCGTCAGCAGTATATAAATAAAATGGATCAGAATAGATTGGATTGTTTCTTCTTATATCCGCTTCCCCATTTTGTTTTTGACAGGTCCTGACACCCACACACACACACAGGCTGCTTGCTCAGACTCGGCTAGATCTGCCTTTCTGTCTGGTTTGAGTTTTTGGCAGGCTTTTCCACTCAGCAGCTCTTACCCTGGTCCTTAGCGCTCACTTCGTGCTCTCCATATTCATGGGTCGTACCAGGCCCATCGTTAAAACACCGCGGGGCAAACACTGCACCCTCCTGCAGGCTCTGAAACGGGGGAGCTGCTGCTGCTGCTGCCTCCTGATCTCCTTCGCATCTCCACCGGGCCCAGCAGCCCTCCCCCACTTCAGTCCCTGCTTCCCACTGCAAAGGAGGGGAACCGAGCAAACAATCTGCAACAGGTAATTTATGTAATGAATTTACCCTTTCCCCCTGAGCTGAATATGCATGAGTGGGTCCTGATGTGTTCAAGTGCATCCACTGTTTGAAGAGGCTTGCCTCATTTTTTCCCCTGTGCGCTGCTTTTAATGCTACATATCAATCACGAGTGTTCCCTGGTGCACCCAAAAGCTGGTATTTCCTATTCAAATAGTGTTAAATTGTACCTGTTCCCTTAAGTTTTGAGAAATTGTTTCTGATCCTGAAGCGGACGGGCATGCAAATACCTCTGTCGCGCGTAGCACACACTCCTTTAAAATGGGGGGTTTATGTTTACAGACGCTGCGCTCTTGCAACTCACTTTCCATGAGCTTTTGTGCCGGGAGAGCTCGGCTGCCTGAACGCGCACACGAAAAGAGGAGCGTGAAAGCAGCACAAGAACGAACTAGCAGAACGCACTTAAAAATTCCTCATCTGAGGATTCGAGTTTTTAAACGGCTCGACGCTAAACACGAGGTCCGGGCTGGGCATCAGACAAAGGTTCTCCGCGCAGAGGGTGCGCAGAGGCGGCGGGGCAGGGCGGCGGCCACAGCGCCAAGGCCGGCAGAGCCCGCGGTGCGCCTCTGGGAGTGCGGGGAGCGCGGGGCCGCGCTCGCCGGTCCCTGTGTGTCCCTGTGTGTCCCTGGCACATTCGGGACATTCCCTCTATTCCCCAATTCCCTCCATTCCCTCCATTCCCCAATTCCCCCCCTCACCGGGACCTCGATCCGCCCGGGGCGGCCCGGCCGGGCGGAAGTGACGCGCGCCTGAGGGCGGAAGCGGAGCGAGGCGCGGGGCGTGGCCGGCGCGCGGCAGGTGAGGGGCGCGCGGGGCCGGGGGGGGCGCGCGCGGGGGGCGGGGCCGCGCCCTCCGCCCCTCAGACCCGCGGGACGGCGGGACACGGCGGGACAGCGGGACACGGCAGGACAGCGGGACACAGCGGGACAGCGGGATACGGCGGGACAGCGGGACAGCTCCCTCCGGAGAGCAGCCCCGGTCCCGTGGGGCAGCCCCCGCCGGGGCTGTGCCGGGGCCGTGCCGGGGCCGCGGCCTGTCCCGTCTGGGGGCCAGCGGCACTGCCCGGCGGGAACGCCGGGAGCTCTGGGGAAGGAGAGCTTGGCGGTGTGGGGTGAGAGTCACGCAGCGCCGGTTCGGGAAGGGTAGCAGGGCCGGGAAGGGGTTTGTTACGGTTCTTATCCCGGGAGTGCATTAGGGAGAGCGTTGCCCGCAGGTTGGGGCAGTGTCCCAGTGCTCCTGTTTCCTGCCCCTGTGCCCAGCCCTGGTGAGGCCACATCTGGAGTGCTGTGTCCAGGTCTGGGCTCCTCAGGACAAGAGAGACATGGAGCTACTGGAGCAGGCCCATTGCAGGGCAGCAAAGATGATTAAGAGACCAGAGCGTCTCTGTTAATGAGGAAAGGCTGACGGAATTGTACCTGTTCAGGAAGAGCAGACTGAGAGGGGACCTCATCGGTGTTTGTCAGTGTCTGAAGGGGTGCCAGGAGGACGGAGCCAGGCCCTGCTTGGTGATGCCGAGCAGTAGAACAAGAGGCAATGGCAGAAACTGGTGCACAGGAAGTTCCGCCTGAACAGGAGGAAGAACTTTACTGTGCAGTGACCGTGCACTGGGACAGACTGCCCAGAGAGTTGTGGAGTCTCCCTCACTGGATAATCCAGAACCATCTGGACACAGTCCTGTGCCGTGTGCTCTGGGATTGGCCTGCCTGAGCAGCGAGGTTGGAGCAGATGACCCCACTGTGGTCCCTTCCAGCCTGACCCATTCTGTGATTCTTACGCTTTGATGCTGAGCCATTGCACAGATTGGGAAACCTGCCAGGCAGACATGGAGCATGAAAACCTTGAGCTGGCAGGGGCATGCAGGGCTCTTGGGCTCCACACAGCGCTCTGGGGAATGGTCAGGGCCATGCCTTTTCTCCATGTAGATCAGGTACCTTGTAGGAGTGGACAGGAGATGCTGTAGCCTCATTGTCAGTGTTTACAAGTGAACCCAAATGCTGTTGTGATAATTACATTTACTGTATTAATCTTTTTCTATGTTAAAAATAAAGAATGAGTCGGCCAACAGTAAAAGGACCACAGGGCTGCTAGACCTTGCTGTTCACATGAAGAAAGGCTGCTGATGGACACAGGGAACATTTTGGATCCACATCCAGCAGTGATGGTCATTGTTAGTATTTGTTTTAGTCTAGTGTTTATTTTAGTAATCAGTGGAACTCCTGTGATAAGCTTCCCCCCTCTCCTTTTTTTGTGTTTGGTTTTGTTTGTTTTGTTGTTGTTTTTTCCTGTTGTCTCGTTATTGAATGTTGTGGTTCAACAGTTGAGCGGTTGAACAGCACCTGGATTTTCCCAAAGGCCTCTTTCCAAAGAGGAGGCTAATTCTTGACTCTGCTCACTTCTACAGTGCAGCTTCCAACAAGGAGAGTGGGATAATGCCAGCTGTGGTTGTAGCATTTCACGTGACTCAGGCAAATGTCAGCCAGGGCTTTGCCTGAGCTGACCTATTTATTTCACTTGGGCTGTGTGGTGGGTGTTGCTGGCAGTGATTTCCAGGCTGAGCTGAGCTGACCTGTCCTGGGGAAGATGAGGGAGAAGCTGAAACTGCCCCTGTTTCTTGCCGGTTCTCTCAAATGTGGAGCCTTCCCTGAGCGGTGAGAGGAAGCGGAGCGGATAGTGCTGCTCCTGCCAGAGGCAAGGGCTGGAAGCAGAGTGACTTTGGCACGTCCTTTAGAGGCTTTCTGCATGTCAGTTTGCTGGGGAATCAGACAGTCAACTTAGCAAGTCCCTTGCTTAGACTTTATTTTAGGAAGGTTGCCTGATAAGTTCTCCTGATATTTCATTATGTTTGTCTTGTCTGAGTAGTAAAGCTGGGATATAGAGGCTGCCTGATACACCTCCGTGTTTCTGGGATGTTTTGGGAGTTTGGGGGTGGGGGGAACAGCCACACCTCCAGAGCCCTGAGGCAGAAAAATGCCTGAGGCACTCCCAGAGCAGCAGTCTGGTAGTTTTAGCATCAGCCCTTCTTCTGTCACTCTGGATATTTAAACTGAGTTTTAAGTCTTCATTCCTTCAGATAAAAAGTGCTGTTCTCTTCTTTCAACTCAGGAGTTAATTGGCCAGAAAACTGAAAGCAGATAATTTCTGGGAACTGCTTTGCAGTCTGGCTTCTGGGTTCTGGTAATACCAATCGCTGCAGGCTCAGCCTGGGCAGTGAAAGAGAAAGATAGAAATTGAGGGCTGGGGAAAAATAATCCTGAAAACAAGGCAGATTTCTGTTTTTATAACATTTTTTTAGATTAAAGGTAATGTGCAGAGGAAGAAGAGGATTATGTCTGAAATTGTTATGTTTCCTGTGGATGTGGTGTAGGAGCTTGAAGGGAATAATTTTTATCACGCAAAAAAGCAATTTCTGTAGCTAATCAGCTCTGTTCAAACCCCTTCACAAGGTAACCTTTACTAGATAATAGTCCATCCAGGTGTCATTTTTTTGATCCAGTTTTTCATCAGCTTCTGTCATCCAGGCCACAGTGTAGGGATATTCCTTCCAGCGAATGTGAACAGGCTTGAAGACATTCCTTATATAATGAGTTCCCTTCCTGTCTTCTTCCAGAAGTGCAAACATTCCTTTTGCTTTTGAATGCATAAAACAGGCAGGAACTGCTTTGGTTGCCAGTTTGATTTGGTTGTTTCCTTCATTAAAGGATTCATTGTAACACTGTGTGTGGGGTCTGGGGGCTGTAAAACTCCAGAACTTCGGAGCAGAGGGTACTGAATCAGGAGGTGGAAAACAGGACATTGCGAGTTAGGGTTCGTGGCAGAGAGATGTGGCTGTGATTATATCTGCAGCTAAGGTCCCTCTGCAGGAGGCTGAAGCTGATTTTGCATCAGAAAATTAGAGGAAAAAATTAACTTTTTTTTGTTTGTTTGTTTTTTGAAGTGCTGTGTTTTTGGAAATAAGTATTTCTTGCTGCAGTCTTTTAGCAAGAATGAGAAGCTCCAAACGTTCTGCAGGAGGCTCTGCAGCAGCATTCCAGCTACCCTGTGCTTGGAACTCCAGTGTTTAAGAGAACTTATTGCAGAAAAATGGCCCTCCAGGGGACTTTTGGCATAACCAGTGGCTCCTGTGAACTTCAGGCGTACATAACCAAAGTGGCCCGTTTAGGAAATTGAGGGAAGAGCTCTGTCTGGATGTTTGGGATGGGATTCTCAGCTTTACTTTTTATGTCTGTATTGTAGCTGTAGCTTGGCTATTTGTTTACTCCTCTTTTATAATAAATAGTGAGAGGAAGGGAAGGCAGGCAATTAGCAGAGTGTTTGTGGTCAGTTGTAGATGGCTTAGAATCAGATCAATTGTTCATTAGAGCATCTGATTGTCTCCATTAGTGGTGAGAGCCAAAGGTGACAGTAGCAGAGGGGATTATCTGATTAACTTTAGATATCAACATCTGTCCATCAAAATGAGCTTTATGTATCCAGCTGGAGGAAATAATTTTCAGCCTGTGCTTAGAGGACAGGGCTTTCTCAGCAAGGTGATGCAGCTCGGTGCCTTGTGGCAGTGAGGGATTCTGCCTTGAGAGGATTGTCCTGAAGACAGAAGTGCCTTAGAGGCAGTCTTAGCTTATGGAGCTGGGAGGATTGAAGTGCACCTCTAAAGTCTTTTAAGTCTCTACCTTTCAGATTCTCTTTAAAATTTAATGTAATAGCATTCTATCTTCTGGAGAGTCAATATCATTTGATTATACTTGATCCATCTTTAAATGTCAGGTATTTTGCAATTTGCCAGTGAGTTGCCATATGCTATTGTAAAGCTGGGCTCTGAGATCTCAAATTTTGATTCTTTCTCTTAAGCCTAAGTGGAGTAGGAATTTGTATGTGACAAACCAACAAATCTAAGTGGCTCTGAGGAGATTTTAGGGAGAGTCTCCATTTGAGAATGATCATAAAGTCTGTTGTGTTGGTTCAGGCCAGCACTCACAAGATCCAAGACGTAATGCTGCTTGTGGGAAAACATCCAGTTCATGTGCCTTTAATTCCCTGTCCATAATGTCATTGCTTTAATGTCATTTTGCTGGTAGATTTAATTTGCTTTTAGTAGCTGTGATAGCTGCTGTTTCTTTCAAAGCAAAGTCTCTGAGCCAAAGGTGTCAACAGGCTCTGGCTTCTTGAGAAGGGGCTCCCTTAAATACTTAAACACTATTTTCAGAAGTAGATTATTGCAGGCCAGTGCTTTTCCTTTGATAGCTCTGATAACTCAGGAGGGATCACGTACAGATAATCTTTTATTCCAGAAGCAGCAGGACAGGACAAAGGGTGTTTGTTGGTCTCTGACACAGCCCATGGTCCAGGGAGACATGTTCCTCTCAGGCCCCCAGTTTACAGAAACTCTGTCAGTAAGCTGCTCTTTTGTTGCAAAGCAGCCTGTTTGTTGTGTTCCTTCTGCAACTTGAGGAATTAACTGGAGAAAAATAAAAGTTTTGTGGTTTCAGACACAAGCTTCATATCAGAGCCTCTCTTGCTGTTTCCAAAAGGGAGTATCTTCATTACCTTAATACTTTTTTCTAGTGCAGTGTTGGCAGTCAGTAGGCTGAGTGAAACACATACTTCAAATGGAGTGGACCTTGAGTACCTTTCACGCAGATCCCATGGTATGTTGGGTTGAACTAAGTGGATGTCCATGGATGCAGCTAACGAAAAGGCACCTGCACTGTAGCTGGCATCGTGGTGCAACAGGATGTTCTTGTGGTACCCAGGTGTGTGAGGTTCTGCATATGTGGTAAGTGCCAGTAATTCCACACTGTTTGGATATGGGGAAGCTATGGTGTTGTATCACTGGGCAGTTAGTGCAGCAGAAAAAGGTTTTTCTTTTCCTGTAGCTGCTGCTGGGCCAGATAAGGTGAGACTGCTTCACTGGTCGAATACTGTAAGGATAGGCTGAAAGTGTGAGGTTGAGTAAGTGTCTCTCTAAAGGTAGAGCAGAGGAGCAAGAAATGGCTTTTACAGCTGTGGCTAAGTTAATGTTGTGATATAGACGTGGCCATAATGTGCTCTTGCTGCTGAGAGGGAGGGAGAGGGATGGCTCCTAAAGCTTTCCAGTTTCCTGCACCCGTTGCCAGTCTCTGTGTCTGGGGAACTCCAGCTCCTCAGTTTAATTCACTCAGTGAAAGCAGGCAGCGGCTGGAATGGAGAACGCTCTTGCTCCAGAAATGGCACTGGGATTTGAATGCCAGATCCTCCAAAGATGGAGAAACCCCACTCTTCTTATCTTTATCTAAAATAGCTACTAGAGGTCTTGAGACTCAAAGCAGTAACGTCTATAGTGGAGTTTGAGGCTGCTACTGTAAGACACTTCTAGTAACATGAGCACCCTGGTGGAGTACAGCCTGCTATGGGGCCTAATTACGGTCTTATTAATGCTTTCTTTCATCACTGCCTTCCAGCCTTCAGATGGTGATTAGACCTATTTATAGGGGCAGAGTTCCTTAATATTCATCACAGTGTACTTCTTGCCAATCAAATCAGTAGCATCTGCATCTTTGATTGCTGCTTAATAAGACTGTAGAACATGGTTAATTAAAAAATATAAATAGACTTTTCATCCTCTTAACTTATCAAAGTGCTTCTCTCCTCCCTCTGCCTTGCTTCCCTGAAAAAAACCTGAAGTTGGCCTAGCACAGGGACTGTGGTGAACCTCTCATCTCACTGCTGGAAATACCAGTTACCTCTTGTGTGCTCTGCTGGAGGACTGAATTTCAACCCCTCCAGCTGTCAATGTCAACACAAGGCAGAGCCATCGTTGGCTGCACAGTAAAATAGGACTTATGTCCAGGCTCTTTTGCTGCATTTACAGCCAGAGCATGAGCAACTTCTGGCTTTTGTTCCAGTTGTGTGTCTACATCTGTGCAAGTGCGCGTGCACACACTGCCTTCTCCCGTTCCTTAACGGGAGGAGCATGTGCAGTGACATGTTTTGCTTTTCTGTGATTTCAACTCTCTTCTTTAAATATGGTTTTCTGGCTTTGCAGCTGGTAAACTCACAGGAGTGTGTTTTATTTGTGGAGGGCAAGCTGATATAATTACCTCTTTTTATTATTATTCTTTCCTTGGAGGATTTGATTCTGGCATTTTTCTGGGATAGCCTCTAGGCAAGCCATTAGTGTAATCAAGGAATGACTTGAATACACCAGCAGATTTGACCATGAAATTTTGTGGGAAGCCCATGCAGAAAGTAGAGAATGAGGATGATGTAGTAGTCCATTAAGTGCAGTACTACAGAGTGCTATAGTTAAGTGCAGAGTAGTAGAACTTCGGGATGTGACATACAACAGACATTGTAGTAACTGGGAGTCTTTGGAGCTCTAAAAGCTACAGTCGGGTATTGTGAACAGTGAGCTGATGTAGTGCACTGGACTGGAGCAGAGGAAAGTGAGGATAACAAGAGGTCTGTTTATTGTCAGCCACCGTAGGAAAACATCTGTCCAGGTGGACATGGTAGGAAGTGTTATGTGTAAGAAGTTACAGTCAGTGAGGAATTCGGGATGACTTCTCACTTTCCTCATCAGAGGAGGCAGCGTTTTTTAACAAGCTATGCCCAAAGCCTGTCTCGACTCCATCGTTTGAGTGTGTTTAATCTTAACCAGCAGCTCACTTGTGTCTTGGTCTGTTCCCACTGAGGAACCATACTGGTGGCAGTGGTGTAGTAGTACGTGGTTGAGGGCTGTGCAGACTTGTGTTTTATTGCATGTTGCTGGTCTCTCTGTCCTTTCAGGTGTCTACAAGGCACTGATCTTTTATTAGGATCTTACAAAGGAGAGTCACAGAGCTAGAGACAGCCTGACACTTCTTTTTGGAGATGTTACTGCCTGTGGGAATTAAAGGCATCTAGTTCATGCTGCCTTTCCAGTGCAGGGACAGAAGCAGCAGCAAGTAATTGCTAAAGCAGCCTTTGTAGCTTTGAAGAATACACACTGATTTTGTTTTCAAAGTATTTAATCCCTCTTCTCCCCTGAGCTCTCTCTTTTTAGTCTCTTGAAGCACATTAAGAAAGCAGGTATTGTTGATGGCTTGCCTTATTCTCCCTTTATTTTCATAACAAAGTACAGATCTGGTAAATGCTTGTACATAGATTTACACCTTGCCTGTGTTGAGGGCGGCCAAACTGTTTTCTTAATATTGCCTTTGTTTATGTTCCTTTGAAAAAGTAAGATATTTTAAGGTTGTGTGTGGGGTTTTTTTTGTTTGTAGGTAATCATCTCAGTGGTTGATCCTCCATAGTGCAGTATTTTCTAAAGAACTTTTGGAAATGTTGCTTCTTTTACAGACTCTCTTTGCTCTGTGAGAAGTTCTCTTGGGCTTAGCCTTAATATAAGAAGTTTTATTCTCGGGTCCAGGGAGAGGTAACCCAAGAGGTGAGCAAAATAGGTGGAATATTACTCTACATATCTAGAACAGTGAATTATGTACTTCGTTTTCCAGGTTCAGAGCTACAAATCCCTACACAGCCATCAGAGTATTATATTTGGCTGGGATGATTCAGCAGTAACACCAGTTGTTGGTTCCAGATGCCTGAAAACCCTGGAGTGCTCAGCCTTTATCTGTCCTGGTTTAAAGTCTTTTGGAAAGGCAAGACAGTCTGGTGGAGGCTGATTTTGTATTTCCCACTGCTGTTGTTTTGCTCAGTGTGAGTGTTGGAATTGAGAGGGAAAGAGCAGCTTTGAGAGCCACCAGCCCTGATAAGCTTTGCACCAGTTTGCCTGAGGTGAAAGGATAGACAGCTTAAAGGCAGAAGTGCAAACCTGAGCAGTTGGTAGCTCTAGTCAGAGCTTCCAAATCAGGATATAGCACTTGGAAGCAGGTGGTGCAGTGAGAAAACAACCTTTTTCTCTTTGTTTGCACTTTAATAAGGTAAATGAGGTTATTATATAACACCAGAGCACATTTGTCTTGATCATGGAAGTTGACATAGAAAAAATAATTGAATAGAGAGAGGATGGAGCCCCCAGATGCTGCAGGTTTTTTCCAGAGCCTCTTTGATCACCAAAAAAAAGCTCTGTACTGCTGTTTCTTCTGACCCATAGGTGGTCACACCACTAATGATTAAATCTTGGGTGATCTGACATCTGCTCTTGTGAATCATACTCACTTTGGGCACACGTGCCCCTCTCTCACTGTAGCATCTGAGTATTTCATGTCAGCCGCCATAATTCCAGCATTCTGGACTTCCTGCTGAAACATGCCAGCTCCCTCTGTAAGACTCTGGAGCAATATTGGAACCAGTTTGTTGCTTTGCTGGAAGTCCCTTCCATATGTAAGATATGATCAGTTTGTTTGCATCTTTGCTGTGTATGTTCCATGAAGGCTTGGACACTGGACAGAGTGGGAGAGTTGAGATATATCTAATATGCGGCACTTGTTTAATTTTCTTTTTTCATATAGTGTCTTAATTCTGATAATGGAGCATGACAAGGAAATGTGCTGCTTCCTCCTCTGTGCACTGAAGGTTGAGGTACAGGAAGAGTCAGTCTTGCTGAGTGAATTCAGTCTTTGATTTTCCTTCCTGAGTTTAGTTGGGAATATTTTGAATTTTCCCTGTTAAAATCCTCCTTGTTCCTGCAGTCTCTTTCTGTTACAGAAAGCAATTCCGCTTTTATTCTAAGCATATGGTCAGGTCCCTACTCAAGGTGTTTGTAAAACTGTCTTGTTTCTCCTGTTTGGTCCTAAGAGGTAATAAATAGCAGCTGTAGCATGGAATTTTGCCTGAGTTTAGTCATTCAAGTGTTGCTGTTTTTCCTCTTCTTGCTATAAATCTCCAACTTGTTTCCTTACACAGAAAGAATTGTCTCTTTTATCTGTCTCTGACAGCAGTTCCCAAAGAGTCTGCCACATTTCTCCAATGTGGTTTTTTTTAGGAAAGGTGAGAATCTGGAGCTCAGCTGAGAGGCTGCCTTAAGAACCTGTAAAGCTGAAGTTTACTGTCAGATGAACTCTTGACAGTGTGAGTAGGAGCACACAGGGATTTTCCTGTTTTGCCCACTGCTGTGTGCTCCTCTCTTTGCAGGGGAGCAGTGGGACCTGGAGGACAGTCTGTAGCTTCTGATTGCAGGGGAAAAAACCAGTTTGGTAGTAGCTATGGATGTGCTGCTTCCAAGTGTGAGCATCTGTCAGACAGCAGCTGAACTGAGCTTGGCTTTAGAAAGGTCACTGGGAGAATTAGGATTGGTGAGAGTCAGAGATCATGTATAATCTCATCTGGCCTCAAGATGTGAAAAGCTTGGCTTTCTCAGGATTACCGTTACACGGGGATGGTTTTGATAATGCAGCAAGTTTTAGAAGTCCTCTTTTTGCCCCTGCTTCCCACTCTGCTTCAGGACTGGGCAATTACAGCTGTTTATCCGGCTGCAGTAAATTGGGTCATTGAACTGATCCGAGCTAAAAATAGGCATCCCCAACACGAGCAGCATTGATGCAACAGAAGAGTTGTGACCAGTGGCAGGGAGGATCATAAACTCATTTTGCTGCTGGAGCCAGAGTAACTCATCACCACGCGCTCGCTGTGTTATCTGCTCGCTTTGTTCCGCCTAGACAGTCAAATAGGAGATTCGAAAGGAAGAGGATTCCAGCTTGATTGTGGTCAGCAGATCAAAAAATGCCATCTCAAAATTAGCTGTACTCCTCTCTGATTAACTTGTATGCTTTACAGCTCTAAATAATAATTTCCTGTCTGCTGAGTAGGCCCAGTCAAGAAGACTAATCAGTGTGCAAACATTGCCGCTAAAGAGTGCGGATACAGAGTCTGGCTGCCAGTGATGCATGAAATGAACAGAATAGGTCTAGGCTTCCTGCAGCAGAGCCAGCTCTTCTGATGGCTAGGATTGGTTTTGCGAAGTTAAATGCAAAAAGGCTACTAGGTATCCTTAAATCTCAAGTGATTCATTATTAAACACCCAAAACAACCCAAAAAACCCTGCGTCCCAAAAAAACCCACCCTTAAAATAACAGTTGCGTCACATTTACAGAAAGTCATTCCTTACTCTGCTGTGGTAGGATCAGGAAGGACAAATTTGTTTCGTAAAAGTACAGGAATGGCTGCAGGCAAGTCTAATCGGTTCTCTTTTCATTTTGTGAAGCAAGATAGAGGCTTTAAAGAATGTGTGAAGACTCCTCTAATTTTCACATAATAAACTGATGTTTTATGTTGCAACTATCTCTTTGGGTTCCTGTTCTGTGAATTTCTTCCAGTATGGGCTGTGTTTCTGTGTTAGTCTGTCCTAGTATACAACCAGGAATAGAGACTGCACACAGCAGTGCTCTCTGGATTAGCTCCTGCAGAGCTCCAGGTACCACGGAGGGAATGTGGTGTGTCCTGAGATATTCCTGTCTGTTTCTGATGCCTTGCTTTTTGATCCTTCTTTGTTTTACTTCTCTTCAGCTTAAGGAATACTTTTTTATACCAATGTACAGCACTCTGTGTGATGAAACACTGTAATGAGCACCTGTATACTGTGGGATTTTTACAGCCTGAATAAGAAGACACGGAAAAAACAAGTTTGAAGAGAGTTGTGTGGACCTAGCAGTAGAGTTTGGGTTAGAAAACTGTATGGATGCTCTACTCTGTTCATTCTTTGGACTGTCCCAACAGTAATGTATTTGTGAGTTTGCAATTTCTAATGTGCTTAGAGAAACTGAGTTTTTTCTCTTTACCCTCCTCCATGTCCTGGGAAAGTTTTTGTCATTTTTGTGACTAAAAACGTGGGAGGCAGATTTTTTGGGAGCTGCTGAGGGAGAGGTGAGCAAGGCTGTCAGGACAGAAACGTGAGTGATGCATAACCTTCTCTTGGCTGGGCTATAGAGCAGTGGCTTGGGCCCAGCTGCATCTGAGAGCACGTGTACTGCTCTGGTGCATGTGTTGAACACAACTGAAACGTGTCAGTGACTATTTAGGTTTTGTATCTAAAAGGTTCCTAAAATAAGGAGGCTTCTTTTAAGATAGGTACTAAGGTAAAATCCAGCCACCAGAAGCAGCAAACAGCTCCTGGAAGTCTCAGAATGGAAGAACTCTCATTAGCCTACTTGGAGCAAGGGAGTGTGTGCACTTGCATGCCTTGTAATTTCATGGCTGCTCTTCCTGGAAGGAAGTGGTGGTTGTGTTTCATGGAGCAGAAGTGTAAGATGAAATACTACATTTTGCCGATAAGGCTGAATGACCTGAGACGTATCCACAGGGAATATGAGGATGGGAGGAGGGGACAGCAGTTTCTGACAATTCTTATTGCCACCCTGAACTGACTTCACTTTGAAGTGTGGTCTTTGTTTTCAGCACAGTACTGAGCAGAGATTTGTTAAGTAGCATGCAAAAAATAAAATTATGGTTCCCACGAGCATTCAGATAAGCAAGAGACTTCCACCTCACTGTGGCTGTCTCGAATTTATTAAAAATCCAATATGTCAACTGTACTACCTTGTGTTGTTCTCCACAGCTCACCAATTCTGTTGCAAATGCTTTCCTAAAATAATTAGGGGAGCAGAAAGTGGAAGTCCCTGAATAAATGCTGTGATAAAATGGAAGTGTGTTTAATAATGATCTATTTGCTCTTTCCTTTAGGTACAATGGCTGCAGTAGCCCAGAAGCACTTTTTGGAGGGGCAGACATACTCAGTCCCCCTGATCCAACCAGACTTACGCAGGGAGGAGGCTGTTCAGCAGGTGGCAGATGCACTTCAGTACCTGCAAAAGGTGTCTGGTGATATATTCAACAGGTAAAGTGCTCTCACAGGGTGTTGGGTGCCTTGAATTCAGCAATGTGAAACAGTGCTGTGATAAGGTTGCAGCAGTGAAGGTTCATTGCAGTGGCAAGCAATGGAAGGTCAGAAAAGGGATAAAAAAGGACCAGATGCACTTCAATAAAAGTTTATTGGATTCGGGTCTGTCAAAGTGAGGCATAATGAAATGGCTGCAGTTAGCCAGAGCTTGTTGGTTATTAATTTTTTATTCAGTGGCAGAGTCCCACAAATTGCGTTACTGCTTCTGCTGCCGTTATCCTTTATTCCTTCTTCCTCATGTTTTAAAGGAGAGGCTTTGTTATTTAGAGTATCTTGAAGATATGTCTTTTTGAGTCATTGTACTTGAAGCAGTGAAGTAGAAGATGTCTCTTTGTTCTGATCTCTGGGACTTACAAACTGTTCTCTTTAGGCTTCTGGTATTTTGCACTTTTTGCGTGTTGGGAGGGCTGGGTGCATGAGAGGATTCTTCTTGCCATTGTTTCATAATCCATCTAAACCCATTTCTTCAGGGGTTTGGCCCAGACTTGGCATCTTTTGCATGTGGTCATGTTTAGGGTTGGATCTATAAGACTGCCTGTATAGCAGATCAGAGAGATTCTTGTGTTTGCCTGCAAATGGTGGTGGATAGTTTGGTGCTTTTTTCCTCCAATGCCATCTTCGATGTCTCAGTGCTCCAAGATGGTGTCATATTATTGGTATGGGAACAGATCAGCCTTTGTCTTCTCATTGCCTGATAAGCAAAAGCACTTGCTTTGGTTTCAGAGGGGATCATGACTACCTAGTTTGATTTATTATTGTGTGAATGGGACCATGACTTTCTGTCTTCTTTTGAGTTTTTGGGGTTTTCTTAAGGGTAGAGTGAAGTTCTTCAGTTTTTGATAGAGATGTTTTGAAGGGCAGCCTCTGGGGGAAGAGCAGTCACTGGGGTCGAGCTCAGGTCACTGAGGGAAATAAAGGCTTTACACTGGAATAGTCTTTGGGCAGGGACTTCTGGGCAAGGGCTGTGTGTGGGCTGGATTGGGCTGAGTACAAGGTGTCATTCTTTTGTGCATGTCACAATATGGGAATCCTTCATGATAGGAGGCTGAGAGAAGGCTTTCTAGAGCTGCCAGAAACATGTGGAAAGCACCTCTCAAACTTGGGGCTGGTTGGCAGGGCTGTCCCTCTCTGTGGGGCAAATAAAGCTGTTGATAAGACAGGAGTGGCTGTTTCTCAGTCTCCTTTATTTCCTTTTTTTTCCCTCATCACTGCTTTGTAATGCAGTACCCTGTAATTTCCCCAGGGAGATGAACCTGCTGTTTTGTATGCAAGTCACTCCTGAGTCCTGAACAGTGACTGTGATGCTGTTCCCTCATCCTTTGGTGCACTCATGACTTTTAATTACCAATTTTTTCCAACAACAGAGGAGGCTTCATTGGGTTCTTTGTTTGCTTTGCCTTTCCTCTGAGGTCTTGGATCTCTGATATAAATAATAACGATTTAGTAATTAGGTAGGCATCTGATTAGAAGTTCCATGACCTTGGTTGTTCCATGTCAATCAAGAGGCAAAGCTTTCAAGGTGAGAACTTTGCCACTTATTGAAGAGTGACCTTTTATCTTCCCTTTCCTGAGATAAGGCAGCTCTGTCTTCCATTTCCAGGAAGGAGCTACCTTATCTGGGGAAGCTGACTGTTCTGATCTGCATAACAGCAGCTTGCAATGCTGGTGGAGAGGACACTTGTTCTGTGTGGCAGACTTGGCTGTGTGTGTCAAACTCATTACTTCAGTACTACAAAGATGCAGATGTTCTGGAGTTGTTTTGAGGGAACAGTTAGATTGGTACAGTGCTTTTGAGAGTGGCAAGCCAATCTGTTTGTTGAAGGTGGAGTGAAAGAGTCTCTTACTCTCTACGGAAAGAGGGATCTTTACACAAATGGATCTTTTTTCTTTACATTTTAGCTGAATTAAGTTTCTGCTGTGAGTTGTTGCTGACATGACAGCTGAGTATGAGTTCTTAAAATGAACATGTCAAGGGAACACGAGAAAGACACCTTTGCATTTGGAGAATTAGGAGAAGAGATGAGGAGCTTTCCTCCTCTTCCCCACAGGTTGGAGAACCTGGGAAATAACCCATGAGACGAGTCCTCACCAAGCTCTTCTTTCCAGTCACTCTCAAACAAGCTTACTTGCTGTTAAGTTCAACTGTGGTGAGGTACATGGAGAATGAGACACTTTGCAGAGTTCATTAGTTTGAAGACAATCAAGGGTTGTGCAGGTAAACTATGGCTGAGACCCAGAGCTGACCCTTTGGGACCAGCCTTGGAGGGTAGGTCTAGCAACCTGGATGCAGTCTGGAATCACTAAGCAAGAGCAGGATACATCAGCTTATCATCCATCTCCATCATATTTCTAACCCTTGGGAGCAGGGACCCACCTGATTCATTCAAAGATCCATTTGTGGAAAGATTCTTCCACATGGAGAACATCAAAGTACTGCGTCCTGCAAAGGGAGAGTGTTGACCTGGGCAGGCTCTTGGCTACTGGGCAGTACAGGTTGATGTCTTAGGCCAGTACTGTCAACAGTCCCACCCTCTTAGGAAATGCTCTTGGTGCTGATATCAGTGAGGGGACAAAGAGGCTGCCTGTCCTTTTCAGGGTTATGCTTTGGAGTAATGGAAGTTTTAACCTTGTGTATGTTCACTGAATTCATGTAATTAATCTGCTGTGGAAGCTGCAGTAAAGATCAGATTCATTGCCTGTAGCTCCTGAGATTTTAATACATATCATTACTGCTTAAAACATAAATATTCTAACATAGCCAATCTGGCATAATATCTACTTAAATTTAACTCCTGGACTTTTAAGGAGGGTTTTAGATACAAGTCACAGGAGGCAGGATGACAAATTTAAACACTCAATTAACAGTAGCTTTTCATCTGTTTGATTTCTCATTACCAGCATTTTCTGAGTGAGAGCTTGTGCTGGAATTATGTGCTGTGGATTTTTTTACAGGAATGTTGTTGTGGTAAGTACTTGGAGATAGGTGATGGGTTTAGCTTTCCTGAGATGCTCCCCTAGTTAGCTGGGCTTATCCTTTGGGATTTCTCAGTTTCTGTGGAGAGGTTGTATCACTGGGAAATGTTAATAATTTGTAATATGTCAGTTCATTATTCAAAGTGTACATTTTTGTGCTACAGATTTGTGGAAAATTGCCTTTGCCAGTTATCTCATGTAGTTCTACAGCAGTAAAAAGAAAAGTACTTGGGGTTGAAATGTTGTTATCAAGGTCCTGGTTTACTTTGCCTGTGATCCAACCACAAGTTGTCCAGTATACAAAATTTCTCATCCTTGTGTTTCTTTTATTTTTCAGTTTACAGAAGAATTTTTGGGTTGCTCCTTTTAAAAATCTTTATTCAGTGTCTTTTATTTGTCTGGAATAATATTTTGCTAAAACAGTGTATCCGTCTGTTTTCTCCCCAGTTGGATTCAGGTTAATTTGATATTAAATATTTGAAAAGGGTTTTAATATTAAACAAAGATTTACCTGAAAGCCACACTCCTCAGAATGGTAACTGGAAAACAAAAGTACTGTGTTAAGGGTGCAGAGGAAATCTAAGTGTGTGATTAAGGAAGGTAAGGAATAGCTGAGGGGCAGCAGAACCTTAAGGGATGTTTGGGACAGGAGCAGAGCTGAGATGTGAGTAGTCCTGAAAATGATAATACAGACAATATCTTAATCATGAGGTGCATTTGGGTGTTCCCCTTGTTATTGCCATTAGTCATGATGATCAATAGTGGAAGTGGGGGGACTGAAGACATCCCTGTAAATGTACTTGATGTAGGAGGTCTGTGGAATGGAAACATGCCAGGGAGGGTCTTGCTGCAAGCTGTACTGTGTTGTTTGCTGTGCAGTGGGGCTCTGGGATGCAGGTTGGAGCTTGGGCACTTCATTGTATTTGTTCCTCTGTTGGCTGTAAGGATTGGATCTTACCAGGAGGAGAGCTGTCAAGAGGGCTCCAGTGATGGGTCACGTGCAGGGGAGTTTACACCAGGAGGCTGGCTGTAGCACAGGGAATTGATTTTTCTCCAGTTAATTTGAGAGTGTTATGACTTTTGCTAAACCACAAGTCGCCTCGTGGTATTTTGAAGTTGTCCCTGAAAGAGGATGCTAAGTCTAGGTTAGTTTCAGATACCTCTCTTGAGAGGCTGTAGGAGCAGTCATTCGCTGCCAGGAAGATTAAGCAAGAAACAGTGAGGTAAAGAGTGAGTGGATTGTCATGTAGACATGAGGAAATGGAGTACAGGGAAGACATTTTGCCTGCAGATAGTTGTTATTCTTATAGAAGCATGTCCAAGTAATGTGGATTTATTTTTCTTTTAAGTGTAGCACACACTTGGTAAGAAACCATTCATTTGTTTTGGCTGTCATGATCCTCTGGAAGCCAAATTCGAAAACTTGCAAAGATGTAGCTTCAGAGGGGTTCCCAGACTATAGGAGGAATAATTTAGGAGGTGACAGGAGTGTCAGATCAGCACACCTGGAATGCTGGTGGCAGCTGGCACTGGCAAGCATCCCACGCCCTTACCAATAGGCAAAGGGAGACTAACTGTTCTGCAAGAGTCCAAGTCACAATTCTTTCTGGATGCTTCTAAAATCCCTAAGCTTAAAATCTTGTGGGATGTGAGGCCCCAGGCTCTATTCAGATGCCTTGACAGCCCATGGAGTGGGGCAGCGGGTGGGAAGGGGCACAGATAGAGCTGTCACAGCTTGAAATGTAATGAGAATAGTAGCAAAGAGGAGAGTGAATGGCATTAAGTCATTAAAAGATTATTCCTTCAAAATTAAACAAACATGGTGGAGAATTAGCAAGACAGGATTCTTGCTCATCTCAGAAAGTGCTGAAAATCTGTCTTTTGGACTTCCAGAGATTAAATGTGTCTTTTGAAGGACAGGAACAGAATGCTAAACTTGATTCTGCAAGAAAGATGCTTTTTATGACAGTCACTGAAATATAGTGATGGTTACTTAAGCCCTTGCTCTACATCCACTAACAACAACTCTTCCAAACATCAGTTTTGTCTGAGTCTGTTTATCCGTGAATCCCATTGCCCTGAAAGGAAGGTGATCAATCTGTTCTGCCTTAAGTGATTGAAAGGCAGGCTTGAACTTCTTAAGAGAGCTGTAGCCTTTTGTACACTAACAAGGCCTTCAGCATTTTTTAAAAGTGCAAAGGAATTTAAAGAAATTATTGAAGTGCTTCACCTTCAATATCCTCCTCCAACCAGACTTCAACTTCTTGCACCTAATAGCAAGCTACAAATAGTGATACAATTGAATGAATAGCTAAAAGATTCAGTGCCAGCATTGATGCAAAATGTTTCTTAAAGCAGAAGATATTCTGTGGAGAGGAAAGGCTCTTAATGCTTGATTCTGCATCTGAAAAGAGAATGATGGAATACTGTGTCCAGGATGCTGAAATGGCCATTCAGGAGCACAAAGGAAATACAAGGCTTACTCATATCCTCAGTCACTAAAAATATGGGAAGGGTCACCTTCCACTAGATCAGGTTGCTCAAAGCCCCATCCAGCCTGGCCCTGAATGCTTTCAGGGATGTGGCATACACAGCTTTTCTATGTAACCTATTCCAGTGACTCACCACCCTCACAGCAGAGAATTTCTTCCTAATACCAAATCTAAATCTGCCCTCTTTCAGTTTGAAGGAAAATGCAGAATTGAGGAGAGGGTCCTCCTACCTTAGCAAAAGGAGGCACACAACAATTCCAGACTTAACAGAGCTCCTGAGAGGATTCTCCCTACTCTTACAGTGGTAGTAGAATATGTTGTGGAAATAACGAGATAGTTTGATCAAAACAGATGGCATGTGCAATAGGAAAGGCAAATAGTAAGAAGAAACTAAGGTAACTTGGGTACATATGGCTTGTTGATTTATTTTAGTTGGGTTTTTTTTAACCCTGACAGGGAAGCCTCTTGTTCTGTGCCTTGTTGGAGAAAATTCAATATTGAGTAGCAGTTTTCAAGTTCTTGTGAGCAAATTCTCTTTCTGGTCCTTAAAGACAGGACTAGACAGACTCCCTGAGAAAGCATGTGAGAGATTCAGAATTGGGAAGAAGTGTAAGAATTATCTACCTATGTAAGTGTGATTTGGTACCTGGAAAAATACCCAGTGGAATATATTCATTGTGGCTTGACCAGCCTGAGGCCTGAATCTGTTCCATTCCTCTCTAGGTAGTTTTCATCCTGCTTTTGCAACTCTGGGGAGATCAGATTAATTCTCAGAAGGAGGATTTGCTTCTCCTCAAAGGCTGAAGGAATGGTAACAAAAGAGAACAGAGGGAGCCGAGGTTGCTGTTTCAGTAAAGGAATGCTTTTTTTTTTTTCCTTGGTCTGGTCATGAGCAAGGGGAAATCCCACCTTAGCCTGTAGAAGATTGATTATGACAATGCTGATTCTTTGTAACAGGGATGTTGCTGTCTGCAACTGGATTTCCTGAAAAGAGGTGACCTGGAAGGGTCCTTGATAAAACTTAACACATTTGCTGTACAGACTCTGTTCATGCAGCAGAAATTTGCATCTTGAAGACAATCGTTAATCAAAAAAAAAATTGATACAAGCACATCCAGTTCACAGTGGCTTTCTGGATTAATTTTCTTTGCTTTTTGCTCATATTTTTATGTGTTTGTAGACTAAAATTAATTTACTACCATCTATAGACTCCCTATAGCTCAGCAAAACATACCTAAAATGTTTAAAGAGCTATGTTTTTAACACAAGAGATGGCACCAGTAGTAGCCACCATTGCTTATTATTCAAAGGCTGTGTTCCAAGACAGATAAAGCCAGTTGCAAAACCATCTAGGGAAATACAACCTGCAGCAGCAAGAGGCAAAAGAAACAAATGCTAGACCCATTTGTGGAGGAGGTGAGAAGAGATAATCTTGATGAAGATTGCCTTCTTTCACCAGAGATGATTTTAGAGCACAATTTGAGGGCAGAGCTGTGACTAAGTTGAAGGATGGATCACTTTGTGTACCCTCAACTGCTCTAAATTGGTTTTTAAACTTTTATGAGCTATCCTGGAGCAAAAAGTACAGATGTGTAATTACTCCTGCTTCTACTGCTTTAAGAAGAGGAAGCCCAAGAGGACTTCTCTGCTACTGATAAGATGGAAGTTTTTGCTCACTGAACTGTTTCTGCATTGCAAAGGTAGTGTGCACTAAGTAATTGTAGTGAAATAACCTTATCTGAAGCCAAGTGCAGCGGGGTCTGCTTTTGTGGAGGCTTACAGCCTTCAGAAATAGTCTGACATTAATGCAGTGAGGTTTTAAATAGCTATCAGTTATAATATCCTGCAGCATGAGAGTAATATATCTAGAAATAATAATGGTGATGTGGTATCCATAGGGGTCTAAAGGTATGTGAGAAGAGAATTCCACACTGAACCTTAAAGCAGGCTCTTCTCTACATGGCAAGAGCACTGAGAGCCCTTCGAGAAAGAAGTGAAAAAATCTGGCAGGGGATGGAAGTGGTGGTGATCTCTCCTCCTGACCATGTGCCAAAAAAAAGTTGTCTTTACAAGTTGTGCAGGTCTTTACAATGGAGCCAGGTGTCCATCTTTGCATGTTTATTATCAGTTACTTCTGAAGCCGGAACTGCATGGGCATGTTGACAGCTTCTCTAGGCTCATCTCTTGACCGTTATTTCAGAGTTTCTACCCAGTTCAGCCATGGTAACATGTGAATCGCTGGTACCTGGTGTTCATAAATGTTCAAGAGTGCCTTGAAAGTAGCATTGTGTTGGAGGGAGGCAGCAGTTCAGCATGAGCCTGGTGGGAAGGAGTGTTAGGGAAATAAGGGCTACAGTGTGTCTCTGGCTGTGTTTTGCTAACAGCCACAGTGTCAGTCCCTCAGGAGTTCAGTGTGATGTCCATGTCAGTTCAGGGTCCAGGCAGTGACCTGGGCCTTGGGGGCTGCCCAGAGAGCAGAGGTGGGACTGACCTCCCAGCCACACCTGTGAGTGAATAATGCAAAGACGTCTCATGGCTGCAGTCCTTTAGTGCGGGAGCATTCTGTGTGCTTCCTTAACGTCTTCCCACTGTTGTGGTGCCCTGAGAAGGTTATCCAGGAGAACTCCGAAACTCTGCTCTTTGTGTAGCTCAGTAAGCATCCTTTCCTTGAAGGACTCTGGATGTCAGTGGTTTGGAAGGATCCAGATCGGAGGTGCAGTGGCTGAGATTTTGTCCAGCAATAAGTCTCTGTTAATGAAGAGTTTTGGCACAGATCTTATGAACTTCCCCATCCAGAGTGGCACTCCTTTCCCACTCAGTCCCTTACCCAAGTGGCTGTAGCTATTTCTGTCTGGAAGTAGGCAAGGAGAAACAGATCATAACAAGCCAGTATGTGCCTCAGAGCAGAAGTGTTCCCTTATTCCTTAGCCTACAGTTTCAGCAATATTCTCAGGTTCTCCCACTCCCACTCTTCTTGACACAACTGCCATGTTATTCTTTTATTATACAAAGTGATGGCTCTACCTTCTCAACCAGCTTCAGATACTGGAGCCCCACACATGTATTGGGGTAATTTTCTGTTTCTGTGGATGATTTTGTATACTCAGTCAGCCCTGGAGGAAGAGATGCAAATAAGTAATTTTGTTTTACAGGCATGACTTCCATTAGGGATCTAGTGCAGAGAAAACTGTCTGGAAAATAACACTGAATGGCTTGAAGTGTGTATTACAGGCTCCCTCCAATGTAAGTGGGAGTGTGCACACTGAGGGGAGAATTGCGGGAGGAACACCAGTGCCAAAGGTCTGTTCTTCACACTTGACTGGCAGATTAAATTCCCTTTCCGTGGCCCTTTCTGACTGGCTGTGATGCTGTCACTGGGCTTTTGCAAATGGGATAGGTTAGAGTTTGGGTGTAACTGCAACTGACAGTTAAGACAGAGCAGCCCTTTTGGAGACGGTAGATCCATTTGCAGATGCTAATGAAGGGGCTCCTGTTTCTCTTCCATCTAAATTCTCCAGGCAGTCATTTTGTTGAAGGAATTCACCATGCTGTGCCATTAAGGAGAGTAAAGGATAAAAATTATTTTTTGAGCCTAGGATAAGGGATTTGGATGGTAGAGGGAGTTAAAGAGAAACCCCAGGTGGGTAATTTACTGTCTTCTGAGTTGGATTCCTTTCTTAATATATCCAAAAACATGATCCTTATTCTGGATTAATATACATTATAAAACCAGGTATTTGCATTTGAATTTACTTCTAGGACTCTTGTTTTAGATTGACCAGCAAAGCTGAATATGAAAACATGCTTACTGGGCTTAAGAGGCATAAAAAGACATTCCTTTTAGAAGAGGAGGTAAAGCTCCACTCTGTGGTAGTGCAGCAGGAATAACCTTACTGATTATCTCTGACATATATATAACATGCCAGTCATTCCTGTAGCTCAGCACAAAGAAGCAAGAAAGTTCGTGGTCTCCACAGAGCAGTTCTCTATGTTGTTTTGTCCCAGTGACTGGGTTGGTTTGGTTTTGCTTCAGCAACAATACTTTTGAAAGTGACATCCTGGATTTTGTTAATTCCAGAGCAAACTCAGACTCCGTGTGCCTGTTTTTTTTTTTAGGAAGGGAGGGTGTGAAGCTCCCAGCTGAGCATCAGGCAGGATTTTCTTTGTTCTTTCTCGCACATGGATGATTTAGGTGGTGGGGAACAAACAACCACACAGCCAAAATCATGCCCTTCATTACTCTTCATGCTTACTTTTAGCTGTGATGAGGGGTTTAGCTGCTGCTGAAGGCGTTGGTCCATGAGAACATTTATTGTTTGAGTATGTCAGAGGGAAAGGGGTTAGGCTATTAAAATTTATGAATTTACTGTCCTGGCAGTTTTGGGGTAGAAAAGGAGGTTTGGGAAGTGGACTGTACAGATTTGTTCTGGTATTACTGAGAAAATAGTGTTTCCATTCTTAATGACTATTTGTGAATCACTGTGTGGGAAAGATGAATTTAAAAGGACAGTGGGGAAAATGAAATCATGAGTTTAGAACTGTTCTAAAGGTGATGTCTGATCACTGATGTGTCACAGACTGTTCGTTTGAATGACAGAGCAGCTGTCAGTCCGAGCAGAGAGGTATCTGCTTTTTGATGCTGTTAGGAACATCTCTGCCTGTGGGCCAAAGTTTTCAGAGGAAAAGTAGCTAGAAATCCCTGAAGAAAGTGCTGTAATCACTCAGGAAAGGTGTTAGATGGATAACATGTCATAAGGAGTTGCTCTAATTTGTTGAAGAAGCACTTAGGCTCAAATTAGCTTGCTGATGGGCATATCACAGAAGGTGCCTTTTGAGATTTGAGTGTGACTGCAATTGATTGTAGGAGAATGAATAAGTAACGCCAAACAACCTCTGCTTCTGAAGAGCAAATATTGTGAAATAAAAACCTTAATTTGCAAAAATTGTGTAAAGAAATATTTCCTTTAAGAGAAGGAGACCTGTTTTGAAAGAGGAGTATCTTTTATGAGAAGAAGTTCAAATTGAAAGCACGGGTGAGGAAGGAAAGAGATAAGTTAGCAAAGGAGTTTTGTAATGGCAAAGGGCTGATAACTGTTTCTGAGAAAGTGTGTCTTATGTGGTTGGGCTTGTTTTAATTGTAGCAAAATTTGGGGGGAATCTTGGGGATGGACGCTAGTCCTCACAGGGTGCTGAAGAGGTTCATTGCTGAGCAAAAGCAGTGGGTGTCAACGTTCACAAGGGCAGAATTATCTAACTGAAGGAAGACTGGAAGGAAATAGAAGAAATTTCATTGAAATATAAGCTGTTGAAAGTACAGGGGTCTCTGCATCAAATATGGTGAACAGAAACACAGTATTGAGTGCAAAACAAAATTACTTGGGTACTCCAGGTTGTGCTTCAAAGGCTGGTTGGGTTGTTTACCAGTTATCTGGTGACAACCTCAGTAGGTCAGGACAGAGTGAGGGAAGACCACAGAGGCAGACCCTTTATTATGTGATGAAAGTCAGAAAGGAAGCAAGACTTAGAAGAAGAGATGAAGTGTAGTTGTCTTTCAGGGTTTCCCAGCTGATGAAACAGACAGTTTTATGGTAGCAAGTCCTTTTTCTTAGTTAGGCTTTCCTTCCCCTGAATATGCAAGTCCAATTGTGCAGGACAGTGGTTTTTATAGAGAGATTTTAGTTAGGGATTTTTAGTTTTCTAGAGACAGATTTTGTTTTTAGTTTTCTAGAGACAGATTTTGTTAGCTCTTAAGTATCTGTTATTGAAAAGGGGACTGAAAGGTTCAACTTATTGTGTTCAAGTCAAATTTTGTGTGATTGCCATCAGCTACTCGAGTGGAGAAAATTTAAAGTCAATGCAAAAGCCTTTACCTTTAAACGTGTGTCTTAAATGTGGTTAGAGGCTTTATTTTGGATCCCAAGAAAGAAGTGGTGGTGGTGAGAGAACAGGCAGTGTTTTGTGTCAGGGCTTGCTGGCTGTAGTTTATTCTGGAGAGCATCAGTGGGATGGGTTTGACAATGGGGAGGTGCTGAAAAAGGCAGAAGTATTTGCACAGGTGGTCTTAAGCTCAGTAAAATGGAAAATTAACTACTGAAATGTATGTTTTAACTCCTCTGAATTAATGCAAAATTGTTCAGTTTAGTGAACTATGGACTGAAAATCTGATCTGCTGGGCCTGCACTGTGAATTTCTTTTGTTACAGGGGACAAATGATTCCGCTCCTGGTTTCACGAGCAACCGAGACTTAATTAACACTTGGAAATTGCTTTGAGATCTTTGGGTGAAAAGTTATGAAGTTCTAAGTATGTTTGATTAAATGCAAAGAAAAGCAGTGCTTTTCTTGGAAAACCATGAAAGAGTCCTATTACCAGGGATCATTTTCTGCTCTGGAGGCAGGTGTGTTTTGATCAGCATTCTTATTCTTGATGACAGGGGGTTGTTTTGGTAGTGAAGATCAACAGACTGAAAGCAGATTTGTGCTGTGTACTGTGTTGATGTAAAAAAACCTCCATCCCAATGAATGAGAGGGAGCTCGGCTTTCCCAATATGTTCAGCCTTACATAAGGGCAAGACCTGTAGTAAAATCTTTAGGGATGTTCACTACGTTGGTTCTTATCACGTGTGTAGCTGGGTACTACTTACCTCGGATAAGAAAACTGATTTAAAACCACTTGGAAGATCTGGGGAAAAGCTAGGAATAAAGAGGGGCTTCCTGATCTTCTGCTATAAATTGGACTGTCCTCTTGTTCTGCTGTGTTGAGTCAGTGTGGATTGCCTTGCCAGTGGGGAGGAAGCCTCTGCAAATGTCTCTCTTGCCACATGATCATGACATTGTAGTGAGGCATCTTTGGCTTCAGTGAGGCACAGGCTGAAAGGGCTGGGGCAGCTGCTTGTCAGTGCTC
>JAYRBT010000042.1:66483694-66499950 GCA_036023395.1 Myiotriccus ornatus | reverse complement strand
CTCTGTCTCTCTCTCTTTCTCTCTTTCTCTCTCTCTTTCTCTCTCTCTTTCTCTCTCTCTTTCTCTCTCTCTTTCTCTCTGTCTCTCTCTTTCTCTCTCTCTTTCTCTCTCTCTCTCTTTCTCTCTTTCTCCCTCTCTTTCTCCCTCTCTTTCTCCCTCTCTTTCTCTCTCTCTTTCTCTCTCTTCTTTCTCTCTCTTCTTTCTCTCTCTTCTTTCTCTCTCTTCTTTCTCTCTCTCTTTCTCTCGTAGGAGAAACACTTTCCTTCCAGGAAAGTGTTCTTAATATGTAAGTAAAAGTGAAGAAAAGGCCATGTTTGGAAAGAGGCAGACTATGCTGTCAAGTGCTTTGTTGCACTGACAGAATTCTCAAAGTTTATGGTGAAGTGTGTCACTATTCCTGAAAATTAACCTGGTAAGCAGTGTGCAAGACTGGAGGGGGTTTGTTTGCTTTGTTTGGTGTTTGTTGTTTGGGGTTTTTTGTGTGTGTGTGGGTGCTGTGTAATATAATCGACTCTCTGAGAGGCTGCAAGGCTTTTTCATCGTGGCCTTGAATTCTTTCCACAGTTTGGCATCTAAGCAGCTTTTAAAAAAAATAAATATAAAGCTGGCTTAGTAATACTCGTTCTGGCTGTTTCCTGTGGCATTTATTGATTGTGGCCAACAGCAGAGACAAAGGCAGCACATACACTAATCACTCTAAAGAAATGATGGTTTTCTTGCCAACTACATTGGTAAAAGAAACCGTGTGACAAAGCATTTCTGTGTGTCCACATCCTTTGAAAGGGTGTAAATGTTGTTAAGGGAAAACTAGGGGGTTATTGAAAAGGTTAAATTTGGAATTAGGGCACCTAGAAGAGCCTTACCTGTTGACCTTATTTATTACTGATCATTGCATAATGACTGATTTGTCTGTTCCTCTTTGCTACATGGCCTTGCAGTTTTCCACAGATGACTTATGGTGTCCTTATCTCTTTGCTTTTTTCCTCAAACTCTGCACTCTTATGTTTATATATTGCTTATTAAATATTTATTAAACATATCAAAGGGAATATTGTTGGAAGGTGCATAATATGATAAGTTGCTGGGTACACAAGCTTTTCTTTCAGGTCACCTGAAGGGCTTGAGTGCCTGAAAAACCTGCTTCTTTTATTTTTATTTTTAAACCCTGCTGCATTCTTTGATTTAATAAAAACCCTTAAGATGACTTGCTTGAATTCAGACTTTTATGTTGCTTCTGCTGTAATAGTAATGGACTGTAGCAAGACCAAAGACTGCTTCAAAATGTCAGTAATATCAAATGTCTGTGTTTTCTGTTTTCTGATGCACTGACAGAAAAGAATGATGAATAAGCCACATGGTTTTGTTAGCTGTTGGCACGGGTTTAAGGAAGTGTGTCTGTACACCTGTATCTTTAGATTTGTGTAACAATTAGCATATGTATCTTTGAAAGCTGGAAAATAGCTGGATACCAGTGTGGCTAAGTGCCTCTGACAGGCAAATGTGCATCATTCCTGCATTCCTATGCCTGGGAAATAGGATTTATTATTTGCCATGTGATAGAACTTCTGATTCTTTCCTGTTTGGGAGTGCAGTTAAATGCAGAAAGATGCAGTGACAAGTAATTTTGCATGACAGTAGGGAATTGGCAAGAGTTCTTTTGAAGCTGACTTTTGTTGAAGTATGGAAAAGGTCTGATAGCAGAATCCAGTTAATAATAAGTCATCATTTCAGCTACTGTGCTACTGCTATTGCTTTATCTTTTTTTCTACAATCTTTTGCCTGAGAACTGCTCTGTAATGTGTGTAGAGACAAACACCTCTGGATAAGGTGGTGAAGTTTTCAGGGTAGAAGCTTTTATAATGAGGCAGTGGTCCCACAATAATTTTTCCCAATTTTTTATTATACATTATTATATTATTATCCATGCAAGCAATAAAAATTTGATCCAGATCATGCAGTGATGCACAATCCCATTTCTGTCAATTTAGTCAAAGGACACTGAGGCAGCAAAGCAAGCATAAATCCCAGTTCATGTCAGCTTCAGGAGGACAGGACATACCTGATGCCACATTTGTCTTGCTGATAAAAAAAGTGAACCTGCCACAGTTGTTTGAACAAATTTGAATTGGTAGACTTTGTTTATGCTGTGTCGCTTCTTTCTTTCATGTGACCTCCGGTTTTCTGATCTGGGACAGGGAACTTGAAAGTAGCAGTTAACATGTCATTGAACCATGACACAAGACTCCTCTCACACTGATTTTAGTCTTTTTGGAGCTAGTTGTCTGTGTGCCATGCCAGCTAAGGGAATTACACCTCTAACAGGCACGGGCACAGCAAACATGGGCCATTACAGACTGATAGAACTGGGATTATTCAGCCTGGACAAGAGAAGCTTCAGGGTGGCCCAACTGCCCCTTCCAGTGCCTGAAGGGAACCTGCAAGGAAGATGGAGAGAGACCATTTACAAGGGCCACATTTTGACTAGAACCAGAAACATTGGCCTGTGCTGCATAAATATAAGAAGAATATGAATTTATTTTAAAAGCCCTAATTTATTCCAGCCAGAAGAATCCCCAGTGCATAATTATGCAATTAAAGGAATCCTTTTTATCACAGTACATAAACTCTTTGTCCAGTAACCTGTCAGAGGAATTTAATTAAAAAACAGTCTTAAAAATACACTTGTCTGCAATTGAACATGCCTAATCCCTGGAGATGGAGGCGCTGGTTAAACACGAGTTCAGCCCAACATAATTCTGCCACATTAGTGTGTATTACAATATATTAATTTAGAGAGCAAGTTCCATAGACGACTGATCATTAATGTTTACTATGATTACATTATTTGTTTAGTCAATAAACATTTATGCTGAATCAAAACAAAAAACGTTGTAGTGTTTTGTTTTGCAGCCACTTATCCATGTTCAGATAATTTTGTCCTAGTGACACACAAGCATAAATGGCTTTTTCTCAATTGGTTATACATTAAGCACTCTTTTTTCCCCCCACGTGCTTGCACCATGCCAGATGAAGGAGTGGATGTGATAAGAAAATAGCTGCACCATTTCAGACAACACAGGGGTATTTCCAGAACCTCTTTGCTAGTAATGGGTAGAAATAGCCCCCCTACTTTAGTGCTTTCAGAACTGGGAATGGCTGACACATGCAGATATTTATGTGCAGTGGGGATACACTTTTTATTTCAGTCTGACATGCTTAGCTCTTCCCATAAATAGATTTTCTTTTTTTTTGCTCATGCTAGCAGAGAAGGTACGGCAGGGTAGCGGGAAGAGATCGTGCTTACATATTTGGTGGTCAGTGAAATGAAAATGTTTCACTGGTTTTCCAGCAGAGGAAAACTGGTGATGGGCAGTCTAAGAGAACTTCAAGGTTTAAGGTTTACCTACCTGCTCCGGTCCTGCAACAGTGGCCACAAAGAATGTTGCAATATACTTTGAGGTTGGACATAGGGTATAACTGCAGGAAAATGTTTTGTTAGGTGAGTGGCCAGAATTAGGTCTGTGCATCCCCTGGGGTTGTTCATGGCCAGGACAGCCTGTGAAGGACATCCCAAACTGCAGGCCAGCCCCTGCCACAGAAGGGTGTGAGTGTGCGGCACAAAGCAGCATCGCTGTACTTTTGGAGCTCTTCCTCATTACAACATCTCTTGTATTTTAGGTGATTATATGCTGATTTTTTTTAATATATACAAACCTGTGTGTATATGTAAAACAGCCCACTGAGTTCAGTTGTTCTCCCTCAAAGTTCTCTGTGAGAGGAAAAATAATTCTGTCCAATAAAACCTAAACTTCTGGTTCCAGGAGTGTGCTACACTTTTATTGTTCTCCCTGCTGAGGAGTCACAGTGTAGCAAAAGTTGCTTCATCTGCTGTATATACAGCGGATATTTGTTTTAAGTGAACACAGTACTGGTTAAAAATTAGCTGGTTGATGGCCTCAGAAACTGAAGTCTGAGTTGTCATCAGAACAGGTGCAATATAATATGTAGCCACCTCCTCCCTCCCTCCCTTCTACATTACTAAATTTTTGTTCTAAACAAGGTTCAAACCAGTGTGGGTTAAGAGAATGCTTCAAAATTCCGTTTATCATCTTTAATAAGAATGCTTACTCTTTCTGTTGAGTTCCTAGACTCTCTTATCTTCCCTGCTGTACATCCGTGTGGTGAAAATAAAGTTTGCTTTGTATTCTCACTGAGTTCACACTGGTAACTCAGTGATGAAAATAGTTTGAGTAGCAGGTTCCTGAGCCATGAAGCTTCACCAGACACTGTATCACAAAGAAAAATCATTGCTTAGAATTACAATTCTACTTGCCAGTATAATTATAAGTACTAAGGTAGCGCAACAAATACATTTACTCGTTCAGACAGGTTTCATCATTAACAGATTAAGCAGAAAAATATAGTGGGATGAATTCTTAATAATTTAGTAGGTTGTACAAATAAAGGGATATCTGCCTGCAAGTTTTGGGCAGAATTCTGTTCCAACAAATATCAGAGTAGCACTAAGAAATGCAGTGACTAAAGGAAACTTTTCCTGCAGTAAGGGACTTTTCACTCCCTTTGTTCTGGGAGGGTCTGCAACCTTCAGAGATTCTGATCATCATACAAAAAGAAGGTCGAAATTCCCCAAACTAATGTGATATAAAAAGGATGAAGCCTTTGGGTTCTTTTTAAGGCCATGTGTATTTAATTTTTACTTTTCCTCTTCTTTTTTAACATAGTATTTTTCATCTTAGCCTTAAAGCCAGGTAAGTTCTTACATTATTTTTGGGACAGAGTAGTGATGATACAGCACAGTGTTATTTTATATGGAGAACTGGCAGTTTTAACCATTACGAATTTTTTGCTGATTTTGTTGATTCTGAAAGAACAGAGGTGTCAACTTAACATGTGAGAGCCCAAACCATATTAAAATTTATGCACACAGTAAATGCTGAACTGTTGCTGGAATATTTCTAATATTTTGTTTTAAATATTAGCATGTTATTTTTCTGTAGTAAGCGATAAGGAAATCAATGTATATAGTTCCAATTAAGAATAATAGTGCTTTGACTGAAATATCCATACATAGCTGTAGAACCTTTTGTAAACCTGCATTGAACTTTTCAAAATATTAATTTACCAACCTGTGTGACATCATCTTTCAAATTCTTTGGGGTTTTCTCAGTTTGTTGAATTATTTCAGCAGAGACCCAAAGAACCAGAGCTCTCACCGTCAAGTCTTGGTGTCTGTTTGCTATTCATGGTCTGGCTGGTTTTCACCAATATATTGCCGACAAAGAGTGGTAGGTTAGGTAAGAATATGAAAATAAACTGATTTAAATGCCTTAAATCAACTGCTTATAAAGGATATGGACTTGGTAGACACTGTGTAGGAAACACACCAAGGAAAAATGCTATTTAGATCACTGTGGGAAGGAAAGGAGGATGGTTTGAATACTTTTCAGGAGTACATTATGGACTCAGCTCATGCATTGCTGTGTTTATCAATTCCACAGCAAATTTCCTGCAGTATTGTAAATAATAAAATAATCTCCTGGAACCCCTTTACCTGGTTCTGTATCTGATACCCCTGAGCAGATACAGGGAATTCTCATCCTATCAAAATGGAAATTGCAGGCTGATGTTACATCCTGAGCCGTGTCACGCCGCTTAAGAGTAACAAAGAATATCAGTGGAAGGCAAGAACATCAGGGGGAAAAAATGAAGAGAAACCACGCTATTTACATTTGAAGAAGAACATATCTGACAGCTGAGTGAACAAAAAGAATAGGCATCAGAGACGCCTGAGCCTTGACAAATGTTGGAGGAATCCCTCGCCTTTGTTTGGCCTCTCGAGTTCATTATCAAGCAGTTCTGCGTGTGACTGCCTTCATTTTCGCTAAAATAACACCCTTTTCACCAGAGTAATACTCTTTTAGGGGATGTCAGTAGGTAATAACCTTGCACGAGGAGGAATATGGGATGTGGTACGTTGTAAAACAGTTTCAGATTTCTATTATTAATAACAGGCCCGTAGTTCGGCTCTTTTCAGGGCTCGCTTTTCTCGTTGCTGCCTTTTTGGAGGGGCGGGGTGGGGGAGGCACTAAATGTGACGGTGCACCAGAGCCAGTGATAGGTGGCGTGGAAGGCTATTAAGGAGATTATGTTATCTCCCAGGAACAGGGAACGCTGCGGTCAACGGGAAATCAATTCCGAGGGTGCTACGCGAAATTTGCCTCGGAACTGGAAACTTTCCTAATTGCTGCCCCGAGGGAAGAGCGAGCTGGAAAGCAGGCAGATGGTTTCTTCCGCGCTCCCCTCGTTCCTCGGTTCCATCTGAGTTATTTCTACCTTCCCCGTAACTTTGTGTGGGAAATGCTTGCAAGGGTTTTAATGCCGTGGTAGTTGCTCTCACTTGGACAGTAACTTTGCTGCTCAAAAGCCAGATGCTTTTCAGCAGGTTTTGGGAGAGATTTAAATCTGCCCTCCCTAGATGGAGCCGTTTCTCCTAACTCTAGCATTAGCAAATTAGTGTGAAGGAGAAACTGGTTTTTGTTCCATGCTATGTAACAGAAGGATTGTATTTTTTTCCCTTCAAAAAACGGTTTAAGGAAATGGCTTTTTTTTTCTTTTTTCCCTGTTCCATCAATTCTTTTAGAGTTTCATTACTCACATCACCTGAAAAGCATTTTACTGTTAAAGATACAGCTTAATTTCTATGGCTTATGACTCGATTTATGATTTATGGTTAAAATTCAATAGGCTGGAAAGGCCTGGTGTAAATAGGCACTTTAGAAGGAAGACCCCCGTTTCCTTACAAGAGCTTTGGAAAATACTTGGCTGGGATGAAGTTTGTGAAGCTCAGATATGTTGAACATTGGCTTTCTTTGTTCTGAAAGTTTGGCAGGTGGTGGTCAATGAAAACTATATGGAAAAACGTAACAAAAGTCGCAAAGAGCTTCTTGTGGTTAAGTTCCACTAAGTATTTTAAAATAAAATTATTTTTTAATTATTATTGTAATAATAATAATAATAATAATAATAATAACAACTTTAAAACAACAATGGAATTATGGTTCTGAATACCATGTGGTAAAAGTAGCATGGACTGAAATTCATCTGGCCCAAAATTGCCTTCTTTTTTTTTAGGAATATTGGTGCTCAGTGAGAAATTGAGTTTTCCGTTTTGAGCTTAATGGGACTTTTCCCTGTGTATGGGCTTTTAATTTGAGTTTCTTGTAAATGCAGATAATTGTTTTCAACAAAGAACAAATAAGATTTCTACAAAATAATTGCTAAATGTTTAAAAATCTTCTAAGTGGTGGAATCTGCAGCAAGCAGGCTTTTGGTCCAAAGTACCAGTTTCGGTGATTCGAAGGAGAAATACAAACTCCAGCCTCTTGGCAGAGCAGAAGAACGTGCTTGTGTTTGCTTTTTTCGAGGACAAACCATGAATTTGCCCTCTTTTTTTTTTTTAAATGTGTTCAGATGATACCAAACTGGTTTAAACCAAGGGGCTTAAATTGAATTCAAAGGAGAGCTCTGTTTCTTTCTCACCTCCACACTTGAGTCTGGGTTTTTAATTTAAAGGAAGCACTCATTTTGTTTTTTGGAGCAGCTGCTTGGGGAAACAGACCTTCTAAATCATGTTTTTCTCTCCTGATGCTCACTTCGGGCGTCTTCCTTAATATTCTGTTTGCAGAGCACTCCGCAGAGCGGTTCACAAAAAGCAGTGATTATGCAGGAACTGCTGCTTTTTCAGGTTTTTTATATGTTAATGCTCACTTGAAATTTTCGTGAAGCTCTTTCATGTGAAATGTGAGGTATAGAATGTTTCCTGTAATGAAACTTAGAATTGCTGTAGAATAAGTGACTTGGTGGGAGCGGATGGAGTGTGTAGATCATCTACATTAAGACAAAAATGAAGTTTTAAGTTGTTTCCAGAAGCGACTTAGTCTGAAATTCTGATGCTTGTAATTAAAAATGTGTAATATATAAGTGTTTTGAGTAAGAACCCCCCAGAAATGAAACCGGGTCAATTTGTTCAAAGTCATATTATTAATCTGTAAATTTTCCTTTTTTGGATTGCTGTTTTAAAATACCTCTATAACACGTTGCAAGAAAATGGTGGGCAAGTGCTGACGAGGCTTTTCCTCTGCAACAGTAGGATTTCTGGGCTGTTTATTTGTTTTCATTTTATGTTTGTATAGTGGAGAAAATATGCCACATTATCACGGCAGCTCCTTTTGTTTATTTTTGTAGGGCTGACCCGAGGACCATTTCATCCTGCAAGGTCTGCACAGACTTGTTCCTGAGGGGAAACATGTCTGAGATTGACTACGAGAAGCTGGCTGAAATAGGTAAATATTTTTTATTATACTTCAAATGGCATCTGTGCAGAGTTACAGGTGATTTAATGGAGCATCTGCAGTAAGTGAGAGGCTTCTCCAACGTTTTTTAATGCGTGTTGGAGCAATCCAAGCTGAGTTACAGCCCCTGTACTGACGTGTACCCTACTAAAGCTATTAGGGCTGAAGGTTAGCTTCACACATGCAGCTGTGGTGCAATTCCAGGCTGTTGGAATACCACCATCATCACACGTTGTGGCGCAAATGGGAGTCGTTTCTCCAAGCAGACAAGTGTTGAATGAGCCCGGAGACTGCTGCATTGCATGGTACTTCCACAGGTGCTAATCCAGTGGAGCAGCAGGACCACGGCACTGGGGCCTCAGTGTTCTGTAGGATCATCACCACTGTTCCCTTTTTTCTCTGGAGCTTCTGAAGATGCCAGGCTGGAGCCCAGAGCAAGGGTCTTCCAGATCTCCTCCACCTCAGCCTGCCTTTCTCTGTCCCTCAACTCAGATTTCACCACTTCGTGACTTTCAGGAGCAGCTGGATGGCCTTTGCACTCCTGGGGATTGATTCCAAATCCGTGGAAAATAACTGTGCTCCTCAAGGCAAGCTCTGGATCAAACCCCTCACGTTGTCTCCCGGGCTGGGTTAAAGAGCAATGCAGGAGATCCTCTGCTACAGTTCGTGGAGCAGGACAGTAAACTCCCCTATCACTTGCAGGGAAAAAAATAGAGCTGAGGTCTCCCTCAGTTTGTAATAATGAATTTTGTTTGTGTTTATTACAAAAAATCTCTTGAGCTGCAGTGCCCTTGTTCTCACAAAAAAAGGAAAAACAAACCACCAAACCAAACAAAAAAAATCAAAACAAAACCCAACCAACCAAACAGAAAAAAACCCAAAACAAAATATACAAAGAACTATCTCTCTAGGTTTGGGCTCTCTAGCTGTTCAGCACCTATGTAAGTGTTGGGACTTCTTTAGTCTCTGGGAATAAGTGCAGTACAAAGGGGTTTGTGCATTTATTTTACTTCTCTAGTTCTTTGGCCCATCCCAGAGCCAGACTGGCCGTTTCTGTTGTGTTTAACCTGAATATACACTTCATTTTAACAGCACCTGTTAAGTTTTCAGTGGGTTATGGTAAATGGTTCACAGCTCCCTCTCCACATCCCCACAGACTGGCATTTGCTGTTTCTGTTTTCTCTCTCCCCTTTGAAACTTTTTCTTCCTTTAGGTGGTTACGGTGCTCAGACAGGGAGAAAAAAGAATCAAAAAACAAAATACTGTTTTCCTTGTTCTGATTTTTAAACTTTTTTTTTTGCAAATATTTGTCTGCTGCATTATGCTTGTATTATTATTCTTCCCAGCTCTTGGGACAAAAACATTCTTTTAAGTAAAAGACTACTTTTCCAGGTAAGGTTAGTGTAGCTTTTTACGTAGGATACACTTCTAAAGACAGAAAAATACACATTTTGGAGACAATAAGAATTTAAACTTTTTTAATGTGTATGAAGAGGACTCTAATGTTGTATTTCTAAAGGCAAGTGAGTTTTTTTTCCTGTACAACTGCTGATTTGTTTTTTGAGAAGGCTTTTATGAATTCAGACATAAGGAAATGTAAAAGTAGTACACATGTTTCTGACTCCTCTGTGTTTTTGAGAAGCCCAGCCTTGAGTGGCATTTTTCTTCCTTGTGAAATACCTTTTTTTGGTACAAATTACATTAAAAATGAAAATGAGACAATAAAGCTTTTATGTGGCTGTTTGCAGGATAGAAAGATGCTGAGAAACTGTGAGTGGAAAGCATTCCAAAATATTTAGTGCAAGTTTTTCTCTAACACTTATTAGCTACTGGCACATAAATCTGGCTGAAATCAATATTTAATTCGTTTTCTCTGCCCTGCTGGGCCTCGCATGGTGGTCAAGGCACATGAAATATGCAGATGATGAGGAGACAAAATGGTCTAGAAGTACTTTTTAAGGTGGCAATAATGATGTTTGGGGTCACAGACTCATGGAATACCAGGTTGGAAGGGGACCTAAAGGGTCGTGTGGACGAACCTTTCTTATCAACAGCGCAGTCTGCAAAAAAAGGCCCAGCACCACGTCCAGCTGCGTCTCCAAAGCGTCCAGACCGGTGGATAAACCTGTGTAATTCTACCATATTAAAACCTGCCTGATAAAAAGAGATGGATGATGTACAGGGGCTGGTGCACCTCATCAGAACATCAGTTCTTCTCTTTACAGGTGTCTTTTCTTCTAAGCCCCCGAGACACTTGTGTATTAGTGTGTCCCTTTAGTGTTGTTCCCATCAGGTTCGAGCAAACACTCATTTGAGAAGCACAGGACTGATGGGGATTATCCCAGATTCTGAACATTTGGATATTGACTTAATACCGGCTTTTTTTTTTTTTTTTTTTTTTTGAACCTTACAACAATTTGGAAAAAGCTTGGGGGAGGAATAAAAAAGCAAAACAAAACCAAAAGTCTTGGAACAAGGTCCATTAACACTGTGTTGCTCATTTCAGTACAGAGTAAATTTTAATTCTAGGATCTAGTCCAGAATCTACTGAAATTGGGGGAAGGATGGGCATTTTACTGGGATTTTTGAGCAGCAATTTACACCTTTGCTTGGCCTCTAGCTGGAGTTTAGGCTGCTTTTCATGTTCCAGGTTCAGAAGGTTAAAGGATTTCAAGGAAACTGGATTTTGGGGGAGATGAGACAGAGATTTATTTCCAATTTGCTCCCTTTGTGCAAATAATGAGTTTACTCTTGGAGAGGATTCACACGAGGTGTTAATGTGGAGTAGCTATCAGAGCATGTGGTAGTGAACTGAAACTTGAACTTCTCTGTTTGGGCAACCTTGAAATAACAGGCAGGAACTGTAACTGCAGCAAATGGCAATAAGGCCTGTGTTTTTATCAAACTGAGCTAAAATCCCACCCTTCAACAACGTATTGGAGGCAAAAGCTTGTCTCTGTTCACGTGTTCCTGTTGCTCCTACAGAACTGCAGAAAGATGAAGCTGATGACACACAGTCAGGGCAGGAAGAAACATTTACGCCTCCACCACCTGAGGATCCTGAGCTAAACATCAATCACCCCTATTATGATGTTGCAAGACATGGCATCATCCAGCTGGCAGGTATGTTTGGAAAATCCCGTGGCTTTACCTCAGTGCACAATCTGTCACAGTTTTCTCGCCGTGCTCCAGGTGACACACAGGAATCACGTGGATGCTTCCATCCTTCCTCCTGAAAAGCAGCTGAATGTGAACTCAGTGCTTTCCTGCAGATGAATTATGAGCCAAACTATTTGAGCTTTATAATATAACTATAGCGATATATTATGATCTAAGGCCTAACTGTGACTGGAACAGATCTGTTCTTCATTTGTGATAAGCTGTTTTGTTTTCTGCATCACCTGAAGTGTTGTGGAGCCGCACATAATCATTTTTCTTGTCTGCCCAACCAAAGAGATATGGCTTAGTGTACAAAAACTAACAAAAGGCAGAAAGTTGACATGAATGTTAACTCCATTTATCGCCTGACTTTCTGCTGGGACTTGAAGAGAAGTTATGGATCTGTAGCTTATTTATTTTTAAAATATTCTGGCAAAATATGAGACATGCAGCTGTATTTATGATATAAAAGCACCTATTTAAAGTATGTGTTGCCTTTTTTTTTTTCCCTTTTGGCTTATTTTTGGCATCAATGTGTTGTTAAAATAGTGTTAATAATCACAGTCCTGAACTAAAGAAATGAACTCAATAAGAAACAACCAGCGAAACATCCATGCCAATGAAGTCTAAGATTGTGTTGCATTGTGCACACTTTTTTATACTCACACTTTAGGTACTAAAGCTTAGATTATGATTTTTCAGGAAAATTATGAACTCAGGTTATACATAGATACCTGCCTGAGGTCAAGCCATGATGCCCCAGGTGAACATCAACTTTAGCAAAACCAGTCCTCTGGCAAGGGATGATTGACTAGGGCAGTGATATCTGTGGGAATCTGACTTTTGACTTGGAGTGGGAGGACAATTTTACCCACTGAAGGTAGTTACACACAAGACAAGAATTACCTTTTACCTTCTTCAAAACTAAGCCCCCAGCATAAGGCTCAAACCCATAAGCAGGGGAATAACAAGTCACAGTCTTGTGATTTAAAAGCTGCTACCTGCTGACTCATGAGGATGTTTCTCACTGAATCACTGGTTTTGGGATGGGGGAAATACTGAGGTATGATAGTTTTACTTACTATCAAGGCAAACCCCCCTAATTTTCATAGTCTCAGGAGAACTATGTCATTTGATTTGGAAGTTAAAATGGTGGGGAACTCCAAAAAGGGGAAGGAGTTTGGAATTAGAAATCTACCAGCACAGCTCTTTTTTGAAATCCCTGCTTTTATAGCTGGTGAAACAGAGAACATGTGGTGGGGATGGAATAATAACCAGCCTGTCCTTTGCTGGGCAGTCCTGCCTGGCTCCTTCTTTGGAAAATGCCTTATTCCTGTGTCAGAGAATGGGAATTGCTTCAGCAACAGTGGAGTGAGAGCCACAGTGGTTTTTTACCTACCTGTAGCTTCCATGGTTTCTTCTTGGAATTTGCTCTTTATCAGTGTTTGCTTGGAATAAAGCCCAAACATTGGATATATTCCTGGTTTAAATACACGGGAGCAAATCTTGCCTGAAATGTTGGATTGCCTCTGATGGTTTTGTCCTTAATACTGAAGCCTTTTGTAGGGCAAAAAAAACATCCCTTAGCCGTTGTTTAAGCCCAGAAAAGAGTGACCTTACCTGCCATTTGTCAGAAATATTTGATGAATATTGAATTGTTCTGCATATGAATGCAGAATACAGAGAAGGTGAAATAATACCCTCCACAAAAAAAAAGACCTCCCCATCCCCAGAGTTTACTGGGCAGGAGACATGTTTGAATGCTCTCTGGATTCAGATTCAAGTCAGGAAGGGATGAGCTCTTCTTTTCCCATCCTGTAAGAGGCCAGTCCCTTTTGAAACAGTTTTTAAATTATTTGTACCTGGTTTGTAATGCTTTTCTTCTCTTTGAATGTATGACAAAGTATGATTTCAGTGCTTGAAGTGGCTGTGTTAAAGCTGTTCCTTCATTTTTATTCCATGATTGAAAGACAATGAGACGTATTGTTTGAAACGACTGAAGAAAAAGAACACTTTAGGTGAAAATATTTGCAGTAATTTATCCATCTCTTACAGTTGCCTAGTTTCCAGCAGTTAATTTAAAAAAAATCCCTAAAATTCCTTCTTGCTTTTCATAAGTTAAAATTATTATACTTGCTTTCCATAGCAATAGTTTTCACTATATGCAAAGGGGATTTTTTGAGCTGCATTCACACAGTGTGAAAATACAAGTAATCAAAACAGAATAGATGACATTTTGAAAAGATGTAAGCTTTATTAATTGTTTATTAATTACAGATCGAGTTATGTCACAAATACTGATGTGCAGCTGATGACTCTAAGCATGTGTGAACAGCGTGGCTGTGCTGGTTCTTTTTATTTCTGTTTTGAGGGAGAAGTTCCAATTTGTTGCCTGAAAACAAGCTCAAGATTATTTTTCTTATTCATTCCTGATGCATCAAACTCCCTAATTTGCTCTGGTTTGCTTCTATAATATGATTGCTGACAACTTTGTGCAGTGCCTGAATTTGAATATATTTTTATTACATAGGACTCTATTTCTAATGCTTTGTGTTTTCATCAACTGCCAGTGACATCCTTTTATGTATTAACTAAAACTTTTTAATGGAATCCAAGTCATTACAGTTTTAAATCTTTATTTCCCTTCTTAGCCTTTTCCTGCTTTTCTAGTTACTTTTAAAGGTTTCAGGTATCCAGCCTGGGTCTTTGCAGAGACTGTGCACATTTATCTTCAAGATCCAATTGATTTCATGCCCCTTTTTGATTCTGAACCAGTGCATTAGGAACTGATTAGAGTAGAATGTAGATCAGACTGTGAAAGGTAAAGTTGTAATTTAGTTTTTGTAACGTGAGGAGAAACTGTAGTGAAATATCTAATAAGCCTAAGGCACAAGTCCTAATAATTTTCAGTCCATCTCGGTGACAGCTTTGCTACTTCTTGCAATACCTTCAGGAGCAGGAGTAAAGGCTGATATCAATGGAAAGTATTTCCTGCTCTAGTGAAGAGAGAACTTGTCTGAGTGATAAAAGCATGTTTTCAAATCCTTCAGGCAGGAATTGAACTTGGATTTTCCAAGTTCTGCACCAGTTTTTCTCTTGCTCCTTTCTCCAACCATTTTCCTCTCAGAATGGGAAAGGAAATAAATCCTTATTTACTGCATTTCTTGCTTTGAACATCAGACTGTAGGTTGTACTGTCTTTTTTAAAGACAAAACAGAGCTAATTATATCAAAATATGTGGACATGCTTTCTTACTGAAACTCGAGCCCTCAGCCTTGCACAGGACCATCCCCAAGAGTCCACCAAGTCCCTGAGAGCATTTTGTGGTATAAAAATACACCCTGTGCACATTTGCAATCAGTTTACTTCCAGTTACGCTCTCCTTTGCATCTGCAGGGAACTGCCTCTCCCCACTTTACTTTTCAAACCACACTTTCATGTGTTTGGATAAAAATTCCATCCTCAACAGGATGCAAACTGTGTTGGACTGGGAATCAAACGCCCTGTTAGATGTGATGGGCATTTCCCAAGGTGCTCAGTCACAGCCCCGCTGATGGAGGGAAAGGGGCCCTGCTTCTGTTTTGATCAGCACTGCACAGGTCATGTTCAAATTTGGTGTTCTCCAGAATATTAATGATACCTGTGAAGAGAAAAAACAGCCTCTTTCCTATCTTCCACCACTGACAGAAAGCTGGCACTGCTTTAATTGGTTTTTCATGGAGTTGAGGTTCTCACCTTTTCTGGTTTGTTCTTTTTGCCTGTGTGGCACTACAGGGTTGGAGAACAAGGGGATCTGTTCAGCTGCTAATTCTGAGAAAGTTCCTCTGCCTCAGTTTCCCCATTATCAAAACTGGACAATTATGTCTCTTCATGTCCTACATTATCAGTTTGCTCTCTTTTAGAGAGGGTCTTAACTCAAGCCGTCAAATGTGACCAACAGTAACAATTAGTGGCTCATTTAGTAATTTATCTGGAAACCTTTCTGTGGTTTATTTTGCTCATAAAAACTGTTACCTCTAACAGATAAAATATTCTGGAGTACACTGTAACATAGCACTTTTTTTCCCACAAGCAAGCCATGATTTAGAAAGCAATCTTTTATTAATGTTTTAATTTAATTTTAGTACATCATTCATATTAATGTGTGTCACATTATAATGCCTTTATAAGCACTCTGAGAATATAAAACAAGACACTTAAATAACTTCAGGAAATAAATTATGATCTGTTTAAGAACAATATGCTGACATACCTGGGTACATATAATTGTGGTGGTGTGCATGTTCTTCCTTTAGTGGTGCTCAAGCACTTTATTTAACCCAGGGGCGAGAATTTATTTTTAATGTGGGAAGGGACATCAAGCCTTGTGGTATAAAAAAAAAACCCTTTGAGAAAGACAACAAAAATAAGCAGCCAGCCAAACAAGAACAGGAAGAAAGAATGAGCCAGCAGAGAAAGGAATGTTTTAGGAGTCAAAACTACACGACTATACTAGAGCTACTTAATTCAGGGCAAGAGGGGAACAACAGAATTATAAACATTGTCTAAAAAACCCCTAATTCTTTATTGTATTCCTACTGATATTAAAGCCAAACTTTGATGTTTTAGTGGCAATAGAAACAAGTATTAAATATAATTTACTTCAAACATTGGGAGCCCCTGGTGGTCTAGTGGTTAAGGCGCGGCGCTGTCACCGCCGAGACCCGGGTTCGATTCCTGGTCAGG
>JAYRBT010000042.1:66419134-66483594 GCA_036023395.1 Myiotriccus ornatus | reverse complement strand
TACTGATATTAAAGCCAAACTTTGATGTTTTAGTGGCAATAGAAACAAGTATTAAATATAATTTACTTCAAACATTGAAGCTAGACTAAGAATGTGTCAAATATTAATTCAGTTTGACCATTTTATGGGGTGTTTCTGTATTGCTTTAGAAGGAATGGTATCTTTCCTGTAGATATGTGGAAAATCTCTGAATATGAACTTTCCTCAGCTTTGCTTCGTCACTTGCCTTGTGCTTTCTGTAGGTCAGGTGCGACTTGGCAGGGAAGTCTCACAGCATGTTTTGAGTAATAACAGGAGATAGAGGTAGCCCCAAATACCACAAGAACCACACCGTTCCTTCAGAACTCTGAAAATGAGTTGTCTTCATTAACTGTTTTGTCCCCCAGGTGATGACAGCTCTGGAAGGAAGGTGATCACCTTCAGTTGCTGCCGCATGCCCCCCTCCCATCAGCTCAACCACACCAGGTTGCTGGAGTAAGTTTCTTTTAATCTCCTTTACACTTGAAATATGAAAAATTCTATTAGCTTGTTTCCAGAGGAATGAACTTTCAAGGGGGAGAAGCAGGAGGCAAGGAGTGAAATTTAAAAAAGGATGTAAGACCTACTAGTGTTAATGTTAAGTGAATGAGATAATGATGACCCTATCAGTTGCCTTGACTGGAAGAAGCCATTCGCTGTGTACTGAAATTACTTGTTGTCTTGATTTTATTAAAGAATTCTTATCATATTAAAAAAAAATTCATCCATAATGAGGACCAATGAAAGTGAAATTCTGGTATTTTAGTGCTGTGTACGTATGTTCTCATGAGGAGTTGTGTTTGCTTTAATTTGCTATCTTTTATCTACTAAATCACTCAGGAAGAGCATTGTGTAGTTGTTTGCATTCAGTGGGTTTTCTATTTTATAAAAATGTCTTCATTTCATTCAGTATACTGTGCTTAACACTTTTATATGTATCTCACTTTGAGTCTTTTGTGTTAAAAGAGGTTGGGAATAGGTAACTTTACAACATTCTTCCTTATAAACTTTCTGTTTCTGCCTTGTAGTTTGTCACTACAAGATCTGTTCTGTCATGAGAGTCCTGTCCGAGCATTTTAAACCTGTTTGGAGTTCTTGTACAGCCTCCTTTGCCAAAATGTTTTGAATGTCACTACCCACCACCACTGGAAAGGACAGAAAGGCTTTTGCCTCGACTTCTCAGAAAGGGGGAGGGATTACAACACAGGTTACTTAATAAGTGGTTTTGAGAGCACACCAGGAGTGTTATTGCCAGGGAGGAGGGAGAGCCCCACCAGTCACCTCCCCACACAGAGGAGCAGTCACTAGCAGGAAATGCCAAAGAAGGGAGTGTGACAAACCATGCTTCTACCAAATCTAGGAACCCCTCCTTAGCTCTGGGAGGAGAAGCCTTGATGAAACTCAGGTTTCCAGCCCTTGGACTCTTCTGGACCTGAAGACTTACATGTTTTCCTGTATCTGAGCCCACATCAAGTTCCCTTGGAAAGTCAGTGCTAAAAGAACTGAAGGCAGGTGTCTGAATGTGGAGGCAGCAATATAGCTGTCAAGTGATCTGCTTTTAGGTAGTTAGACTCAGGTGTTGAATTCGGAGGAAAAGCTGCAGAGTAGGCCCCGCTTGGTAGGTATTTTGTGATGAAATCACTTAAAGAATTGATTTGGTAAAGCCTTTGTAATGCCCCTGCAATTCTGTTACAGCCATGGAACAGGTAATTGACTGTAGAAAAATACTGGTTTTTATATGCCCACAAAACACTCTCAGTTATTTTTAAAAGTACAGGCTGTCTGGATGCAATGTGACAAGGAATTTACATGCTGCGAAATAAAACACCAGGCACTCTGTTTGTAACAATATCTCTTTAGCTATATTTTAATTTCAAATTCTTTAAAAAAAAAAAAATCTTGAATGACTGTCTCTACTACTACTTCTATTAAAATACCATTTTAATGCTTAAGTCAGGGATCAGAACAGTATTATATTAATTGCAGTGGCAATCCTTGTCCCAGGATACTGGCAATCTAAGATTTACAATGTACTGAGGGAATAAGCAGATAAATGAGGCTTTGGGAGGGTCAGAAGTGAAGTTATGGGCTTTTTCATGCCAAGCTGGATAGTCAAAGTGGCCCTGCAGACAGCCCCAGCCTAATAAATGGCACATGGAACTCTCTGCTTTATTGAATAAAAATTGCTTACATACAGTTAAGGGCTCTGTTGTAGAATAAGAAGAGAGCATTGAAAATAACATGAGAAAGTTGAAATCTGACACAGCAAGACACGAGGCCAGATTGCACTGCTCCATCATGGCTTGATTTGAATCACTGAGCTGTGTAATAGGCCATCCTGTGCTCTTAATTGTAGGAGAAAGGGAAGATAAAAGCATCTAAAATTGTACCATAAAAGAATGAACACACAGAAATCTGCTTATAAAACATGCAGTATTATTTCAAGAAGGGATAAGTAGTGTAGTTCTTTAAATTAGTTTCAAGGGAAATGATCTATGAATGCAGGCACCACAATGCAAACAAGGGAAAGTCAAATACAGCCAAGAAAAGCAGTTTACAGTAACAGGTTGTAATTTGCAGTAGTTTGGGGTAATGGATTTTTCAAGGATTTAAAAAGTTTTAAATTAGGAGGAAAACCCGAGATGTGTTCTTTATTGTTTGGAAAAGGCAAAATGGCATTGTTTGCTTTGTCTCAGAGGAAGGACTTTACGAAGACCAGAAAAAAGCAAAATAAAAGTTGCCATTAGTTAAAATGCATCTCTTCAAAAATATCTTGGCAAACACAGTCCTGTACTGTCTTCATCCTTAAGTGATTCATGAGCACCAGCGTTTTTGTAAATAAATACATTCTTTACAGTTTCAGGCGTTGCAACGATGTGGAATTATTGGCTATATTGCCACTAGAGCAAGATGAACTTGTCAAAGACCTCAAAGCAAATATGTATTTGCAATCACAGTGCAAAACCAGCACAGTTACCACTTCAAAGATCTCCTCCCGTAAACTGTCTTAAAACTACATTGTTATCTTTCTCCTCAGGTACTTAAAGTACACCCTGGACCAGTATGTAGAGAATGATTATACGGTTGTCTACTTTCACTATGGCCTGAAGAGTCTGAATAAACCATCTCTGAAATGGTTGCAAACAGCCTACAAGGAGTTTGACAGGAAGTATGGCTCCAGAATATTTGGTTTACCCTTAGGATTGTGTGATGTCTGTAACTAACTTCCCTGAGGGAAGTGGATCTGTCCTGACCCACCCACAGCTGACTGAGATCATTTTGCCATTGCAGATTCTTATGATGATGTCAGTGCTGTTGGAAAACAAACACAGAAATAGCTCCTTTCAGACTGCTGGGTTCAAAGGAAAGGGTGGACAGAGGAGAGCACAAAGGACAACAAAATTAGCTTGCATTGAAAGCAAATGTTCAACACAAATAGTTTCAAAAGAATAGATCTTTGAAGGTTTGCAGCAGAGGCTCAGTAAAGTCTTTTGCACATTTAATTGTAATCTAGGAAACTATGAAGAACATAAACTTCCACACAGTGAGCAGATTATGCCCCTCACCCCAAGGTACAAAACAAACTTCAAAGGGGAACTGTGGTAAAGCAACTCAGGTGTTTTGCTTGTCGGTTTTCATTGTGGATTTTGGGTCCTTGTCCAGAGTGGTGCCAGTGCACAGGGGTAGTTGTTTGCTTGTGTGTGGCAGTGGCTTTGTGAATACAGTGCTTTTTTTCACTCACAGGGCCCAGTTAAAATCCAAAAGGAAAACCTGTAATTTCTGAGTTGGACCCTTTTCCCCCTCTTAGCATAACCTGGTTTTTGCTTAGGAGTTTCCTTAGGAAACCATCACAGTTTTCCCCGATCGCTGTTTTCTAACAACGAGTGTTGACTCTCGGGAGGAGCACGAAGCAAACCTGGCAGAGTAATAGGCAGCAATTTATATGTTTCACTATACATTTCTCAATTTTGTTTTGCAATAACATCGAATAAGAGCAGAGTCTTTGTGTGTGCAGCCTGGTTTCCATTTTGGCCTACTAGAATCCATTGTTTATGTATCATGAAATGACACTGTAGAATCGAACAAAGCCGTAATGAAGGAAGGGTTTGTTTCACGCAAAGGGGACCATGCAATATCAAACAAGTAGCACTTGGCTTCACCTTTGGTAATTGCTAGCAAAATAGGCCAAAATTAGTGGTAAAATTAAAAAATTAGGTGTAAATTCTACATCTGAAAATTCAGAATTTTTCTCCAACCTGAAACTCTTGTAAGCAGAAAATAAAGGGATATGAAAAAAAGTGATTTTTTTTAATAGACTCTTCATTCTCTTATCAGTAGTTTTTTTCAAATTGCCTAATTTCCTTTCTGTCCCCCTGATATTAAATTTATGAGGCAGCAGACACTGCTTAGGAACACAGTAGTGTTAACTTGGCCTATTGTCAAAGCTGACCATTTTTCAAAATCGTGTGTGGGTTGTTTTTTTTTTTTTTTTTTCATTTTACATTCCATTTCTTCTGAATTAGGTCTTTTGAATGTATTTGAAAAGAATGCTGTGTAATGTTCCTGTAATAATACCTTCCATTCAGTTGTAGCTATTCAGTTCTACCATCTGTGGTATTCAACATTCTTCTAACAATTTCATTTTCTTTTCCCAGGTATAAGAAAAACCTTAAAGCACTCTATGTTGTACATCCAACCAACTTCATAAAAATCCTGTGGAATATCTTTAAACCTCTTATAAGGTACTTGGCAGTTTATTGAACACATTATTCCCGTTTAGTTCAAGGATGGTTTGTTCTCTAATAAGTTGCTTTTAAAAAGGCTTGAGGTAAAATATGTCAGGTAACAGCACAATACGCATTTAAACTGTGTGGAATTAATGGGTAAGGTGAGCTTAAGCTCGGGTGTGAAAAAGAGGGTAGAGTTCTTTTCTTTCCAAGGAAAAGGAGTCTTAATTCTTAGCAGTTTTACTGGTATGTTAAAGTAAATATCACTTTAAAAAATAGTTATTCTGTGGACCATGAATGACTTTTTTTGTCATGTTTGACAGCACTTCCCATAATGGAAGTGGGGGTGTGGCTGGAGTTCCTGGGTGGAGCAGTAAAGTGGGTAATGAATGATTAACCTTCAGGGGGAGCTGGAGTGGTGAGATGAGTCGTGATGATACAACTGGGTGTTCAAAGTTAATGGGTAAGCCCTGAAGTGCCCTTAAGAATTTGAAATGGAGGATATAAAGGTGAAGCTGATGTATTTTACCGTGTGTTCTTCTCCTTTGCATGGTAGAAGTTGGTGCTACCTACAAGGAACCACCACCAGTGGGCAGATACTGATAAGTGCAAGCAGGACATAGTCCAATGGTGAGAAAAGTGGACAGAAACAGGATGCCCAGGACCTGATGGTGGCTCAGGAAAGGGGATGGATTTTTGGTTGGTTTGTTTGTTGCTGATTTGCTTTAGGATGGGTATGGAGAGCTTTCTAGAAAATGAAACCAAACAAACCCAACCAAACAACAAACAAAACCAGCCAAACAAACAAAAAAAGGGCAAAAAATAAACAACAAACCCCAACAATCAAACAAGAATAATTCTTGACAGATATTACAATACTCAGGTGAACCAACTTCTTTCTCAGAGGCAGTCAAGAGTTCCTTGGGAATAGCTCCAGGTAAGGGGTTTTGGGACACTGATGATTTTCATCCAGTGCATATTAATGCAGTCGGTATGATATTTGACTTAAAGCAATAATTGGTCACTATTTCTTGCAAAATAAAAGTTCACAGGTACCTGTTCCAAACACTCATTTCCCCTGGATCTTACTATGTCTGTGTAAATAAGTGAAATACTTTTTTTCCTGGAAAATACAATACACTGGCAATTAAATCTTTGTTTGCTCTGAATGTGAAGAAGGGTGATCCTGATAAGCTTAAGCCTGTCTGGCATAAACAATTCAAAGCAGGGCTTGTCAGGTGCAGCAACATCATCTTGACCTTCTGAACACTCTGTTTTCATCAGGATTGGTTGTTTTTGTTTGTACTGACATTTACACTTTTACCACTGTGTACTGAATATTTCTTTCGAGTCTGATTTAGTAACACTCTGTGTTTAAAATCTGTAACCAACAGCAACAAAGCTGTTTGTACACTGGGACTGACAAAGTGATTGGAAGTATGAGGAAACTCTGTAAGCCAGAAAGCAGGAATTACCTGAAGCTTAGGAAAAACCTCTTTATTCCTTAAAATGTCTTAATAGCTGAATGTCCACATACATTTTCCTTTTTGGCTTGACTCTAGTTTGGGTTTGTCAAGTAAGGGAAAATATAAGGATATAATTTTAAAATTAAGTGTGAAAGGGCCCATGTACAATCTCCCTAAATTATACTCTTGTTGAAGACTAATACTTATTAACATTGTTAATTTACTAAAATAGTACAATTTCAAATTTGTTCACAGTACCTTTCCCTTCCAGTTTAGATTAATCTTACCTTGGCTAAGATGAATCATGTTTTTAATTTAAGTGGCAATATTAATCCAGTCCACAAAAGCAAGGGATAAAAACCCTCTACACCTTCTGTTTCCTACCTTTGCTGAATTAAAGCCCAGACTCATTTGTAGATAGTGTTGCCAATAAAAATAGCAGATGTAAAATAAATTTCATTATGAAGAAGTATGTATTTATTTTTCAGGGGTCTGTTAGTATGTTTGGTACCTGTTAGCACACGGCCTAAGTACTTTTACATGATGTTTTAATGTGTTTGCTAACAACTGGACAAATAACAGAATTATTAGAGTGAAGGACAAATGTAGTAAGTATTTTAGCATTCTTTTATTTGAAAGGATTTAAGGAAATTTAAATACGTGACATTTTTCAAGCTCCTGAGGTTGACTGGCCCAAAAGAAACCAGCAAGAAGGTTATGTGTTAGGTCAAGTTTATTTTCCCCAAATGGCAAAACAGCAGTAAGAAGAACACATTCCTATGTGTGAGCTCACAGAAACCACCCACCTGCTATCAAAATAATGCACTTTAGTTGGTGGTGTTGATGTGGCATTTTTAAGGAACAGCACTAATTCCTAATTACAAATTCGGGGTTTTGTCACCTGTCCTGCGTTACCAGCGGTGATTAAATACAAAGTCCTGTGCTAGCCCGTGGCTTAGGTAAGATGTTGGAAGTCCAGGCTGTTTTGGATCAAAGACACTCTGGAGAGCACCGAAGTTGTGCACGCACAGACTGATACTCTTCAGTGTCCCCAAACTGCTTTACTTTCAGCAAAATTTAGCTCGCTTCAGTTTAAATCTAAAATTTAATGAAGTGGCTGATGTTTGTGCCGTCTCCCACTAGAGGGAGCGTGTGTATGAGGATTGGACAATCCAGGGATAAACTCAGTCACACCAGTCTTTCTCCAATTTTACCATGGGAGTAAGGTGCAGCAAAGGGCACTTTTTGTCATCAACACCTGCTGTTTTTCTTGGCGCTTCCTTACAGTACAGACGCTTGGTGTCGTGGAAAAGTATTGCATTATTTCAGACCGTGCGTATAAACGTGTCCCTGACCCTTCTCTGAACGCCTCAGCCTGCACAGTCCTGTATTCTGGCTCTGACTCAAGACCTAACTAGTGATGCTTCAAATTTGGAAGTCTGTTTTGTACAACTCAGAGAAAAATGTTGTCATTCGTGGTGTTTCCTAGAAGGTATCCAGCCCTTTCGAAATGGATAAAGCTGGTGCACCAGCACTATCAGTGCTTTGAAAAGTATTGCCTGTTGCTTGACTGATTTATAGTTTATTTTCTACAGGCCCTGTTTTGTCTTTAGGATGGAATACCTAAACAATACAAACATGTTGTTCTCCTGCCTGTGTAACGTTTTCTCCAAAGCTAATAGTGATTTTAGTGAGCTTTTGAATGCTGTACAAAACCTGGTTTTCAGTGGCTTTTAAAGCGATGTTTTTCATATCTATGCAAATCACAAAGCATTCAGATGGAAGGCAGTTATTTTTATTCAAATCAGACTCTCAGGCATGCACTGTATATGTTTGATCATATGAAATGAAACACATCTTACGTCTCCTGCTGCTTCAATTACAGTCTAATTTTGAGTTGCATCAGCACTTACATTTTTGTAATAGAAACTAAACCCTTTGTAAATGTTCCTCCCATGCTGATTTTTACACTACTATGTGATTTTTTTCTCCTTTTTTTTTTTATTTTTTAGCCATAAGTTTGGGAAGAAGGTCACCTACTTGAACTATTTAAGTGACCTGGCAGAACATCTCAAATACGACCAGCTAAATATCCCTCAGGAAGTCATCCGGTACGTGGCAGATTTAATCCACATTGTCTCACTTTTCCTCAGGTAGATTTGCATCCTGCTTATTATGTTCTGAGCAGAACCTATTTTTTTCAGTGATTAAAAGTCTAATTTACCTGTTTGTGCTTGGTTGGGTAAATTCTGAAAGCTGCATTGGCATCAAACATGTTCTGAAGTGCATCAGGTTTTCTACAGGTCTGGAGCATCTCAGTTGTGGAGCATTTCCTTAATATAATTGCAACTTCTGTGTGAGTGTAAGCAAAACCAACCCACATGTTGTTACTGCTTATGAGTATCACGTAATTTCCTTGGGCAGAGCTGTAATCCTGACCTCCTTCCTTGCATATTGTAGCAGATTAAGTGACTTCCTTTCATTAAGAGCGTTCCCAGTCAGCAAAGTGTTGCTTGATTTTAAACTTCATGGACATATTTCTTGTCAGTGGTTCCAGTATTTCTATATCTTGTGTGTTAGGGAGGATTACTGGAGTGGAGGGTGGGAGAGAAAAAGGAACGAAATGCAGAGGGCTGTGCTTGTCAAGTGCCAGTAGTGGTGTCAATAACATCTTCCCAACACGTTGCTGTACATGGAAATGCTTTGATGTGCTGACAGGAAGTGATTTTATGTCACTGCTGAATGAAAGGAACTGGAAGCTTTGATTACGACTCTTACTGATGCCTGGTGGGTTTTTACACCTCTTTTATGTAAATATGGAATAACAGAAAACACCTTACAGCTCTAAGGTTATAAACTGGATTGCATGGTTGCCAAAGAAAAGAGAGTTGTGTTTTGAGTAGCAAATAGGTTTGAATTTTGCTCTTAAAATTATGGTCTGTTCCTGTTTTTTGGACATATTCATTGCTATGCTCCACTGGCTGAAGCAAATCTTCTATGTCGTGCTTAAGTATTCTGCCACAAATACAACTTAAAATTTTCCTCATGCTGGAATTAAACGCAAGTTCTGTAAGACCTGCAGAATATACACTACTGTCAGGAGATCAGCATCATGAGCAACACTTACAGCTGTTCATATACACGGTCTGTCTTTCGTGGTACACAGAAAAACAATGAAACCCTAATTTTTTTTTGCAGACATGATGAAAATCTTCGGAGGAAACAGAAGGGAAAACTGCCACCTGTGGTTAAGATTCCTCCACCACGGCCACCTCTACCTACCCAGCAATTTGGAGTCAGCCTGCAATAGTAAGCTGGGAGATTTCGAAAAATATGAGATTTTTGTACCCTACAGCTTTGTAACGTGCAGGTTCACCAGACAGATAATTGCCTGCAAATAATTTGTTTGTTATATGTTTAGTTTCCCATTCTCTCTGAAAAGCCACAAAACTGTGAGGGCAGACAATACATTTTATGAATTCAGGACAGGACTCACAGTCCCAGTGACCTGCCCGATCTTCAGGTTTCCATTTTCTTTTTGGTAGTCAGTGCACAACTTTTTTCCCAGTGGGCAACATTTTGCCATATATGCCAGAGCCCCGAGCTAAAATGTTGCTGGTGGATGCTGGCAGCATGGAAGTGTTTTGGAGATATTTAGATGATGGATAGCAAAACCAAAACAAAGCTTCAGGCTCCACAATGGCTGCATAAAGCTCAAATGGATGCTTGAGCCTTTATACATTGTTGTTTTGTTGCTCACAGATTGTTCTGATCAGAGTTTGATGGAAGGAGTAAAATCACTCTCTCCCAGAAATGCCGTGACAGCTGTTTGCGTAGATTACAGCACTGTATGTGGTATAAAAAATTATTTACTTTACACGAGGAATGGGATGGCAATAGTACTTACACGATTCGATTTTGGTAAAAAACAACACACAAAAAAAAGCCCACAAAAGCTTCTAGCTTCCTACCCACAGTCATTTCTGTCATCTTCCTGTGGCATCCCCCTCAAAAAACAGCCAAAGAACATTGTTCACATTCAGTGAAGGCAATTTACGCTGTCTGATACACGGACTTTTGTCAAATCTCCTCCCACCCCCAGTCTACTTTTCCGGTTCTAATGATTCAGCTGTAAATGAGATGTAAGTTCCCTCTGCTTGAATGTTAAGCCTTAGTCCTTTCTGGTAGGCCTGGAATTAGTGCAATCAGTGTGTGTTAGTGTGAGAGCTACTACGACATGAGCTTTTACAACACCTCTTTAGGGTTCAGCCTAACACTTGAAACACGGCTAACTCACCTCCCTAAGGTCACTACCTTTTAGGTGGGCTCCACTGGGTCATTAGGAAGGGCAACATTTTATGCCACCACATTAGTAAAGCCAGGACTGTTTTCAGGCACCAGGACACACTTTGTCCCCTGCCTCCAGCCCAGCCTGATGGGTCAAGCAGCTCTACTGACCTTCTCACAGGCTTTGGCCACCAGACAGCATATTGTGTGTCACTCCTACCATCTGCTAGTCCTGCTTTATTTCTCTGGCTGTGCCCAAGCAAGTAAACAGGGTATTTTCCTGGGCTGCACGTGGTGAGGTTGTGGTGGCTGCCCTTCCTTGCCCTGCCCCTTTCCAGCTCTGTTACCATCAGTAAATTGTGTCCTCACTGCTTGCCTTGGCTTTCCTGAAGTATAAAAAGGGTGACTACTTAAGAAAGGGCTTATCTGGGGGTGGGGAAACACCAAGCAAGGCCTTACTATCATTTTTGTTCCAGAGAGTTCCAGCACTGGGGATGGAGGCATTGACAAACGGATGCTCTCCGTGTGTGGGTCCAATTCATAGCACTTGAGTACCTAAAATGGATGTACAGGGGAATATCAGTTCCTCCTGTTTGCCCACCTTTGTCTAGATTCACTCATCACCACTTGGTGTTATTACAAATAAACAAAGCCCCTGCAAGTTCTAAATCAGAAATTAAGGAGTGAATTTAGACTGTTTATGAAGAAAGGTAAAATTAGTGGTGGGGTGGGAATGGAATGCATTGGGAGCTTCTAAAATCTGAACCAAAGGATAAGGTATCAACTTTCATCTTGAGGAATGAATTGTTTTTGTTAATTTCCTCTCCTCTTATCATCTCTGTGGACTGTAATGACAAAATGACATTCCACCTGTGCCACGGATGGGGAGAGGGGGCCGAGAAAATGTACAAAATTCCCCCAATGTCCAGCTGCTGCTTGTTGAATGGTTATCATAAACATTTCAGGGTGCCTTCCTTTGGGCCGTGATCTTTCTGCTTGAGCATGCTGGGCATGTGTGCCCAGGGAGGAAGGATGCATTCTCAAGCAAACCTCTGCATGTCTCATCAGGGAAAAAAATGAAAGGGAGAGGGAAAGCAAAGAGGGAGAAAGATTATCAGCCAAGAATACTTAATGACACTTGAGAACAATGTGTGAAGGCCTTGTGTGGCAACTCACTGCTGTCTAGCAAACAGTCACTGGGTGTGTAACGTGCTGCAGTAACTAATCACAGATCCTGTAGTGAGCTGAACTGTGAATCAGTTACAGCAGCTGTACCACGCACTGAAACACTCTGTTCTGCTCCTCACTTCAGCAGAAAGAAGAAGAGATGAGAGTAAGATGTCTCTCATTTCCAGTCTCCCACAGCAGCACCCGACCCCCAGTGTCAGTTTGTGTTGTCCACCACGAGGCAGAGCTGCTCATCTCACCCTCCTGGCCAAGGCAGGAGACAAACAGACTGCCTGGCAGGATCCACAGAGAGAGGCTGGAGGTGTAGTTTCATTGACCTCTGAGCTGGTCTGGTTTACAATACCTGCACTAACGTCTCTGCAATTTTTTCAGTCACCTCAGGTCCAGTAAAGTGAACTCTGTGTCCGACATATTCTGAAAATACACACCCCAGCTCGCCCCAGAGCTGCAGAAACAGAACAAAGCTTTGCGTGTGACTGTCAGTGAATATCCTACTCCGCTTTAGAATACCATTTATCTTGAGAACCTCCTTCATTGCACCTGGAACAGAACCTTGCCTTAAAGGGAATTCTGTAGAAAATGTTAGAAGTGCAAAAACAGCACCTTTTTTTCCTAGAAGAAAAAGAAAAGTTGCGTGTAGGTTTTATTATTACAAATTATAGGCCAGTTGTTTGTCTCACCTCTCTGACAGATAAAGTAGTGCTCAGCGGGAGCCAGTGCTGTAAATAATCAGTTTGCTATTTATACACTGAAATGGGAAACACATTTATGGGTAACAATAATAATTAGAGAACGTTTATAAAGAGCTGCTGTGTTGCTATTCGGTGCCTCTGGAGTGAGCAGCTGTAGGAAAGCAAACACAATCAGTGCAACTTCAGAGAGGCTGAGAATGGGTTCCATGAGCCTAAACTGTCAATAATAAAGATGTAACAGCTCCCAAGCACATTAAAGTCTTGATGATGGTCCCATTTCAGTCAATTAGACTTTTGACTAATTTTAATAAAAGCTGCCCTAAATGTTTACGGTCCTGACATGAATACATGAAATAAAATTATTTGACACACAAGGAGAGTATTAAAACTCTGCTATTAGAAAAGCTAAAATTAATGTGAGGTTTTTTTCCCCATACCTTGATTTGCTGCAGGTTCTTCCTCACTGGTATCCCAAACACTGACCCCAGTAGTGACCTCACCTCCCAGCCCTTTTTCTTATTTAATCTCTTACTGGGAGACATAATTCCACAGGGGATTTCAACTTTGCATGCTGTGCAAAGAACCCCTGGAACTTCCTTCCTTCTCTGGTTTATTAGCAAGACTAAGTTATTAGTGGGCTGTACAGTCACTTGTTCTATGTTTTTGCAGCAGACTTATTATATAACATTGTCTACATAAATATGTACTAAGGCTACTTTAAAATCTATGACTGATCCTTTATGTTTGTTACTGATTACTATAAAGTGTAGCATAATACTCAGCAGATACTCTTGTTATACTTTCAGGCTGCCAATGACTTTTTTTTTAAATGAGGAAGATAATTACAGAATTTTCTGTGCTGTCTGGATCAAGAAAATGCCATGTTCAGTTTTTTTTGCCTCAACTGTTCACTCACGAAAGAGAAAGAAATCTCATTTCATGGAAATCATTCAAGGCGTTAATAATCTCACTGCCCCGCTTTGCCTTCAAAATAAATAGTACAAGATCCTTCTAATTATACATACACTGGGGCTTAAAAAGAGCCAAATGACAAAGAAAAATCTGCATGATAAAAGGCTCCTAAACTTGCAGCATCCCTTGGTCAAGACTTACTGGAAAGCATTTGCTGCAAACTCCTTGCTCCTGTGCCTTTAAGCTGCCTTGAAACCCCATTCCACCAACAACATCCAACCAAATCCAATCTCCAGTAGGGATAAAGTTAGTTGTGAAGGACTCTTGTCTCGGGTACAGGCTCCTTAATTTGTGAAATTTAATGCATGGTCTCAGATTTCTCTCTGTTTTTTGCTTGGCCTGTTCTGTCTTATGTCTTACTTTTGACTCTTTGTCTATAAACGCCACTTAAAGGCTGTTACTTTTTCTTTTTTTCTTTCTTTTTTTTCCCCCTGACAGTATCAAGGACAAAAACAGAGGAGAACTAATCCCCCCAGTAATGAAGGAAACCATATCCTACCTGAAAAATAAAGGTGAGTTCTGTGTCAAAACTAAAGGTGAGTTCTGTCTTTCAGAGCAAGGACAGTAGTGTGAAACTACATAACACTCTGGTTCAGCAACAATTGCAACTACACGGGATATGTTTATATCCTGAAAAGTGGATGGATAGGAAATAATTATTACCAGATTGTTGTCTCACTCTGAAAAAAAACCAAAAATCAAAAAACCAAAACAAATAAGAAAACAAAACAAAACCGAAACCAAATAAAACCAAAATACTTTAATGATTTCTTTTGTTTATGTATTTTTATGTATTCTCATTTATTTTAATTTATTATATAGTATATAATGCATATAAAATAATATAAATATATAGTTTATTTAAATAAATAAAATATTATTTATAATAATCCTTAAGATTAATTAGGGAACAGCAAATCTGAGGACATGTCTTGAAATATACGTGGTAAACCCATATAGTAGTGTTGGGGTTAAGTAGAAAGTCCAAAAAAACCCAGTGAGTTCTATTTTTCTAGAACCAGTAGCCCTAAAAACTCACTTAGAAAAAATATTTTTGCTGACATTTACAGACCCTTTGGCTGCAATTCATATCTGTAGTTACGTTATATAGAGATATAGGTTACAAAAATACCTTTATTTAAAATGGAAGCATCCAAATCAGAGTTCCCTCTGGCACCTTCAGATACAGGGCAAAGAGAGGGTGGATTTTGAACCTCTGGCTGTACCACTGAGTTTATCTTAGGGGTGACAGAGCAGAAACAGAGCATAACTGGCACAGCACTACACAGTGCTAGAACTGGGAATGATTCCTAAGATCCCTGAAAGAAGGGTGTGAATTTTTAATAAGTATGTCAAGTGAAGAGAAATCAAAAAGGAAACATCACTGGCATTTAATATACCATTAAGTTTGGTTAATGTTTGAATGAATTTTGAGCATCAGTATTATTTTTAAGACAAAACCCAGGCTCAGATCCTTATATTGCTCTTCGATGAGTTTTACCTGAAATTTTCCTCATTTAAAGAGGAATTTTGTATTGATTTGTATTGACAGCACACAAATTATATGAAATATAAATTTTGAGTTGTATTCTTCTGTAGAAAAATACAGAAACCTGTATCCCACAACATTCCTAATTCTCGATTTTCATCCTTCAGCTGTCCTCCTGAGCAAAGTAAATTTTGCTTTCAGTGCTCAAGGAGTATGTGAGGATCTCTGTTCACTTTAACTATTGCCACCAGGGTTTGCTCCGAGTTTGAGCTTATTTGAACCCGAAGTGAGAAATTACAAACCTCTGAAAAACCTGTACTGAAAAGGCTTCGCATTCGTGAAAACAAAAGTGGGCAGGCAAGAAAAATCAGTTTTTCTCAGCTTTATTGCTGCTTTTGAAGGGAAATCCTGGCTTTGTTTACATCAGTACAAGAAAATGTGGATTTAATTGAGGACAGAATAGATAGACATTGTGTCTTGCCCACAGTACTTCCAGAAATTGCTGATTTATCTTCAAAATACCTGTAGCAGCCAAGGCTGGAGTGAGGCCAGTTCTGCTATTCAAGGTATCAGCTGATCAGCGGTAGGTGGAGAGCCCCTAACAGACTTTACTGAAGTGCCTGTGGTCCAAACTCGGGATTTCCACCCAAACCCATAGAGCTGTTTGGATGTGCTGTTTCCACACTGGTGCTAATTATGAAAACTTTGCAGGTGTAGCTGGTATCCAGTATTGTGGCTGAATGCAGGGGATGTAAACAGTTCAGCACTAAGAGTCTTGAAGGCGAGTGAGTGGCAGCCTGAGACAATCCCTGTAATTATAATCCTAAGTGGATAATTAGAGCTTGTGTGGTGTATCAGTGCGTGCCCCATCTGCAGATGAAAGGCAGACTTTTTTTGTGGTTTAAATTGTTATGAAACAATCATCCTTACATATATTTAGCTTATCTTAATAGGCAAATACCTCTTCCTCACTAATCACAGGAGTCAAGAGAGCTAAAATGAGGATGAATGTGCACTAACATTGTTACTTCTCACAGCTGTTATTATTTAGGAATTGAGTGAATATATAGTCACTAAAATGTTAATTATTTTAATCTTTAGCCTGTGCATAGGAGGAAGGCTTTGCATATCTGGCGCTTTCTTGGGCTTATTTAAAGGTTTTAAAGAAACAGGATGTTTATGGCCATCATTGTAGTGTGTTAGTGACCAGTAACTAGTAATTCTTACATTCATTTGAAACAAAACCTTTTCCATGTCTTGCTTGTGTTATTTCTGGATGTTTTGTCTTATCACTGTTGCACCAGTCTCATACTCTTCCCTCTCAATGGTATCTGAGTCCAGAATGCACAGTTTTCTGAAGCAGCAAAGCCAAATGTGCAGTACAAGCAAGTTTTACCTCTCATGGTTATGATGACAAAACAAAAAAAGGGAGGGTTGTCTGAATTTTGTCACTACAGAATTTCTCCTGGGTGAAATGTTTGTTACTCTGAAAGCAGGAATCATCCTTGGGGTTTCTTCAGACTTTGGCCCTTTTTGGCTAAAATTTTATCTGTTCGGTGTCAGCAGTATCAGCACAATTTGTGAGGGATGGACTCTGATGTGATGAGACTTGTGAACAAGTCCTGCTTTGTGCATCTGCAGAAGGCAGTGGCTCCAGTGCACCGTCCAGCCCATGCACTTGCCGACTGGACTCTGATTTTTCCCCACCTCTCAGTCCTTCTGTGTCCCCAGGAAGGAAAGCCCTGTCAGTGCTGATATTTCCCAGCCAAGCCCAGGTTTGCTCAGAGCTGTCATGCTCCCTATCATAAAGAGATTTCCACAAACCAGATTTCTAAAGGGAGATGCCTTGTCAGGTAGAGTGGTTTGTGACGTTCCCAGCCAGATGACGCTTGCAAGCCAAGTACCTGCCATGCCAGGGCTGTTAAGCAGTAGGTGACAGACATGCATTTTTTTGCACTTAGGATTGTAAGTGTGCAGGTATCTGTTGTACCTGCTGTCTGCTACGATTTTATTTCTTTCCCTAAATCTGGGATATCTCAGTTGTGCCGGTCCCTGTGCTGACAGCCCTGGAGGGTGACTGGCAGCATTCTTTGCACTCCAGACGTGGCTGTGAGCACAGTGAAAACTTCAATTCATCCTCTGGAAGTGACAAACACTCCCTGTCATTACCCTGTTCTGCTTGATTTTGGCAGAGCTTCCAGCCTTGCAGAGTTAGCAGGGAGTGGGGTTGGTTTTCACTCCTGGTGACTTTCTTCCCGTTGCTGCATTTTCACATCTATTTACCTGAAGTCTGCTTCTGAAACTGTGGTATCACAAAAGCTCCTGCAAAATCATGCTTCAGCAACAGGGTTAGGAGTTCTTGAAACATCAGAGACCCTCTGATGTCCAGTCTGCACTGTTTGGGCTCTTCTCTCTTGAGCAGCTCTGGTGCAGGAGCTGTGCTGACATCCAGAGCAGGCAGCAGCCTGCGGCAGTGAGTGCAGGCTAAGGAAGCTTTCAGACCCTAAAGTTACAGAATCACAGAGCCATTAGAGCTGGAAGAGACCTTTAAGATCATCCAGTCCAACCATCAACTCAGCACCCCCACTGTAACCCCTAAACCACTAAACCATACCACCCAAATCATAGCTTAATTTTGGTTTCTTCTAACCTTCACAGTGAAGAATTGCTTCCCTAAAATGAGTTCTGAGTATCTGAGAAAATCATCAGCTCATTAAGACTAAACCTCAAGGTTCATCTTGTGGACCAAATCAGAGAACTGCTCTTAATTTCAGAAAGAAAGGGCTGTTATCATTCTGAACCCAGCCAATGATTTAGTCAGACCAAAGAGGTTTAACAGCTTAACAGTTTAACATTTGTGACTTGATCTTCACAATAACCAGCAAACCAGAGGAGGGTTTTTTTTCCTATGCACAGCCTCAAACCCACAACCTGTCCAGCCCTCTATTTATGAATGTAAGGCTTGACTTGCACTTGCACTAAATCAGATTTTTCTGTGTGTTTACTACCTTATCTCTAGTATGCCCTGAGAAATTGTATTGCCTAATTAAATATCCACTCTCTTGTCAGAACAATTCATAAGTGTTTCTAACCTGGTGTCATTCCTTTGGTGGGAATGATCTTGATATTTTGCTCACAGGCCCTTTTCCCTAAGTCCAGCTTAGCCACAGGGTGGTAATTTTCTTTCTCTGGTTAATATGTACCCACATGTCCTCACAATCGATTTGGTGCTGAACTGAGACTGTCACTTCTGAGCAACTGTTTTAGTAGCCAGGGATATAAAAAATGCCATTTTATGGAGGATAAAACTGCATGGCAAAATTCATATTTTTTTGCAAACCCCTCAACATGTGGAGGTCAGATCACCAGCTTTTAAGGGAATTTTTGTTCGGTTGAATATGTGTATGAACTGCACTGTTCAGACTTGCATGAAGATGTCAAACAGGTTACAAAGGGCAGGGGTGTTGCTCAAGCCTATCTCAATCATTAACGCTGTCATTTGTTCTGTTTTGGGTTTTTTTTTAATATATGGATAGGATTATTATTTTTACTGTATTTTATGTTCGAGAGAGTATCCCCAAAGGTATAAACAACATGCTTGTTCATGTGTTTTGTTTTTTTTTTTTAAATTAAACCCAAAGCTAACCTGCTGTGATTTTCACTAAAATTTCCAAGATTTGGTAACATTTGCATTCTATAGAGAGGCCATATAAGGAAAGTGCTACAGCAAAATTTCTCAGAGAACTGATTGCTAAAGAGCTCATGTGACATCACCAGCAGCTCGGAAGTGATGGAACAATAAACTCACAGTGAAGGAATCACACCAGAGAATTGTAAAGCAGAAAAAATAACTGTCCCCTGTAGGAAAATTATCTCACAGTAGCCCCCGTGGCCCAGTCTTTCTCTCTTACCTCACCAATTTTGTTGACTGAAAGTGCTTTGCAGCACAAAGTTTTTGTTCTGTGTTGTCTCCTGGTACCACAGGAGAGTCCTGGGTGATGACTAAGACTTCCAAATGAAATTGTAATAACCCTGCTATAGGAGTTCAGTGATAAAGTAATAAATGTCCTATTGTGTGATTATAATGACAACTAAAGCTGTCCTTTATCTGTTCAATAGCAGAAGCAGTGGTAAGCAGTGATTAATCTTTCCTCCTCATCCCTTCCATGAATCACAACAAATCTTGCTGATGGAGGAAGTTTTGGTTCCATTTTTTAATGTGAATGAATACATCCTGGTGGTGATAGTCAGAATGGGTAGAGATGGATGGTTATGCATCCTGAATCCATTTGGATTGCTGCAGTTTTGCCTCCTGGCCTCAGCTTCTTGCAATCAATCAAATATCTTTTAAAAATGCAACACTGGGAAGGCTTGACATTTGCCACAGGAATATTTCCGAGTTCTTGGCTCTTTTGTTTCCATGGGAATGTTTTTACCTGGGGTTCATGGAGATAAATCCCAAGACTGGTTTGTGTGCCATCAAGTAAAAATGAACCTTGTAATAAGCCCAGTTTTTGTTTCTGGTGCTCAGGCATTATTTTCAGAGGTGCCAAGTGTAAACTGAGAATATTCATTCATAAATTCTAAGGCTGGAGACTGTGCTGTTTGAAACTGCAAGGACACCAATACACTGTGGATTCTGAGAAGGATGCACAGCTGTACATCCTTGCTGCTGCTGTTCAGCTGTTCAGTAGGGCTGGAAGTGTCCCTTCCCTTCCCCTCTGCCCTTGATCTGCTGTGCACCTTCTGCAGTGCAAATCACCTCTGCAAACTGCAGGCATCACACTCACTTGTTCTGTATTCAGTGCACAGAGTACCAGGGAAAGGAAGGCTGTGCGACCTCCTCCTCAAACCTGTGCTGTGCTCCAGCTTGAAAAAAAAAAAAGTCTCAAATTTGTCTGAAGCGTAGAAGTTAATGCTGCTTTGGGCATTTCAGAAATATAAACTCTGCAGGCCTCCTATTAGAAATAAATCAGTTCTAATTTTTAAAAATGAATCTCACTACAATTAGGTGATCTGCAAGAAGATGTCTAAATTGGTTGTATTAATGAGAATGAAACCCACTTCCAAATCAGGATGGACGCTTCCTAAGACTTGGCAGGACCCCAGTCTAAAGAAACATTTCCAAACTGAATTTGGGACAGAAGGAATTCAGATGCTCACTCTTTGCCATCTCTCTTCTGAAAGCAGACAAATTAACAAAGGTTTTTGATGCCAGCAACCCTCAAATCAAGGATGATTGAAAGAAAAAGAATATAATTTTCTCGTCTCTCTTTCTCTGACAAGTTGCAGCAATGTGACAGCATGTGTTGCTTTAATTTATCTTTATCAGTTTTGATTTTCTGTGTCTTTCCCGTGGGACAACTGAATCAGGAGGGGATAAAAGGGGGGTTAAGTATTTTTAGCAACAGTTTATTAATGCAGAGTGTGACACAGTTGTGTCATGGCACTGTGAAATTTTGTCTGCTGTAGTAAAAGCCATCATATTTCAATGTGGAATGAAGTGCCTGCCTGTTTTCATTTGTGAATACTGACATTTCAATAATTACTCTGTTAAGCTCTCAATCGCAGCATCCCTTTTCATTGAGCACAGATGGCTCCTTCACTACTCACATACTGTTTTTCCACATAGCACTTAATATTTAGAATAGAATTCCACTCTTTTTGGTCTGGAGAGTCTAGTGCAGGTTAGCAAAAGCCCGTGGATCTCTATGTATCTATATTTTTGGGGGAAGGGACAGGGAGCAGTTTGTGCTGAGTCACTGATCCCTGTATGGACCATTCACTGATGAGTTGGGCTCGATGTTCCTCGGGGGTCTCTCCCAGCTGAGAATATTCTGTGATTCTGAGATCTCAGCAGGGGCTCTGCAGCGTTGATGGAGTGGTGAGTGACGTGCAGGTGTGTGTTTATCACATCTGCTCCTGTCTGTCACCCCCTCACAGTGTCCTGGCAGGCACTGCTGCTCCGGGGTGGCTGTTCCCTATGGAACGTCTTACCACGCCATTCATGGCAAAATAGCTCAACCTGTACACACACAGAAAAAAAACCAATTTCTTTTTACAGAGCCAGCTGACAGGAGCCATGCTGTAAACAGGATTTGGTCAAAGAACGCTGCTAACAAAAATTAAATAGACTATTTCAGAATTATTCCTTGAAAGGGCAAAAATGGGTGCTTTGAGCTGTAATGCCCAGGGTTGCCTTCAGCCAGTTTTGTTCCCTCATCCCATAACTCTGGTGGCTCTGACATGTATTTCGTCTGCAAGAAGACGACAAAGTGATTAATTTTATTTTAGTGTGTGCACCTTGTGTTAGCTCAATTCTGATAGTTTCAAGAACTAGTGTCTGAAAAGAATCAGGATTGGAGAAGGTGTTTCCTGACTGTGTATAAGACTGTTTTGTTATCCATCACAGTGAACAACCAACGAGAGGCTTTAGGTCCCTTTCTTCCTTCTCATCCCTTATTATGAGAACATGTGCTAATGCTGTTCAGGTTGTGTGACTTGAGAAAGACCATCATTCAAATCACGCTTTTAGGGAGCCTTCCCCTGCCCAGCTTAAACACAGAAAGCACTGGGAACAATTAATAGAAACACAGACTTCTAAAAAAAAAGTGTCCTTTGCTCATGTGCATTACAGAAGCTCATATGCGTCACAGAAATAAGAAAACAGAAATTTTGCCCACGGAAGTCAGAAAAATGTAGTGCAAAAAGATCTGTCCTTGTGCCCAGGTTTATTGTTTTCCTCCTTCAAGAGCATAATTGCTGTTGACTATTTAAAAATTGCTATAATATCTTATTATCTGGTCTAAGCATTTTTTACACACACACACACAAAGAAAATATGTAACATTCTTGCTGTTGTGGTTCTTTTGCTTTAGAAGCAGAATATAGCTTTTTCTTTTCCCTAAGAAGTGCACTTACTTACATTTAATTAGTGTCCTGTCATTTGGTTGGGTTGCCCACAAATGTCGGAAGGACTGGGGATATTCTACTTCGGTGGTTGGCACGTTGCCACCTGTGATCAGACAAATTGCTGCATATTGATCCAGTTTCAGCTGACCTGATAAATGGATTCTGGGAGAAGCAGGGATAGTGCCTATATCCCAGATTTCTGCAGATGAGGATAAAAGTTAAAAACATACCCAGGAACAGCTGGATGTTATGTACCACCACAGTAACACTGATGGGATGCAGGGCCAGGCAAGTACAGCTGTTGTCTGTGCCACAGATTAATGTCTTTAATTAGACTCTTGAAAGCTTAGCCAATAAAGGCATAAACATGTTAAGAATTGATATTTATTGCACTGTAGTCCTTACAGCGAGATTCACATCAGATAAAAACATTGACTATCAAACCAATTCCTGCAAACCAAATTGCAGGCGTTTATGATGTCTATTTTCTGAAAGACTTGTTTCCACAGAAAACCTCTCGTCCACTGACAGGCAGCGTAAAATTCCACAGATTCTCGGGAAATTATTGTATTTCTTGTTTGCTGAGGGCAGTGCCTCGACGAGCAGTTCGCAGCTGCCACTTCCAAAACTGTCCTTAGACAGGTTGCGCTCTAAATCTGACGGAACAGTTTTACTGCAGTGATGTTATTTGCTGAACCTTTACTCAGCTGAAACACGACCTGATGGAGGATAAAGCAAGGGGTCAAATACATCATGGTTATTGTCCATTTGGTTCCTTTAGAAACCACACCTGTCCTTTTTGGACGTTGCAGTTTGAGATGTCATCCTCCTTCCAGAACTGAGTGCGTGGGCTAAAGGTTTAATGTGCAGCCTGGATTTAACAGGCAAGGCCACGTATTCCTAAGAAGTAACTAGGAGCTGTAATCAGCTGAACTCCAGCTGGGACTCTAGTCTGTGGAGCACTTTCAAGTAGAGCACTTTCAAGTGCTTGGGTTTTTGGCAGAAGTCTCTGAAACTTGGCTATGAAAATGTATTTTAATGGTACATTCTCAGCTCTTCTAGTATTCTATAAATTCATGTACATAATATTAAACGCTGGTCTGTAATTAATGGGTTCATTAAAGAATTTTGTGTTAATTTAACTCAAATAAATTTAATTATTAATTTTTTTGTGTAGAAAATACACCTGCAACCTGGTTGAGTTCACAAGAATGATTGATTATCCTTCATTAGTGTATGACTTAATTTTTCTAGAACACCATAAAGATTCTTGCCCATGCAAACAGACCCATGTGTACTTCAGCTGGAATACACAAACACTGGCTTCAGTCTGGCTACTTATCTGCTGAAAGAGAAGCATGGACAAATTAAAAGGTCGATCTGATCTTCCTCACTCACATAAAGAAGGGTCCAGCAGCCTCCCAAGACAGTGGGTGGGCTGCCAACCTTCTCCAAACTGCAGCAATTTGATGTTTTGTCAGACCAGCACAGGCTGATACTTTAGATCACTCTGCTTCCAGTAGGAATCTCCAGTTCTGACCACGTGTGAGTGAAATTGTGTTACCTGCTGGGTGTGAGGAACAGCACAAACCAGGGAGGGGGAAAGAGAGGGGGAAATGAGGATTTTACCAAGCTCAGAAGAAAGAAGTACCACAAGTCTCAAGAAAAGCAGCAGTTCTTGTCCCCCATCCTGTTTTGCATAATAATTCAGATAAATTACTTACCTTGAAAGCTGTAGTCTGAATGAGATCCTTGACTGGATGCATTTTATTGGCATTTTCCTTCTGGATCTGAAGTGAGATTTCAGTCAGTCCACAGCATTAGATAGATACCCTTCAGGAGATTCAGGATAGAGGATTCAGGAGTGCCTCAAGACTAAGATCAGGTATTTCAAAACACCATGGGCAGGCAGAATGTTGAGTCCCATCAACTTCCAGAGATGGAAGGAGCAAAGATCTGCCCCAAAGTGCCTTTAAACTCCAATGGCATCTTCCAATGGCAAGAAATTTCTTCCAACCACAGTTCCTGTGAAACATTCCCCAGCCTAAAGGGCCTTGTCTCACCCACTGGCAGAAGAAGGAACCTGGGGAATCTTTGCAGACACCCTCTTCAGCTTGTTAAAGGTTTAAGGCAAGGAGAACAGCAGATTTACAGGTGTGGTTTGGGGGTCAGTGACAGTGGGTTTTTAAATCCTAAACCTCCTTCTGTGTTATTAGGTGGTATTGAAAGTTACTTTTAAACAAAAATGACAGTTATCAAGACACTCTAAAATGCTTAAGGCAAGATAATACTATTTCTATCAGACCCATTAAAGAAAGTGCTGAAGGCAATGCTGAAACATGATTTGATCCCACTTTCTGTTCTCAAGGATTTTCTTTCCAAGAAGGGAGTGTATGGAGTATCTTTGTTCCCAAATCTTCTCCCTCTGTTCTGTTTTCTGTTGAAGCTAAAAAGAAAAACAAAAGAGAGGCAACTTTTACAGATGAGGCCTGGATTATTTGTTTTTTTTCAGGACTACAAGTAGAGGGCCTCTTCAGAAGGTCAGCCAGCATCCAGACCATCAAAGACGTGCAGAAACTCTACAATCAGGGTAAGCTGTCATCAACCATTGCCGGTAACAGTGTGGGGGGTTTGTTGGTGAAGCAGAAATGCCAGCTTTTTTGCAATTAATTAATCATAAAACCATTTGTAACATAAAATAATAAGAGCACTATTGCAGAAAACTGAGAGACAGCAACAGGCACTTAATGGTTACTGAATAGCAAGTCATCTCCTGATGTCACACCAGAGCCTTCAAAATCTGTAGCAGATAATGAATGATAAATCTGAGTCAAAATTGGTCTTTTTTTTTTCAGAAACATCTATTTTCCTGTAGTTACAAGGTACAGTGTCTCTGGTTATGGCAAAGAAATGCAATTTTACCTAAGAATTTATGAAATGTAGTGGAGTAATTGTGGAAGTCACTGACTTCCCTGTGAAGCCACTTTATGAAATGTCTTTGTGGAGAGAGTCTCTTACAGAAAGATTAGTAATAAAACTCTATGAAAAACATAAAATATCAGGGGTTACCAGCAGCAGAAAGGCAAGAGGTTTTCTGTTCAAAGTGTAGTGTGAAACAGTATTTAAACAGTAGTTAAAAACTAAAACATATGACTGAATACCTCTTTTCTTCTTTTTCTCCTGCTAGGCAAATCCGTGAATTTTGATGACTATCATGATATCCATATTCCTGCTGTTATCCTGAAGACTTTCCTTAGGGAGCTCCCCCAGCCATTACTAACCTTTGACTGTTACGATCATATCCTTGGAATCACCAGTGAGTATAAACGAGTTTAGAGAAATTTCTACAGCAGGTTGGACTGGACCTGACTAATTCATAATCACTGCTGTTTGTTTGCTAACCAAGGTGCAGCAGCAGAGCTGTGGAAACAAAATTCAGTTTGGTCTTTATATGTTTCTTTGGGTTTGTTTTTGTTTTGTTTTGTTGGGGTTTTTTTTTGTTTGGTTTGGGTTTTTTGTTTGGTTTTTTTGGTTGGTTGGGGTTTTTGTGGGTTTGATTTTTTTTGTTAGTTTGTTTTGGTTGGTTGGTTGATTGATTTTGGGGTTTTTCTTTTGTGGTGGGTTTTGGTGGTGATTTGTTGGTTTGGTTATTTTGGTGGGGAGGGGATTATTTTCATTGCAACTATTTCCATAGGATACCATAATGGGGAAGAAAGGCTCTAAAGCCATAAGAAGGCACTGAGTATCTAAAGATATGGCACCACCTGAATTATGAATTACGACCTTGTCAGGGACTAGGAGTTTATAATGCCAGCAAGGGCATTAATCCTGGTGGGGATCCATGGAGCTTGAAATCCTGAGATCCCAGAATACCTGGGAGATAGTACTTAGTGCTGGTAGACTGAGGTTTTGCCATCCAGGCTATAGTCAAGACAGCAGGGAACCCACAGGACTTCCAACCACAAGCACACGTTTTTCCAAAACCTGCTTTTTGAGGAATTTATCCAAATGGAGTACGTTTTCCAGCAATCTGTCGGTGTGCCTTTGGTAACCGTGGGCTGATGCTCTTGCAAAGTGCAGGTTATCATCACTGTAATGACTGCTGCTGTTGGGATAGGGCACTAAAGTACTCGAGGCTGGGGATAAATCTCAGTTGTTCCATGTTTGTAATGTGTAGAAGCACAGCAAGTTTGCTGTGCCTAAATATTCTAAATCAAATTCCAACGCTGCTCCCATCACTATCATCCTCATGTACACTTTCATGTCATGAACTTTATTCATGTATTTCCATTAAAAAACTTCAGCAGGTCGTGTTCAGAGTCCTCTGGTTTGCTGTTTGCAAGCCTGTAGATCACCACCTTCCAAATCAAAGACTCATCTGTTCACACCATGAATATCTCAGGGCATTCAGAAAACAGGTCTGTTCACAGGCAGGTGGCAGAAGTGGATGGACGAAGGAGAGTCCCTCAGAACTGGAAAGAACAGGGGAAATTTGTAAAAGGGTTACATACATGCTAGCTTTTATTGAATTACTCTTGTGCTGACTTTCTGGGAGTGATATTACTTTGTGATGGAGCTAAGTAAAATATGGGAAGAAGTCTGAAAATGATCTGAGAGCAGTGCATTGTCCCAGGGACACCAGGAGGCTTTGCTTGGCCAAGCACTTCTTAAACATCCATTCTATTTTCTTGTTGTTTGCTCATGCTTTCAATTTTGACCAAATATTTTGAAAAGCGGAGTTTAAGGGAATTACTAATTATTCCTTGGGCTTTCCTGTGTGCCTGCAGTGTGACGTCCATCTCTTACTGATGCTGTGGTGATACCCTGATTTTAAATGATCTTAGGCTTGAGGGCCAGGCAAGCAGCTTGTTGTTCTCAAATATCAGCAGCAAAAGCATTCAAAAAACCACAGCAAAGGTATTCTGTGTGAATACAGTGCAGAAGGCAGCTCTGGAGAGGTGTGATCACAGACAGCTGCCTTGGGATGACTTGAAAATTCTCATTCTGTCTCCTGGAAGCGTGTATGTGTGATGTGTCTATTGAATATCTTAACCTGCAAACCCAGAAATACAGTATCTCTGCTTTACAGCACTTTGAAATGATAGGGAACATTTTATCTTTACGGTCTCATCTGAATTATTCTTTTTTAAAGTGTTATTGATGGGAGCTGTGAAATAAATGAGCTGAGTGACAGACTTAAAAAATTAATAGAACCTTGAAGCTTATTATTGTTGAAGAACTTCACCTTTGGTCATGAAAACCGCTAGCAAGGTTTCTTTTACCCAGTAATGCTACAATTCCTGCATTATATGTTCTGCAGAAGGCTGACAAAAAATTTCTTGGGACTCAGATTAATGTGTTTTATGGGAGCTGGTAGCTTTGCAGTAGGAAAAAATGTCACCACGAGTTCACAACAATAAAGCTTCATGTGTTTAATTCAGGGCTTTAAAAGCACTTCATGTGCTGAAATTCTGTGCATGCACACAGAGCCTTGTGCACTCCCAGGGAGAGAGAGAGAAATGCAACAGATGCAGAAATAGTATCAGCAAAAATGAGCTGGTTAGGTTAGGCATGATTACCCTCATCAGACCTTTCTCCAAACTGGTGTTAAACTTACGATGCCACAATGACCTGTGATATTTCAAATATTTTATTTGATATATATTTTAATATGTATTTATCTATTTATATGTGATATCACACATTTTATGAAAATAGAGTACTATCTTTATATATAAACAATTATATAAATGTATAAATGATAGATGAACTATATAAATGTTTTTATATAATAAATATAGTAAATTTATCAAATAAAATACTGTGGTGTTCCAGGGTTAAAAAAAAGGCACTTGGTAGAACATCTGAAATATGAGTGTCAGTGTAACTCTCAGCTGGACTGTCTAGATGATGTAGGAAGTTTGGGGTCCACTTCTGTAGAAATGAGTTAATGAACCTTCTGAGGTTCATCTCTAGAAAATTCTCACCCACCCAAGTGGCCCTCTCATAGATTTTTTGCCGAGGCAGAAGAGTTTCCTGCAGTGATTTTAAAGTTAGTAGATTGCCAAAAAGGTCATTTTGGCCGGGACTGTGTCTCAGCAAGAGTAGAATCAGAGCATAAAAGGTAAAGATCTCAATTAAGTGCATGGAGTGATAGTGAGATTCAAATCAAGGCCTTTGAAAAGGCAAAGAAATTACTTTGGCTATTTCATTGCATTGAGAAAATGCTCTGGAAGTTGGTCTGAGCCAGATACACAATCATACAAAATAGGATAGAGGCTTTCAAAGGGATGACCCTCCCTGGCACTGTGGTCGCTGTGGTTATTAGCGGGGCTGAATTTTGTGGCCAGTTTTACAGATGCAATTCCAGCAGACATAAATAAGTTGTTATTTCTCGGCAATGTTTTGATGCTCCGGATTAAAGAGTGGCTTTGACGTTGCAGGTGTGGAGAGCTGTTTGCGAGTCACCAGATGTAAACAAATCATTCAAGGGCTTCCCGAACACAATTACATTGTCCTGAAATACCTGATGTGCTTTCTCCACATGGTGAGTACGGGCAAAAATTCCAAAGTGGTTTTCTTTCTGAAACTGCTCCTGTTAATTCCACATTTAACACCTCCACACAAGGGAAAAGTGAGTGTTTTAAATAGTGTGGTGAGGTGGTTGTGCAGGACTTGCAAACCCTCCAGTTTTGATAAGAGTTGGTGCCAAGCAATGGTCTGACCATCCCTTCAGCATTCATTAGATGTAATGAAAACTACTGTGTATATTTAAACGAATTGTGCCTGCACCGGGATATTTAGAAGTCCTGTTCCCTCCACTCCACACTCAGAATGTATGTTTTTATTGACTTAGGGTTCTTTTCCTATTTTGGAGTGAAAAAAAAAGCCTGAAAATAGTGGTTGTGTAATTTTCAGTGCTGGAGAAAACCTGGGTGAAATCACTTTTTTCCCCTAAAATACAAATCTTGGGCAACTAAAACATGAAATAAATTAGTGTTATTTTAGAAAAGTATAGAAATGTTAATAAGCTTTAGAACAACCATCAGCAAAATATTTCATGTTAAATTTTTAAAATAGCATTTTCCTTCTTAAAATAGCATTCCTTGGTGCAGTGTTAAATCAAAAACCTAGAATGCAAGGATTTTTGTATTGCTCAGGATAAATAAAGTCACGGGTCTTCGGTCCTACTTTTTGTTTTGCTGGTTTCTTTTAAGCCATTTCTGGGAAAGGCACAAGTGTGAGGGTTTGGGGAACTTCCCTCACAAACAGTGCTGCAGCCATCCTTTGGCTGTGCAGGAAAAGACAGTCACAGGACTCGAAATTTCCCTTCCTTCTACCTTACCCAAGGCACTGGCTTTTCCAGGCTGCAGTTTTCAAACCTGGGTGCCTAAAATGGAAGGTCAGGGTGTAGCTGGTGCCTGAATCAAGGGATCCAGCCTTCAGAAGTGCTGAGCCCACCAAAACACCAGACCTGTGGAATGATGCCGATTTTCACCAGGGAGGGAACTGGCCCTCAGTAGCTGTTCTTGGGCTACAGTTGTATCCTAGCCAGTAGTTTATTGCAGAAACAAGTACATTTAATCCCTTTTACTGTCAAAGCACCAGGGAAAAGCAAGATTAAAGGATAAACACATGGATACAACCCTCAGACAGCGCTGGCAAGGCTCCTGTAATACCCACACGTTCGTTTGCCGCTGCTTAGCTGAACTCTAAAGCTATTAAGGAAATCCTCACGTCATTTGCTATTATTTTAGCAAGTGATATCTGTCCTCAGTGTTATGAATCGTGTAAGTGACTTTGTTCCAGTAATAGATGCACCATCTCCACGCATTTCTTAAGAGCTGACCACTTGAGGTGTTAATGAGGTGTGCAAAAGCACCACACAGAGTTTGCTGTAATTGGGCCACAGAATACAGCATTATTTTTAAGTATGCCTTGTTATGTAAAGCACAGCATCGAGTTGATACTAGTGCTCAGATCTGCAATTTTTGCTGATCCGTGGCTTTTCATCCTTAATGTCTCAGGGAATATTTGCATTTGGAAAGGTCAAGGAAATATGAAACAATCCCAGAGCTGGAGATTTCTATTCACTGCAGATTGGTGATGCACAAGCTGCCACAATTCAAACTTTAACAGACCACTCCATCAATAATTCTAGTTTTTACCTGCAAGCATCAACCTTCTTACATACAAGAGGCAATTTAATTCTTCCATGAGCTAAGCCTTGAGTAGGTACTTGTGGTAATTTCATGAAGTGGGATGAATTGTAATCACTAGATACAGGTTTTGAACACTCCAGCTTTGATGCAGGTTTGTGGAGGAAAAGAAAAAATCCCTATTTTCTCTGCAGTCTCAACCCCCTTGCTTAATGAAAAGCTCCTTCAAGTCCAAGAGAGCAAGACAATGCAACTTCTACAGATGTAACAGAGTTGAATTTCCAAAATAGGCCCAAGTCCTTTAACTGGAGATCAGCAGTGATTTTGCCAGGAATGAGCCCAGCAGTGAAAGGTATAAACCAGCTCATCTCCTCTTGGCCGTGCCCCTGTCTGCTGGACAGGGATTTGCAGCTCTGGGAGCTGCAGTGGACTGAGATCCCTCAGCAGAAATGGGCATCCAGGAGTGAGAGGGAAACAAGGACCAGCTTTCACAAGCCAGTCCCTGAATTATGTCTGTAAAATATGTCAGTGCTTGCTCTGCTGATTTCAGAAGGGGTGAGTGTGCACAAGCGTTTGTGTTGTTTATGAAGGATTTATGAATGCACAGGCAAACTTAAAGGGCTCAAAGAAGAAAATTACTTGGCAAAGCACCCTGAGGGCTACAGTAACCCAGTTCTCAAGCCAGAAACCATTTCCTAGAAAACGATAGTTGTAGTTTCCATGACAGTCTAAGCTAAAGAAGCCTTAGAGAGGAGAGCTGGTAGAGGCAATAACATCACCTAACTTGTGTTTTTATAACAGTGGCTTTGGTTTTGGTACCAGCTGATACAAGCCCTCTCTGTGCTTACATTTTCCACCCCTGCTGCTGTTTTCTGTCCCTCCAATCATGCCTGATGTGGGAAGAGTGTCTGACTGGGCTGAAAGAACCTTTGCAAAAACTTGCCAAATTTAAAATGTCGAACTTGGACCACTCAGAAAACACAGACAAGGGTTTGGGGCCCAGGAGCTGTGCTTCGGATCTGTAACTGAAGGAGCAAGTTGGAAAAATTAAAAATGCTGTGAATTAATGTTTTGTCTCAATCACTTGTCCAACTGAATAGTGTAATCAGCTCCAGCAAAGCTTGGGGGTGGCTGGAGGTGATGGGGCATGTTGGGAAGGATTAGATGACTAAGGCTGGTGGAGCAGACAGGCAGTTGGCACATCTGCAAGGGAGCTGACAGGGGGTGGCAGAAACGTATTTCAGTCAGCCTGTGGGGGTGTTTTAATATCTAGTAATTTTCTTCTGAAAATGTTTTGTGGAGTTCCTTTCAGCACTGCCACTGAGAAACCAAAGAGACGGTGGTGTTCTTATCATTTTAAAAGTGACAGTAGTAACTGGCTGTTTTACCCACTGTATTTCACTGTTTAGGTTCATTAGGTGGTGTAGTGGCTGCCTGGTCTCAGTCTTGCAGTATCCTTGAATCACAGAATCGGTGATGATCTTCAAGATCAGCCAGTCCCACCATCAATCCAGCAGCACCACAATCACCCCTAACCTGCATTTAGTTCCATCTGTGAGGGTGCTGGGATGAAAGTACACAGCATCAAAAATCATCACAGTTTTGCTGGGTGGAGCTGGGTGTTTATCCTGGGGCAGTGAAAATATATATTTTGCATTTTTTGATGTGGCACTAAAACTTCAGTGTTTATTCCCAATGATGAGTTTTTCAGTGTGCAAGTTTTATCTTTCTAAAGGGCTTTCTTTCAACATAGGCTGTCAGTACTTAATGATTTTTCTATACATGTTCCAGTGAAAGGGGGAAAAAATCCCACCAAAACAACAAAGTGGAGCTGTGTAGTTCTTTGTTGTAATACTTTCCTGTGATGTTCAGATGATTCCTTCAAGGATATGATCTAGGCCCTTGGAGAATTGTCTTTTATTAGCTCATCAAATTGACAGAGCGTGTATTTTCAATTGGAACAGAGATGATGGTTACTAACTTTGTGAGAGAATCAAAGAAGGAGTCAAGGGGGTTGATCCAAATGCTGTCATTTGTATTTCTTAGACAGAATGTAGCTCTGCGGTGAGTTATTCAGAGGGGCAGCCCATGAGGAAGTTTGGTGACTGCATCTGCCTCTGCAGGACCCGGTGCTGGAAGAACACAACATCTGGATGAAGTGCCATTTGAGGAGGAAATCTGGCACTGGGAGTAGTGAGGGGGTTGAGATGCTGGGAAGCCTGATCCCCTCGGGGAGGGGTAGAGCCAGAACCACGGGTGTGGCAAGGCTTCCTTGAAAGCAGCTTTTGGTGAGCAGGCAAAGTTACTGAGGAGAGTCAGATTCAGTTGCTCACTTTTCCTTGGATCTGCTGAGGAAGGGGTTGCCGTGTATTTTGGAGTGCAGCAACGTTGCCATGTCTCCCTCAAGCTCCCAAGTCATCCCCACTGATGACTCACAGATAAGACTCAGTGCAGCTCTGCCTCAGATGATTAAATCAATGTTCCTTTCTATCTCGTGGATATTCTCCCTCGGAGGAGAAGCCGGAGGAGAGGCCGTGTCACGGGGGTTATTGTTGATCATTTCAGTGTCAACTGTCTGCTTGAAATGTTCACGGAGTGGTGGTGGGTGGGAAGGGATGGTTTCATCTTGGGGCTGGAAACAACCTTTGAAATAGTTGGCCTAAAGAGAAAACAAATACATCCAGCTCTACAGCAAGCCAGGGGTGTTGCTCTGAGCTGAAACCTTGGCCTTCAAAAGCAGCAGCTGGGTTAGGCTGAGTGTGTTTCAGCCAGTGTTTACAGACAGATCCTGTACACAACTTGTGGGGTGGAGGGTGTCAGGAGCACTCCCAAAAACTGGGAAAGACGACTGCAACAGGTTTGGCTTCTTCCACTGTCCTCCAATACTATACCACGTGCTTCTGTGCCATCCCGGGATACCTACCCTGTACACTTAAGGTACCTTTCTTAGGGTCCAGCACTCTTTTGTGCTACAGAAAATACAATGTGATGGGCTGTAGCACAAAGGTGTAGAGACTTTCAACCGAAAGAAACACTAAAAAATATTTTGTGCACAGGGGTTTCACATGTACAACATTAGACAGCGTGAAGTCTGATTTAACCATTTAAGGGCCAGAACACAGTTCCCAACCTTGTTATATTTATTAGTAGCCCAACACTAGTTCATTGGCCAGCTGCCTTCAGGCAAATAATGTCTGAAAGGCATTATATCCTCTCCTGGCTGGACAAAGAGGCTCCTTGCCAGGTAAAACACAAAGGAAGGTGGGGCTGGGCTGTAGAAGATAGAGAGGACTGAAACCAGTGTTGCTGGGCAGGGGGCAACTGGAATTTATACCTGCATTAAGAAATATTCCTATGATCGTAATGTTTCTTAGTTTTTCCTCCAGTGTCCTCAGGCTTTCATAGTACCACTGAGCTGCCTTTTCAGGAAGCTTTATGGCAAGACAGAAATTGAGAGGCACTACGAAGTAGAATTTTTGCTTTCCTATTCCACTTGAAATTGTAGCAGCAAGAATAGACAGGAGATTTTCCCCAAGGATTCCTCATTCTCTTCTGAAATGGCAGCTCCAGCGTAACCTGCACAGTGTGGTTTGTGACTGTGGCCTTCTCATGCCAGGTTACAGATCAGCTTCACCCATCAGCCTGGTAGGAACTGCCTGAATTACCTGGGGCAGCAGGAGCCAGGAGCACATTCAGCTTGCTGGCTGTTTGCAAATAACAGAAATTTGTCAGGCAGGACCCCCAGGCCACACTGGGCTTTAGGTAACATGAGAACTAAACACACACAAATTCCCTGCCAAGCTCACACGGAGAAAAACACTCCTGCTGAGCAAGTTCTGGGCTCACCTCCACATGTTGCAGTAGGACACATTATGGAGGTGCAGATTTCACTGCTGTGTGTTTTAACTACAGTCCCTTTTCACCTCCATTTCTTCAGAAGAACTGGGTGGATGTGGAGGTACTTGGAAGAGAAGTCATGGATCAGTAAGAGCCAAAAAAATCCTTATAAAGCTTCAGACACCCTCTAGGTTGATGTGCCTGTGCCCAGGGTCTGCTCCCCTCTTGGTTCCTCCTCAATATAGGTGGTGTCTTGTCTCTCCCTGTCTGGCCCACTTATCTGTATGTACCTGTCCATGTTTATGTTTTTCCAGGTTTCCCAGGAGAGCATCTATAACAGAATGACAGCATCCAGCCTGGCCTGTGTCTTTGGCTTGAATTTGATCTGGCCCTCGAAAGGAACCGCCTCCCTGAGTGCTCTGGTGCCCCTGAACCTCTTCACTGAGCTACTGATAGATTTCTACACCAATATATTCAACTCCCGGACAGTGCCTGGGGAGGTCTTACCTTAATGCTCCCAGAAAGGAGGATGGACTGAGGCTCCTGTGCCTCAGCTGGTGAGACCTTTATACTCAGGGGTCTCTCCTGTGAAGAAAATTTTCAATACAGAGTAAAGTTTCTACATCTTCCTAAATACCAAAGATTCTGGGACAAGTACAATGCCCTCTATGTTCTCATCGCATGGGAAGAATATGAACCTGAACATTCAAAGACCAACAGGTCAAAGTGAATCCCCTTAATTAACTTGAGCAGCTGGCAAAAACTGCTAAAAAACCCCCATGACACTACTTGCCAGTCTGTCGTTTCTTGGGGATCTGGAGACATTACTATGTGACATTATTTTCTGCATGGGCAGAGCCAAGTTCTGGACCACTCCTGAATGTACATATTTCTTTTTTTTTTTTAATTATTATTTGAATACAAGTTTGTTAGAAATTTCCCCATTAAGTTAATAAAAAAGGTGGAATCCGTTTTTAAGATACGAACATTTCTAAACTGTTTTTCCATATACTGAAGTGTCTTGTTTCACACACAAAAAAAGTGTGGGCAGTTGTTGACTGAAGAATAAAACGTTTCCTGGGTAATTTGAGTTGTGCAGACAGCTAACTAACCATGCTTGCAAACACCTAATTTATGCAGTTAATCACCGCAGCTGCACATGCAAAGGGTGTGGAAGCTTTTTACTTCTTATAAGTTCAAATGGAGAGCAATAACGTGAACTGCTTTTTCCCCCCTCTAAATTCTTGGCGTTTTCATCAGTGGAGTTGCATCAGTGAGTGCATAATACAGAATATAGACTAATTTTGAGACAAGTGTTTGGGCTGCATGATTTTGTGAATCGAGTCAATAGAAAGTTGCTCTTCAAATCAGTTTCTCTAGAAAGCATTAAGAGCAACAACTTGGATAATGTAACTAATACAATTTTTACACATTGAAAGTCTAATATTAGTCCCAGTGTGAACAATTAGCCAACATAAAGGGAAGATATTCAGTGTTTTCTTTCTAACTATGCCATTAATGTGGCTCTGATGAACTCTAACACCCTGCTATTTCACTGTTTAACACTGATTGGCACTGGTGTAGCATAACGAAGTTATCATCATATTGCCTGCAGAGCAGAAGAAAATTAACCAGTGTTAAAAAAAGGTAAGTGGTGTTTTCCCTAATACTCTGGTCTTCCTGTTCCTGTGCAGACCTAATGAAACAGAGGGACTATTTAGACTTCAGTAAAGTAACAGTCTCAGGAGGACAGTTTAGGCACCCCCTCCTTTGAAAAACAAAAGGACACCTTTTAGCCCTGGGTTTTAGTGAGCTGAGGGCTTTTGCTTCTGTCCTTCCCCTTGGCAGATTGGAATTGCCTGCCCGTGTGAAGGGGGCAATAAAATCTTCTTGCAGAGGGAGAAGAGGGTTTGTTCTTGTCAGGAATTTCAGGACACAACCAAGTATTCAGGGGGTTGTGGATGCTGGGTGTGCCAGGCCTGCATTTGCCCAGTAGGTGTCATCTATAGCATTAGGCAATGATTAAACCTTGAAATACACAAAGGCTTTAGAGCAAGATGTTTTAGGACCAACTTCTCACGTCACAGTTGCGTGTTTCCCCAGCTCCTCAAGTGTCTTAAAGACAACATTTTGGCTTTTGAATATATGCAAGTAATAACCATTTATGACTCCCATTTAAATATAAAATCTCGCATAATACAAAGAGAATAATTAACAAGTATTCATGATTGTTGCATTTCATCAAAATGAGATTGCCAAGGATCAAGCTATCATAGTTTTGTATTTAAACTCATCAGCTTTACGTCTGAGCTACCAGTGACAGCCTCCTTGCCTTGAATTATGTAAACCACACACAGTTATGCTCAGCACTTGGTTCTGCACATCAGCACCTGGTTTTGATGGGGGAGGACTTTGGCCTCTGGGCCACCCTCTGCCTTGGTCAAAATACATGAGGGTTGGTTTTGCCGTCTGGAAAAAAAAATAAAGGAACACCTGGCTTTAGAAAAGTGCTTTGGGATTACATACTGGTAAGTCCTACGAAGTGGTTGTTTTCCATTTCCCCATGTCCACTTTCAAAAATCCAGCAACACTGAATGGCATAATATCTGCTGTGAGATGGGAACGGGAGTCCTGGACAGCTTTGGCACAGTAACAGACCAGCAACCTTTGGGTTGAAATCCTGAGTTCATGGAAGTCAACTGTGCTCAGAAAGTCCCCAGAGCTGGAGAGGGGGCTCCCACCTTGATTTAGTTCTCCAACTCATCCTAGACTGGGAGAGAGCAGCAATTGGGCAGCCACAGGAGAAGCGAGCCCTCGGGATGCAGCTGCCTCTGACCCCTTTACTTTTACAAGTAAGAGATACAAGCCAGGAGCATCCCTTCACTAATTTACCTGCCTGTGGACACCCAACATGGTGATTAAAACCAGCCTCACTGTCTCAGCACTGGTCATATGCCAAACAGCAAATCTTCCTTGCAGTGCTTTGTAAAATACCATTTCCCAGCCATTTATAGCTCCTCTCATTTAGTGAATGAAGAACAAAATGGCATTTTCTCATCTCAAGGTGCCTTCTTCCTTTAAAGAACAGGTCACATCTCTTATCCCAGTGCACGTCATTCGATGCTGTTTGAGAAAAGAGGTGGCTCTGGTTCTGGTCAGTGCTAGGGGTGCAGAGTGGGACAGGGACTGGGGTTCCTGCTCCCCTTTGCCTTCCACCACAGCCTTTCCCTGAAGTCCTGCCCATCACAGGGACCAGACTTTCCCAAATTAAAGGCACCTGTGGTATCAAACCCCTCCTAGTGATGAGACCCCAGCTTTGTCCCCCCCTGCCCCAAAGGAACGGCCAAAATCCTCCCTCTGCAGCAGAACCACCCCCCCCAATCTCTGTCCTGAGTGCCAGACTTAACTATGACATTAAATCAGCTCTCATGAATTATTCAGAAGGGTTTGGAGTGAAATTCATGTTAGAGAAATATATGTTTCAAATTTCCTGACTCTAAGAGGAGTCCTGGAGGTGTCCCCTGCAGTTACTCTGATAACAGTTTCTCTTTACAAATGATAATTGCACGATTCCAGCTTTTGTACAGTGTGGCCTTGTGAACTCTTCTCTCGTATCAAAGAACAATTTTCAGATCATTTCCATAGCAAAAAGAAAGTGATTATGGAGATAATCTGTTGGAAACACACATGCTGGATTTCAGTTTAAAACAATAAAATGCAGTCATGGAATGAGAAATCAAGTGTTACCTAGCCGACAATATACAGAGAATAAATTGCCTAAGCATTTTAGTTTACTGAGCTGTTAGGAGTTGAAAATTGGTCCCAAGATTAGCCTGATTATCAGGATGCCTCTAGCAACAAGCACCAAAAGGAAGGAGGGGGAAGGGAATACTTTTCTACCCTGAATCTATGAAGAAATGGAAGAAGATTGAACAATGTCATTAACCGAGGGGGGCCTTTGCAGCTCTTACAAAAAACTTCCATAAATGCCTCTCCCTTCCACGTGTGCAGATGATCTGTCTGTGTGTGCTGCAATCCTCGAGCAGCAGCCACCCCAGAACCTCCCAGAGCCTCATAAATTTTAATAAATTCATCCACCTGTGAGGTGACTTAAGAGTAGAAAAGCTCCAGATATTCTGTTCGCATGCTCAGGGTGTGCTCAGGTAACATCCTGAACTTTTAATGGGAGTGATTGTGCAATCATACCTCTCCCCCGCTTCATTTACTGAATAGTTTGTCTTCACAAATGTAGCTTTGCCAGCATTCCCGTTTTTTGAGGGGCCGTGGAGGGTGTTGGGATGTGGGAGAAGAAGGTGAGGGAGAGGTACTGGCAGCACCTGGAATTTGTGAAGTGAGAAACTTGTGTTCAATCAAAGCTTTACTGGGCAGTCACATTCCAGCCCACAGCCTGTGCATTTCTAACATGTTTTCATGTACAAAGAGGAGTCAGCAGCAAAGCCCTGCTGTGAGCAGGCACATCTCCATCGAAGCAAAAGGTGTGAGTGTGAGAAGGGGGTAAAGCTTGTGTTTAAAAAGTGTTCTGCCTTCTCTGGTGGAATAATGCTCTTTTCCACAACCTGAATTCAAAGTTTGGGTTTTGTCTTTATCCATGCACATCCTGGAAAGCCATTTCAGTGTGTGTGGAATGGAGCAAAGGACTCCAGTGTTCTTCTTTCTTGCAGACTGGAAAGCTTGAGAAAGGACTGCCTTGGGGGTTATGCTGGTGATTTAAACAGTGAGCGGGGCTGGAGGCTAAGCAGGAAACTCAAACACAACCAGGGAAAAAGCCCTTTCACACAGTGGGCCTCTCAGCACCTGAATTCTGTTACCCAGAATTGTCACTCTGAGGAAAAAGACTTTTGATTTGCCTCTCTGAGCTGGAAATGCACGAACACATGATGGTACACGAGTTCTCCTGTTTCTTCCTAACTGGTCTCTGTTGCCTGTAGTGCTGGGAAAACTACTGTACTTGTACACAGGACTGTAGCCCTATTATCCTGGCTGTTCCTCTCTAGGATAGTTGGCAGTTCACCCTTATAAAATAATTAGCTGATTGGAAAATTATTTCTGCTGGAATATGACAACTCAACAAACAATACAGGTGTTTTCTTAAAAGGCTCAGTTTTGGTGCTGTTCTTTCAGAAATCGTGAAGTTCTTCTAAAAAGCTGCCTGTGTACATCTGAATCACAGAATTCCAAGCTCATCCAGGGCCCAGCTCTGGCTCTGCCAGCCTCTGCAGAGCTCCAGACTTTCCCATTCGTGGACTTCTGAGATGCCATCACCTTTCTGCAAGTGGTGTTGCAATTACTGCCGGAGGTAAGGAGGGAATTCTGCGGGAGCTGGGGGAGGTGACAAACATAGCTGACTGATCATTAATGATGACTTTCTTTCCTGTGGCCCTGATTTCTCCATGGTGTAATCGTGGTGCAGTGACTGGTCTAGTGGCTGCCAGTCTGTCCGCAGTCCCCAGAGCCCCAGCGTGCCACTCACAGGCTTAGAGCTTGATCCTGTAGTTGGGAGCGGCTGGATTTGATGCCTGGCCCAGATCTCGGGGGGCAAAACTGGAGAGTGCAGCGTGTGAACATGCTTCTCCAAAAAAACCATAGCTCAAACTGCTGCCTGCTTCATTTTCTCATGTTTCAATCCTAATCCTCAAAAAAATACTCATTTAACCTGCTGCCAGCCCAGATGTTAATGCCAAGCTCCTCAAGCCTGATATGAAATCAGGATTTCTATATTTTTGGGGATTTTTTCTTTATCTCACGGATTGTTTTGCCCAATACTGAGTTGTACTCTCAGATTATTTCTGCACTCCAACCTTTAATTGCCCACAGAAGCAGTTTACAGCCTCTTAGTTGTCTGTCATGAAAATTATCCCCTTAATTAATGGGATAATAAAAAGCAACTGTAAAATGCACCAAACTGCATCATCTTTAGTGTTTGAATTTCTGCAGCAAGTCGTGGAAGTCTTTGGATGGGTGGATATTTGACACTTAGCCCAAGAATTTCTTGACCCAAAGCTCTAAAAATAGTAATGGCTGTAGTATGGTACTTGTGTTTCCTCCTTCAAAAGTGTCCAAAGAAACGTGTTTTCCCCCTCTTTAACCTGCCAGTGTTGTCTTTTTTATTTTCCTACATATTTCCCTCCCCTTCAGAGCTGCACCCTCTGCCTACTGCCAGGTGCATCCTTCTTCCCCTGCAGTCTGCCAGCTGTCCGTGGACACGACCCCACTGGGGTTTTGTGGGGGCAGGAACGATCCGAGGCTCTCGTGGCTGTTCTGCAGCTGGATAAACTGAACTGAAGTTGAAGGAGCTTTGGTTTTGCAGGGAAGTTTCAGATGCAAGTGTTTGAGTGAGTGAAATTGCCCGAGTCGTGTTTTCCCCCATCTCTGAAGCAGAAAGATGGTTATGCTTTTGATAACTAGATTGGGCTTTTATATCTAATAACACAACGCTAGCGCTGAAGGGGAAAAGAAGTTGAGATGATTTTTCCTTTCCATATTTCCACTGCTCCCAGCCTTCCCCATCAGCCTGTGCCTCTGAAAAACCTGATATAGCGTTGCACAAATGAAGTGCAGCCTCAGCTGATGTCCAGTGAAGCTGATGTTGTTTAATAACCCAGAAGAGACAGGGCGTCTCAGCAGGCTGCATCACTCTCAGCACGTGCATAGAGCTGAGCAAGGCATGGACTGGGGGCTGTGTCTGCCTTGTTCTGTATTAGGGGTCCTAGAGGGGTCTGTTTTCCCTTCCTTCTTTCCCTTTCAGTACAGGAGCTTCAACACCAGCAGCCACTGACCACCAAATGCTTTAATTTTAGTCTCATCTGCATAGAGTAGCTTATTCTGCAGCAAAACCACTATCAAAATCACTTCTACGTTGCAGAAGGATTAGCAGGCCTACATTCTGTTCTTATCCTCTGAAGTTTGACTAAATTTTTGTTTTCTTATCTTTGGCTAGTGGCTGATCTCTCAAGCAATGCTGCAGCAAAAGCCTTCCAAGGTCCAGAGTGCACACTGCCAGCCCTGATATGTAAGTGGCCACAGCACAAGGACAAAACAAATCTATTCCATTACAAAATAACATTAAAATTCAGTAAGATAATATCACTGTCTTCTGCACCAAAAGAGCTTTTACGGAATAATACAAATGAGAGGATGAAAATGATGAGAGGCTTCGTAGAGCTCTCTCACAAGCCCTGACACCCAGCATGCTCCTGCCAGCAAGGCAATAAACACCCCATTCTCTGCGTGTCACAGTATCACAACTTCTCCATATAATTACCACTTGAAAGTTAATAGGACTGTGCTCCCAGCATGAGGGCTGTGTTTTCTGTAGTCACGGCATGTCCTGCATCCAGGGCTGTCACTGGGGACCTGGCTGGGCAAGCACTGTCTTGGAGGACAAGCTGTTTGAGGCTGCCTCGGAAATCAAGCCATTTCCCCAGGGGAAACCCCCTTGTACCAAGGCACTGAACAGGATGATAGTGCAGAGATGGAGAGGCGGTTCCTCCTCTCAGGAGTCGTGATGGACAGCACCACTGAAGTGCAGGAAAGAGTGACTCAGGTAAGGAAACCAAAGCTCCCTGGCTGGCATAGAATCATAAAAATCATTTAGGTTGGAAAAGACCAACCTAAACTTAAGATTGTCAGGTCCAGGTGTTAAGCCAGCACTGCCAAGGCCACCACTAAACCATGTCCTCAAGTGCCATCTCTACACATCTCTGAAATCCTTCCAGGGTTGATGACTCCACCACTGCCCTGGGCAGCCCTGATGATTTGGGGGCAGAGAAAAGCAAGTCTGCACCCTTTTCTGTAGCTTTCCATGGAGGTCCAAGTGTTTGCCCGTAGCCAAAAAGCACCCCAGGCTTTCAGGGGAGCACTCAGTTCTTTTCTGCACTGTTTTCTTTGAACATGCACATCTGTGGCATCACTAGGATTATTGCTGTACCATTATGACACATGGGGTGTTGCTGTCTCTCTCCAAGAAGACTGAGTGTACCATTTATTTTTCTAGGCTGTTAGCTGGGCTCAGGAACAGGGTCTGTCCAATCTGCCCCTTTGGGCTGGCACTGTGTGCCTCTCTCTCGGCATCACTGCAGAAAACAACCCAGCTGGACCCCAGGAATTATCCCAGTGACCTGGCATTGCCCTGTGCAACCTCACCTTCCAAAATTCAGCAGTGCAAAAGCCTGTGCTGGATCCCCGGCTTTGATGGCAGGGAGTCCCACAAGCCTTTGGACCCTGCCCTGCTCCCTGCTGGCCCTTGCAATGCCATTTCCAACGACCTAGATTACCTGTGTCACTCACTGAGTGAGCTTCTGACTGAGGAAAGCAATTTGATGACCAGAGAGGTGGAAAAGAAAACCGGGCAAAGCACCTCATGTGAAAGCCCAGCAATCCCAGCCTTCACCTGGAGAAAAAGGAGGTTCATGCAGGTTGAGCTCCACAAGAGTGGGTGCCCAGCCCATGGCCCAGTGCAACTGGGAGCACATTTTATTTATAAACTTCGTAAACCCTCTCCTGCCTAATACAAAGCCCAAAATGAAAGGCTCGTGCTAGCATTTTACCATGGAAATAAGTGTTTGTGTTACTTGATAAATAGTTCATTCCACCAGCGTGCAGAGGCTTGGTGGCGTTTGTGCAGGGGTTTGTTTGTGTTGACAGTTGTACAGCACCAAATCAGCACTGGGAAGCCGTACTCTGCTCTGCAGTGCTATCAGATTTCAGTGTGTGGCTTTGCCACAGCGAAACCACTGCTTCTACATCGTGGGTCTCCAGTTTTGAAAAAATTTGTGGAGTAAATGCAAATGGGGGAGCTCTGAGTTGAGACCCCTGGAGGCAGTGACATCTGCCTGTCTTTGATAAGAATTTCTGGGAGTGAGAGTAAAGTACTTAGAGTGAAATTAAAAGCTTTGATCTGTTTTTTTGTTTCATCATTATTTCATGACTGAGGCCTTCACATGTGCCTTTCAGTTCTTTATTAGGCTGCAGTGTTTAGTTACTGCTCCAGTGCAGGGCAGGAGCTGGCAGCCAACTGGCACTGCCAGGGCTCACCCCCTGGCTCCAGCCTGAGCCCAGCCTAATAAACAGGTGACAGACACGCACCCAGAGCAACACTGCCCCCAAAATAGTGCCCCTCTGGCCCCAGCACGTGGGGTACCCCTGTGTGAAGCAGCCCCAAATGCCCAGGGCACACAGCAGAGGTGATGACAGAATCCCAGAATCATTTTGGTTGGAAAAGGCCTTTAAGATGGAGTTAAACCACTAAACTGAAAATGCCGAGTCCACCACTGAACCATGTCCCCAAGTGCCACAGCTGAATGTCTTTTAAATCCCTCTGGGGATGGTGACTCCACCATGCCCTGGGCAGCCTGTTCCTATGCATTACAACATCTTTTTTCAGTGAAGAAACAGCAGCAGCATCTCTTTTTTTTTTTTTTTTCCCCATTTCCCTGGCCAGAATCTGTCAAGCCTGTAGTATTTTTTTCTGTCATGACAATTTAATTTTTTGCTTGCTTTTTTAAGGGAGGGGGGGAAAAAACCCCCCAACTTCTGCTTTAATGATCTTCACCATGGTAAACTTAAAAGTGTCTTACAGCAGCAGTCTGGCATTTTCTGTTTGCACCAGTCAGTTGGTAGTGATTGATCTCAAAAGCCAGGCTTCATTTTCTAAGCAAAATAAGCTGCAGTTGGCAAAACCTGATTAAAGTGAGTGGGTTTTTATCTGATGTGGCTGTTGCCACTCATTTGAGCGTAATGACTTTCTTTTCAACTACAGAGGACCTGCAGAACACAGAACAAAAAGTATGGCTCAGTTTATAACGCACTCTTCTAAAAGTTTAAGCGATCCTAATAGGCCATCAAACTGCTAAGAAACCTGATGGCACGTGGAATAAACTCCTGATACAGCTGCTGTGGAGTTTGTGTTGTCATCCTTCCTTACATTAAGGTCTGCCACGAGAGAAGCTGCTGATGTTATTGTTAAATCCATCATGCAAAAATTGCTGCTGTGATCGTGGACTAAATGTTAAAAAAAAAAAAAAATTTAAAAAAATTGAGGCGTCTTGACTTTGCTTCCTGATTTTTGAGCATTTAGGTCCTAATGGATCCACTGTGGCTTCTCCCTCTAGGAATGACGGAATAAGGTGAGCTGGAAGGGACCCACAAGGATCAGGTCCAACTCAGCCCTGCACGGGACCATCCTGAAGAGCATGAAGCCCAAAACCATCTGAGATCGTGGCACAAACAAGCCATGCCAGCATTCCTCCTTCTGCTCTGTGTTACTTCCCATGAGATAGAACTGAGTTTCTTTTTCTCTCATTTCTGAGGGAGGGGAGACAGTGAGAGGAGGAAGAGCAGGTGAAATTCCACGGGAAGAGGCACAAATACAAAACTGACGGGCTGAGACAACAGGCTCTATTCCAGCGGCTGTGGCAGAGCAGCTCCTCTGAGAGGGAACTAATGGCATGGGAAAAGGTCCTGTGCACAGAAAACAGTCTGCCAGGGGAAAATAAAGAGCTCTGAAGCTGTGAAGTCTGGCACAGCTGTAAAAATACCTTTGGCTTGGGAGGGGAGGCTGGGAACCCTGCAGCTCCTGGTTCCTTTCAAAGACAATGCCCGGTGCCACAGCGAGGGCCACAGAGACTGAGGGCTCCTACAAACCTCCACCAAAGCCTCCATTTAAATTACTATCAAAGATTAAAGGCTGCCCTAAGCCTACGCTCCTTTGCAACTGCATTAATTATTCAGGCAACACGCAGAGCTCTGTAATTGGCTCCTGTCTGACAGCACAGGGCTGAGTTTGTAGGTTAGGGTGGTGCCAGACAGCTTCTGATGATGATTACATACAATTTTGGGGTTTGCTGGTGTGGGGGAGAGGTGTCTTCTAATACTGGAAGCAGCATAAAGAAAAATCAGGCTGGGAGGGAGGAGGAGGCAGATGAGCTGTTGGGAAAGCAGGGGAACAGTTCTGAGCCCCCCTGGGGACTGTAACCCAAAATTAAATGGGGGCACTGCCAGGAAGGGAAGACAAGGCAACACACCCCCAGACAAAAAAAATAAACTCTTTTCTTTATCCCCTACCCCTAACAAAAAAGACAAACATTGAAGACAGTGGTGGAGAAATAACACAAATTTCTTCCCCCCCTCATCCAGAGTCTGGCCAGGGAAGGATATGCTGTGTCCCCTCGCACCCAATATCACCACGAGATCACCACCATTAAATTGTCAGTCAAGTTTAATGCATCATAAAGAAGTAAAACTACATTGGCATATTTAAGACAAACACTTTTTTTTTTCTATGCACACTATCCACTGGACAGTCCCCTTTTCAAAATAACTACTTTTAACAGTCCAAGACAGTTCTTCAGAAATTCTTCACATATTCAACCTTCCACGCTTTTCCTTTTTTTTTTACCTTTGTTTTTTTTAAAGTCATCTCAGAAGGAAAAGGAAAACTCATTAAACCTGAAAACATTTACATTGCAAGCCACGTCAGAATGCATAATTGGCATACAATAACCAATGTATAACAATTGTGTTTTTTTACTTAGTTCACTTTGTTCATCAATAAAAGAATATAAAAATCTTGTTCAACCGAGTATTGTGTATTAAAATAGATTTGTATAGTACTGCACAGTTTCTCCCGGAGTTGTGAAAATGGTTGAAGGGACCACGTGCTGCCGAGTGATGGGCGACGGAAAAAGCCAGTCCCTCGCGTGGGTTTTTTTTTATTTTTTTTAATTAAAAACAACGACGACAACAACAACAACAACAAAAAAAGAAGATATTCGGCACCATGTGATATGTTGATGTGAGAGGCCAGCCTTGTGTCGTGCTCTGGTGGCTTTCCTTAAGTACCTGTTGTGCTGACTGACGGAGACCTCAGAGGGGACAGGGGCGGGGGCACCTGGGGGTGCACTGGGAAAACCGGGGTGCCCATCACTCCCTTCCCAGGCAGCCACAGGGCGGGGGGCCGTGGCCTGGGGGGGCCAGGAGGGCCCCTGCAGAATCAGGAAGACTATCTAGTAAACCAGCAGGTGCACTGGGGTTTCCTCAGGCTAATGCTAAACGCTCCCCAAATATGCCAAAACCCAACAAAACATTAAAAAAGAATCAAGCTTCCAAAAAAACCCCCACCCCTTTCTATTTTCCATGCCCTGTCCCTTCCCCAGAACTCTTGATATTATCCAGTTCCAGAAACAACCCCTTGAGGCAGTTTTTTTTTAATTTCCTGTACCATTTCAGCAGATATTTCTATAAGCAAAAAAAAAAAACCCAAACAAACAAAAACCAAAAACCCCAGCAATTAAAAAAAATCATGCTACGTATTTTTAACAATAAAAATGCAGTACAAAAATGTAAAGTTATCTTTTTGGCATATTATCTGTACTGTCAAGAAACAAAACCCAGAATATTTATTTGCTTTTTTTCCTTTAAAAAAAAAAAAAATCCAAAATTAACAAAAAAAAAAAAAAACCACCCAAAATAATCCCTTCTAAAAACGAAACCAAAAGTGAAACCCAACCCGCCAAAGATATCCACTATCATGGTTTATGCTAAATCTTGCACAAAAACTCCATGAGAAAAATACACTGATAGCAAAATAAGTAAAAAGGACCTGCAAAAAGTTAGGAGTTTTACAGTCATACTTCTTTAAATACTTCGGAACGCATATACAGAAGCATCAGCATGAAAATACTTCAATATTTTACTAGAAACGCTAACTTCATACAGTTTCTTTATTTAAATATCTGCAATTCTCAACTCTAATAATACTGAAAAAAAGGATCTTTTGTTTCGAAGGCTCTGTGAGTGTCCGTGAAGGCCCCAAACCCACGGGGCCAACTTTGTTCCTCTGAAAACAATCCATGTCAAGTCCTAAGTAGTTCAGTTCCCGGTTATCTCGGGGATCCCAATTCCCCTCCCACACACAGCTTTCAGCCCCACTACTTCCCTACTACCTCACTAACTCTTTGCATTGACAATTCCCCCCTTAAAGCAGGACAGAGAGCCTGCCTGCCCCCCACTATCCCTGTCCCTCCCGGCCGCATTCCTCCTGCTCATCCTCAGGCATAAAGACAATTAAGGCCAACAGAACAAAACAAAATCTCGTAAGCACGGAAGGTCCTGGCAGACACAAAACCGCAGCACAACCCGCTCCGTGGGGAACCCGCTGCCACAGCGACCTGCAAACTGGGCTGACTGGTCTGCAAGTCTCTATCCAAACTGAGATTGCTCCTCCCCTCCTGCGTTCCAGTCTGATCTCTGCTCTGCTCACGTGCAGAAAGTTCCCGCTGCCCCTTGCCCGGCGCTGTCAGTTGTTGCCCTGCGATGGCTGCAGGGCTTTGTGCATGGCAGTGGAGCCAGGGGAGGGCTTGATCCAGGGCACCGACAGCAGGGAGGAGGTGGTGGTGGTCGTCATGGTAACCTGAATCATCTGCTCGCTTTGTATCAGTCTAATGAGGGTTTTGAGACGTTCCAGTGATGACTGAGTCCCTTTCTGCTGGGCCAACAGGCTGGTTTTTAGCTCTAAGCATTTCTGTCAAATAAAGAGAAGGAAAGGCTGAGAGCACATTCAAATTGGTGTCAAACATCTCCCCAAACATCCTTCTGTGCCTGGAGTGCACGTCCTGCTCAAATGAAGTATATTCTCCTTTGGGGATAGCAAACCCACAGCTGAACAAATGGAGTAATCACCAGTGCTGCACACACTGCAGCAGCTGTCTGAGGGAACAATATTCTTCCCAGCCCAAACACATTTAGAGGACATTTCCAAGCTCATCCCGTGGACAGCTTGGCACAAACACCTTCTGCACACACTCCACAGGGATGACTGCCATGGGAGTGCAATAGCTGCGCTACTAGAAAGCACCAAAGGCACCAGTGAGGTCTCTCAATCTCACCAAAAGGCACCTCACCACGATGTATTTTATATGTGACACACACTTCAGGGAGTCATTACTGAGAAGATGCATTGATCTCACTAAATGTTAACATTTTTCTCACAAAATGGTAATATTTTTGTGGCAGAAAACTTTGCTCTGAGACACAGCTGCTATACCAGTGCAGTCACCAGAAAGCCCTTGTGCTGCAGGGTGGCTAAACTGCACCCTGTGATCACCTGGAACGCTTCATACAAACCTCCATGCAAATGAGCATGAGAGCAGGAGACAAACAAAGGCATCCCAAATCTCCTGCTTCTCCAAGAAGAGGTAAGGAAAATCAGGAATTCCCCTTTCCCTCCCCAACCACAGACTGCTGCAGCCAACATCCCATTCTCTGCGAGGGACCGCGTGAGAGACCCAAACCCTGGACCCGTCTGCTACGCGGCTAGGGACAGTGGCCTCCACTATCTGAAACCTGCTGTTTCCTTTCTCCCAGTGGGCCCAGGGGTCTGGCAAAACTGGTTACTTGTCTGAAGATTGCTCCTGTTTGGCTGTGGTTCAGACTGCCCAGGGGAGGCATTCTCCAGTCCTGGGGAACTGGGAAATGCTCACTTGAAAGTCAACTTGTTCAGAAAGCAGCTGTGTGGAGCTGCTCAGAGGTTGGTTTAGAGAGATGAAATCCCAGGTGAAGGATAAATCATGCTCTGTTTTTACCAAATAACATCATTGCACCTGTGGTGTGTATGAGAGGGTTCTTTTTTAACGTAAATCTCTGTTAAAATGTCAGAACGAAATTGCTCTGGGCTGAAACACCTGTAATTGCTTTTCCCTTTCAAGTGGATACCTTTACAGTAAATTTAATCATTGGCTAGTATTACCATTTAAATAAAACAGTGCTGCCCACTGAAAGAACCCCATTCTGCTTAGGTAGAAATCTTACTGATTTTGACACACACCTGAGAACTGACTGCTTTTCTTTTTCCAAACTGCTCATCCCACTGACCTCTCCCACCTACTTCATACACGTGTGTTTCCATTAGTGCTCATGGTCGCTATACACACTTACAGGGAACACTCCCCACTGCGATGTCTTTTAATAAGTTATTGCTTTTCCTTCCACTCTGTTTTAAATGTGATAAATATTTTAACATGCCCCCTCTGGATAACTGCACTGGTAAAACAAGCAGTGACCAGTTACTCCTGCAGCTGCCACTTTGATTTTTCCAGGGTAAGGAAGTGTCAAATATTTATTGAGACTGCCATGCAAACTAAGAGTGAGGTAGCCCCAAATCAGTTCCTTCAGCCGTGAAGGATAGGAATCATGGCTTTGAACTCAGCCCTTTCAGCCAGAGACTGGTCCTCATAGCACAATTTAGCTTTGGAAATAGTTTGAATGAAGAAAATTTTTGAATTCATTTCCAGTCATGGAGAGGTGTTACAACATCCAGCCCCTGAGACAAATAAAGATGGTTATTTCTACTTCATCTCAAGAGTTTTGAGCTAATGGACAAGCAGCTACCCCTGGAGGAGATGCTTGTGACTAAACTTTTTCCCTGGAGAATGGAAGTGCCTTGAAGTCACTGGGCAGATCAGAGCTATCTGTGGCATTACATAGAAGACAGCCACTGCTATTTGGGGTTTTTTTTGAATGTGTGTTTGCCACAGGAATTCAAGTGATTTCTCCTTCTCAGCCTGCCATTTGCTTCTGTGCACAAAGGAAATCCACATGTATTCCCTCTGAGAGAAACACACGCACACTCGAAAATCTGTAGCTTGGGAGCAAAAATCATTTTCTAGCCACAAACCACCAGTTCTTCAGGCATAAATGCTTGATAAACATCTCAGCAGGAGACTCTGTGTCCCCAGTCAGGTGTCCTACCTTCACTGCATTGTTGAGAAGTCGATCTTTTTCTTCTAACTGCCTATGCTCACTCTTCAGCTCACTGCTTCTCTTTAATAACTTTCGCTTCTCTTCTTCTTTGACTGCGGAACAATAAGATTAAGGATGCAGAGGGTAAGGAAAGGACAGACAGCAGGGCTGTGCAGCTGACAGCAGAAAGCAGAACTGTGTATTTGGCATGGGGAGTTTCAGGTCTCGTTAGGCTTTTGCCAGCAGGTACAGCCAAAGAAATCTGCAGTCTCTGCTGGAAAACTTCTTCACTAAAAGGGTGTTCAGGCATTGGCAGGGGCTGCCCAGGGAGGTTTGGAGTCCCCACCCCTGGAGGTGTCCAAGGAAGGCCTGGATGTGGCACTCAGTGCTCTGGGCAGCGGGACAAGGCGGGGATTGGGCACAGGTTGGACTTTATTGTCTTGAAGCTCTTTTCCAACCTCGGTGATCCTGTGATTCTATGCATGTGTCTGTGCCTGTTGTGCACAGGACAACCCAAAAGCTACAGTCCATCTTTGAGAGTCATTCAAGTTCATCCTTAGACCACATGCCTCCCAGAAAGAGGTGAATGGTATTTAAGAACAGGTCAACCACCTGCAATGGCAATGGTTTGTGACTCTGCCAAAAGCACAATTAAAACAGTGCCAAACCTCCACAGAGCTCCTTAGGGTATGATTTAATGCCCCAAACAGCCCATTGTAAGAGTGCCACAGGGAACTAAAAGAGTAATGATCAATGCTCAGGTGTCACACAGCATATGATACTAATGACTGTCATACCCAAAAATACTGAAACAGTTGGAAGCTGGTATGGCTGTGGTGTCTGAGACATTGTGCTACAGACCCAATTACAAGGCTCTGCTTAGCCTGGCCGTGCCTCTCTGCCTCCCACACTATGATTGTGCCTCAGAGTCCCATTTTCAGCTCTGTTCTCAGGAAGGCACCACTTTGATGACAGTCTCCCCCAGAGAGTGAAGATCCTGAGAGTTCCATCTCAGCTTCCTTTCAGAGGGAAGATGGCAAGGAGCAGATCAAGGTGAAGGGGAGGGAAAGTGGCCTTCTGTCTAGCCCCTTATGGCCCTTTGCTTACTGCCACCATCAGGCCTGGCAGCACTGCAGCACTACTTTAATATTACTGCTGAGAGGGACTCAACTGGCAGGGAATCCCTTGTCAGCAGCTGTGTTAATCCCTACCTGTTTTATGAGTAACATAGGAGTGAACAATAGCCAGAGTTCCAGTCCATGGCACGTTGTCATCTTTCTTTAACACCTATAAGCCCAGGAAACAGTGAAAATTTAGGACTCCACAAAGACACACGTTCATATTTTTCTTCCTCCAGCCTTACAGCTCTGCAGGACCAGATCTTGGGTCCTTGTCTCAGAACATGACAGTGATCTCAAAGCTGAACATAGAGAACTCTAAGGCACAGAATCTACACTTTAGTGACACTTTAGTGTTTTAGTAATTGTTTTCTTGCTAGTGAAATCAGCATTATTCACAGCAACTAGACAGATTAGCATTTCTGCCATGACTGTGATCAACAGTTGTGTGTTAAGTAACGTGATTTAAAGAAAATGAAGTGTTCTCACAGCTTTCAGACCAACTGTTGAACTCCTTCTGACACTGCCTCCCCCATCTCCAAGGTTTACAGTCCTTGTCAGGCAATGCTGGTGGTGTTATTGTAAAGGAAAAATTGTAAAGCCAAAGGAATTGAAGGGACATTTTAATGTGATTACAGGCAAACTAAGTCTAGGATGATGAAAATACCAGAAACAAATACTGCAAGCTGTACTAAAAGCCTCTCAGTAGTTCTGTAGTTAATGCAGTCCCCTAAGCTGGGACCATGGGTTAGATTAGTTTAGCGGTACACAAATTGGAGGTTTCTCCCATTTTCCCTCCTTGGCATGCCATGCTCCATGTATCTCACCTTCTGTTGGCACTTTGGGCAGACCCAGACCCCCTTGGGGGCAGTTTTGAGGGGTGGGTCCAAGCAGTTGAGGTGGTATGCTCTGGGACAGGTGCCACAGGGCTGCAAGTTCACTCCACGCTTGCAAGCAGTGCAGTGCTCATCGTGGTGGATCTCACTCTGCAAGAGAAGAAGGGTGGCTTGGGTAAGCTCAGTCCTTGAGAATTTCTCTCTGTACAGCACCCCAAGCCCCTACAGCAGCAGACAGGCTCCTTCAGACACAGAATCTAATTGTCAAAGGGACCCTGCCCTCTGCAGAAGAGAGAAATAATGTATGATAACAACAAATACAAACAAACAAACCAAAGGGCCAGAAACAAGTTCCATAAATTGAAAGAGAAACATAATACCCAAGTAATCAAACACAGGAGGGAGTTGACTGATGTAGCCAGTTTGTGACACGGGAATTATTGCACTTTTTTTTGCCAATGTGTCACTCGAACACATGAATCTCAGTATCTCTATTCTGAAGCATGGGAGCAAGTTAACGTGGGGACCACTTGTCCTTCAACTCCAAAGCAGAAGGGAACAAGCAAGAAAAGGGTTCTTTTCCCGGGGAAGAGGCACAGCTCCACGTTTCATGCCCATTGCCTCAAAGAGCAGCTGGGGAAAGCACAGCCTTGGGCCCCGTACCCTCCTTGTGAACTGCTCCAGAGGCCTCCTCTCTTCTCCCTGGCACTAATTGTTCTCTGCTCAGACTTGCTCTGACAACCTTTCTCCAACAAGACTGATTAGTGCTTTGTCTGAAGCAATACATAAAATGAACTAAGACTCATCAACAAAGTTACAATGTCATGTAGTAAATTGCTATGCTAATCTGGTGGCAACGTTAATTACTCTTTGTATAATTAAGTGCATTTTAATAAAGGAGATACTGATTTTGAAACTCTCATGTCTTTTGAGTCATTACAAAACCCCCTAAATTTCCTACTGTTTTTTCAGGAAGGAGAATAATAATTTTATATGCTTGTTAATTCCAAAAGCATATTTTCATTTTTAGGAATATTAATTATGTTTCATGATAGTTTTAGTCAGGCTTCTGTCTTAAATTCTAACTCAGTCCTGTTAAAAAAAAAAAAAAATCATTCTCCAAAATACTACTCTTTAAAAACTCCAAAAATCTTAATTTTAACCTCAAGGTAGAGAGATTTAATCTATACAAACTAGAATGGTTACTCATTTTTCTTAAAATTTTCATTAAACCCACAAATCTGGACTAGCAATTTCTCAATCAGTGGATTCTACAAAAGGATTAAACTCAAGGCTTGCATATGAAAGAGTTCATCTCTGAAATTCTAGCTTAGGGAATCAAAGATGTAGTTAAGTGGGACAAGAGAACACCAAAATTTGGTACCTTGGGAGAGACTACAATAATCAGAAGCAAGCACTGAATTACACAGTGATGAGAAAGACACTGCTAATACAGAAACTTCACTGCACGTACCTTCCAGAACGGATCCTCATTTGCTAGCGTATAAAAGAAGGGCAGAGAACAGATTAGTGGCAAATACATTGCTGGTCCAAATACACTGCTAGTCCTCAGCTAGGGGAGCAATTTTAGTCAGGCTGTGACACAGGAGACCAGGACATTGCTAAAGTTAAGGCAGGCAGGAAAGAATGCAACAGCAAGCAGTGGAATTAGCATTTGAGATTTAAAAATGTGCATTGCAGGAATCCCATGTCCAGAGGTCGGATGCTAAAAGGTCACAGTATGAGGAGCAAATTCTATTTCAAACTTTCACACATTTTCACCCAGAACTCTTCTCCACAGTAGTCAAAAAGTGTTCCTTAGGGACCTGAGCCTGCTGGGTGATGAGCAGTGTGGCCCTGAACCAGCAAGGCACTTCACGTGGAGTGCGAAATGGGTGCCTCTGACTTACCATTAAACACAGGTTTAAATGTTCAGCTGATTCACGGCCAAAATGGTGAGCCTGATGGTATCATCAGCTCTTCCTCATCAAACTACTCCCCCCGAAAAGGCCAGTGACCTTTTGATGAACTGAGTCTGTAGTGATTGCATTCACAGCCTGGTAAGAGCAACAACCATCAGAGCCCACTGGAAACCAGGCCAAGCCTTTCATAAAAAAAATATTGGTGGAATTCATCACGCTTCGGTCCAAAAACAAAAAAAGCTGGAACATGTTAAGAGCTTTGTGGAAACTGCACAGCAGGTTGCGATTTTTTCCGCTAATTTCACACAATCATGGATTCAGAGAATATCCTGAGCGGGAAGGGACCCACAAGGATTATCCAGTTCAACCCCTGGCCCTGCACAGACACGCTGTTCCTGAGAGTGTTGTCCAAACCCTCCTGGAGCTCTGGCAGCCTTGGGGCTGTGCCCACTGCCCTGGGGAGCCTGTTCAGTGCCAACCACCCTCTGGGGAAGAACCTTTTCCTGAGATCCAACCTGACCCTGCCCTGGCACAGCCCTTCCCTGGGTCCTTGCATAAGGCTGGTGCACACTGTCCCAGTGACTAACACCTGATGGAGAGGCCTTTCTTTGACTAAAGTGAAGAAAACAAACTGATATTTCCCTCCTTCTCCCCTTCTTCAGCTCCCTCTCTGATCCCAGTGGGAATACGCCTGCCCCAGTGTGATCCCTCATACCAGACCAACCTGGGAGTCATCATCACGTTTATATTTAACAGCCTTTGATAGATTTTTTTTTTCCTTCCATAAATTTCTCTACTTTCCCCAAGAGTTGTAGAACACTTTGGCAAAGAGTTCCATAAATAATCACAGACCAATAAAATCTGTAGATGTCACTTCATATCCACAAATACACACACAGAGGGCCACCACGATATGACACCACGATTACTCAGGGGATATAAATGTTATTCAGATAAACAGAGGCTTGATAATTGAAGAGTCTTTTCTACAAATGATACATGTCAGGGGACATGACCTCATTCAGGTAGGACATTTTCAGACAAATGAATCCTGATTAATTGACATTTTGATCAAAATTTACAAGAATTGCTCTCTTCTGCATTTCCAGAAATGACAGTTGTTTCCTGGACATCACGGGGATTTTTTTCCTAGTTTGTTTATTTGTCTTTCCAGCTCACTTTTGCTACAAAGTATTAAACTTTTTAAAATATGTCCACTTCTGCCTTCGAGTTGATGAAAAATTAAACTAAAGGCAATGTTTTTAAAGAAGCACTTTATAAGAGAAGGGGCAGCCATCTCTGCACTGAAGGTGGAGAACTGTCTGGGACAGCATCTGTCTGCAGTTCAGAGCTTGCACAGCATCCAGCGTGGTGCACATGGCTAAAAACACCCTGCAGACATGGGGAATTCTGCTACAAAGAAGTGCAGCTTCAAATTCTCAGAATATGCAGAATACCAGCAGAGATTCTGCACCCTGGAAAAACCAAAGATACAGGACTACAAAGAGGAATTAACAATTAAGGACAGGGAGTGCTGATTTCCAGGCAGCTCTGAGACAGGTGCATCACTGGAGCTCTGACACTTGTCTACTTCCTTGCAAATAAACTGGGAATCACGTGGTGGAAAGAAGGTCAGAGATTTCAAACCCCACCTTAAATAAAACTCAGGGGCTCCAGCATGGCTTGCCAACATTACCATCCTCTCCTGGTTTTTCACGTGTTTACATGGGTAAAACAAGTGCTATGATAAGGCAAAAAATAAATTACAACTTTAATTTTGAAGATAAAACTAAGCCAGGAATAATGTTCTTTCCTCTGGGGCTCACATGAGCCTGGGCTCCTGCTAAGAGGGATGTCATCAGAGCTGTTTACTGTGTAATAACCTCTCCTGTCCTCTGAGACCCCACACATTAGAGGCATATGGTAAGTAGGGCAAATGTCTGCATCTGGCAAGGAAAGTTTTGAAAGGAGGGAGAAGCACTGCTGCATTTCAGTCAGGGCTCCTGTGGTGCAGGAATTCAAGGCAGGGCCACAGAGGTGAATCTCAAGCACTGAATGTGACACCTGACAGGGATGTCAAGCAAAACACTGAAAAACAGCCAAAACTTCACGTCTTAATTATAATTACCCCTGTAAATCCTCCTAATACTGAAATAATTTTCACTTTGAAAAAGGTCTGCCTTCCCTTCCCTCTTATGCACTACAGTAGAGTAAGTTATAAAGGCAAAACAAGGGCAAGGGCAGAATCACATTTCTTTACTGGCTTTCTCTCCTCTACTGAAATGCAACTCAGGCTTCTTTTTTTCTTCCTTAAAATACTACCTGGCCTTGCCTGAAGAATTAAACTGTACCCAATGTTCTCTGTGTTTCATCTCCCAACTCTTTGCCTTCTCTGTGCTGCACATTTTTCCTGGGATGGGCTTCTTCCCACGAGCTCATCACCAGCATCCCCAAATGGCTCCTCTGAGTTGTTAATTCTCGAGGCTTCTACAGTGAAATTTTCAGAATCTGAAGTTCTTATAAATGCAAGATTGGAAGGAATCTTCAAGGTCATCAAATCTAGATTTACAGCTCCAGCTCGTGAAATCAGAAAAAATATGGGGCTTTCTGTCCCTGTTTTTAAAGCAAAAGATACGGGAAATTTCTGGCCCTTGAGGATGGGCAGCAGTTCCTTAAAGCTGGTGAAAAGAGTCAAATGAAAAGCCAAAAATAGTAATTATATTTTACACCCTAATTTTTCAATATATATTTTTAAGGACTTGGGGTTGGCAACACTGCCAGTCAGTTCTGAAGTCAGAACTTCAGCCAGTTCTCTCACTACGTGATGCTTACAATACCAGAGATCAGATTTGCCTCTGATTGCAGAGACTTTGGATCCATTTCTACACAGCTGTGACCTTTAGCGTTATCCTTCAATTGTTTTTGCAGGAAAACCACCTATTTTCCATCCACACTAAAAAGCACAGGGACCTTACACAAAGTAATGCCCTCTGGTATCCTGGCGGCAACTCAGATGAGATCCCACTAATAAATACGTAACTTGTCAATAGAATAGCAGTATATTCATTTAAAATGTGCTTACCTCTTGTCGAGAGGAACAAGGGGTTATTCAAATAATTCGACGCAAGGCGTTTCCGCTACAAGGGGAGAGAAACCAAGCACAGTGTCACTGCAAAGGGCTCTGGTTGTCTTACATTTCACATTAACCATCTCCATGGGCTTCCCTCATACCTGACCAGCTCTCCAAAAGCTACTTAGATTGGCCAGTGAGACAGTCAAACAAGCAGCTGCACAATTGACCTTCCCAGCGAGTTCTTCACAGAGCAGTTGGATGTGGATTGAATGAGAAAGACGAATTGCAAATGTTATTGATGGGGCTTCAGGATATCCATAAGGGGGGAGAAACAGCGTAATAAATTGTTGCTGTGACATGACATCTTTATCTGAATACACAGAAATGGGGATGGACTTCTCACCTGCAGGAAAATGGTCTTTACCTTTGTGACACCTGCCGGCAGTTCAGAGGAACATACTGAGCTTGCAAGCAGTGTTTGTAAGCAAAACATTTCCCTTTCCGAAGTGAATGGGCCTGATCTCGAGGAGCTGACAGTGATCTCAATCTGCTGAGGTCACCAAAGTTACAACCACAGGCCCCACAAACCTGGCTGAGATGTTTAACTCATCAGATGGCACGAGCTGCTGCTCTATAGCAAACCAGGCTTCATTAGCAGTCTGTACAACCCCTGATTGTCTCTCTGAGCCATCCAATACTTGTACAGCAGCAGTGGGAACAGCACCACTTCCCTCCATTAGATGTTGTTAGATTCTGCTTGGAGGAAAATTAGAGGGGTTTTGCTAATAAATGATTTATTCTGTAGTGAGTAAACGGGTCTCTTCTACACGGGTGCCTGCCAGTCTGTTAATGAATTTTGAATAGATGTTTCTTTCTTCAAAAAAATTAACAAGCCTGAAACTTTACCCTTTCTTATGGAAAAATAAAAAAAGGCTACTGAGGGTAGGGAAATAGAATGGTATCTCTTTTTTTCTACGAACAAAGCTTTGAAAGGAAAAAACACAAAATTCAAGGGAAGACATAAGACCATGATCCCATTTTTGCAATCAAGGAAGTCAGCACCACTGCAGATGCTGAGCTCCTGCCGTTCTGAGGGGCGTCGGCAAATAAAAAGTCTAATTTATATGCAATTTCAATTTAAACAATCATGAATTAAAGATCATTCAGTAGACTAAATTAAACTGCGCCAAAATGCCTGGAATGCCACAAATACCTCAACTCACTGATTAGCAAATCAATCTGAGCAGCTAATTGATCAGAGAAAAACCATCTGCCTCCATTTTACTGGGATGGCATTCCCCATGGTCAGTCTTTAATGACAGCTCCTAATGAGGACACAGCTGATCAGCCACAGGACTCCTCCACAGACAATCCTTCCTCCACGCCATCCTTCACTTCAGGACAAGCCTTTGAGAACAGATACAACGAGAAGTATGAACTAGGGGTGCAGCAGACCTGCTCCATCTTCTCTTCCACCTCTGCCCCAAAATAACTGAGTTTCTCACAAACACCCATCAGGCTGCAGCCACAAAACTCTGCTGCAAGTATTTTCAAAATTCTATCAGGACAAAAAGGTCTAAGGCACTTCAAATTTAATGCCAACAAGGCTGAGTTCCTACTGTGTTAAATACTGGGTGAGTGGACATCAGTATTGGCACTGAACAGAAGAGTTGAGTTCTGAAGAATTCAAGTGCTGCTCTGGAGTATAAAAATCTCCAATACTTTCAAAAAAAAGTGACTAAGCAGTTTGACTACAGAAGTGGGTTTCTTCTTGGCCTCATCTGTCTGCTGTCAGCAACAAAGGCAGAAATCTGAAATGTTGGCATACTAAAAACTCTGCATGGCTTGTACCTAAACAAAGAAAAATCACTTTCTTTAGGTTTCAAGAACTCAGAACACAGAGAAATCCTGCTTAAATGGAGAGCTGGCTGCAACTGAGTTTCATTTCAGTAGGAAGTTCAAACAGCAACCCCAAACTGTGCTGAAATTTTAAGGGTGAAATTTTAATTAGCTGAATAAATGTATATAAGTCAGTTCAGAAACAAAAAAAAAACTTTCAGAAGAAGTTAAGCCTATTTATATGCTGCTTTTTACACCAGGTTTGCAATCCAATATTATGCAGGACCAAATTCTGATGCTACTACAAATGTAACAGTGTAAGTGTAACAGACAACAGATATTACCCAGAGCACTTTTATTTTTAATTATGCATTATTATATTTATTATGCAGGCTTCTATACCCCCTGCAGAGCACACTGATTCTTAAACCAACACATCCCTTTTATGAATGTCACTAATAAAAAAAGTAAAGTTCTCCACTTATTATTTGGCACATAGGAAAAGAGAAAAAGCGGTGCAAGTTTGAACATAGTGCAGCACCTCTGTTCTTCAGTTCTGACCTAAAGGGACTGCCTGTGTGGGTGAAAGAGTAATTAGGTCCCACATTAATTTAGTCCTTTTGGACTTTATTAAAACTAAGATCAATTCTAGTTTGAAGCAAGTGGTGTTGTTGGGGTGAAAACCTGTTGCTTAGCTACTGAGATGAGATCTTTTCTTTCTTTTCCACATCAATATCTCTTTGCAAGTAACTCTGTGGTTCTGCATTCATATATACTTTTGTAATAAGAATCACTTAGACCTTTTATTGATATGAAATAGAGCTGTGGCAAAAAAGGTGAATGATAAAGTACCTCTGTTTCCAAGAGTCCACTGTAGGCTGGATTCGCTGTGCTTCTTCTCTTCCTTTCTTGACGCTTGCTCTGGATTTCTGTAACCATGGAAAGAAACATGAATTGTGGATTTCTCATTCATCAGGGGAAAATGCAGATCTAACTTGTTAAGCAAGATGCTCTTACCCTCAACCCCTTGGGCTTTTGTGTTCAGTTTCAGTTTCTAAAGTATAATTGGGTTGCATCAGCATTGATATTTGCTGCAGTTCAAGGTTTGACATTAATAAGATTTTCCTTGTGAGATTCAGAACACAGGCATTTTTTATTTTTTCCTTCATTCAAGGTGGACTTCTGCTGCCCTACAAGGTTTTTATTATGAACACTTCAGACACATATTCAGCAAGCATCATCAGAGAGCTGTCAAAGTACTCTGGATTCTGCTATTAACAAAAAGGAAGCGTTTAAAGCAATTAAGCCTTGTAATTCCCATCATATGAAAGCAGAGAGATCCTTTTTTAATTCAATTTACATTACTTTTCCTCTGTGGAGGTTGGAGGAAGCACAGTTGGCTTGGCATGGCATGGCATGGCTAGATTCAGTTCTAACCTAGAGCTTGATGATTCCTCCACCCAAAAACATACAAATTTATAATCCTGAGCATGCTAATTGTTATGGGCTGTACATGTATCTGTGCCACTGCAAACAGCGGCACAACCATGGGCTCTTTGGACTGCAGCCCTGGTCAGACAAGGATGAAACACAGATGAACTCCCTTCCAGTAAATGGTAACACCTATTCAGGGCAGCACGTGCTGAGGACAGCGTTTAGCAACCATCAGCCATGTGCATTCCTCTGTAAACACACACAGAAAGAGGGAGCAGATTACTCAACCACAGAAATCTGCAGGTTTAATGCTATTTTTATCTGAGCTGGGATTCCATTTACATCACATGAAATTTCTTTCTCCAGCTCTTGACGTCAGTTCAGAATGGTTGAGATTTATTACAAATATATCTTGTAGAGCCTGATATTTTGATGACGAAGAGCAGACATACTTTAGCAAGGAGAGCCCCCAGCATCCATCCCATGACTTGAAATGTGTGCTCTATTCCAAAATGTTTCCTATGTGAATATTGTAAGTTTAGACTCCGTGCTGAGGTGCCAGAGGGATCTTGCTGGTCTAAATGTCCCCACAATGGTGGGGACTCCGTTCTGTCTTGCCCTACATAAATCTCAGAAGGAGAAGCCAGTCCTTCAGCCCAGAGGCCCAGGAACACACCCAATAGCAACTCAGGACACCATCTGATTATGCAGAAGGTCTGGCATCTTTCCTCAGTGTCTGAGCTAAAGGTGTCTATCTCAGAACATCCTCAGCACCACAACATGGCCTTCGGGATATGGACACAGTCCAGCTTTCAGGGTGGTTATGATCCATGGGAACTGGATTCCCAACACTTTTGTTCTGGTTTCCAGGCACCCTTTCCAAATGCCGCTCATTCCCATGTACCACTTTCAGCATTGCTACAGTAAAGGGTATCAGTGTTGTCAGTCATGTCTTGGACACTGCACGTGAGGATCTTGTCTGGGTAACAGTTCTGTCCCACTGCAAAAGTCTTTCCTAAGAAATGCTCATCTGTCTACGCTGAAATCTCCATCCTGAAGCCTCCAGACTCTGACAGCCTCTGCAGGGATCAGGCCTCAGTGGCAGCAGGGTGAGTTAGACACAGATCCAGCAGCCTGTCAGAGCCACCAGAAGAGAGAGGGTTGTTCTTGATGGCAGTGTTCTTGTAAAGGAAATGTTCTCAAGGCCCAAAGGTAACAGGTCACAGCAGAGGAACCACGTGCCTTGGCGCTGGAAAAATCAGAGGGAGTGGCCCTCTGCTGACTCTTTGGTCTCAGCAGTGCGAGCTGGAGCTGCGGTTCCTGCAGCTCAGTAACCCAGGTACCTGCTCAGTGAATCCAGGGCTTGCAGCAGCTCAGCACCCCCATAGCAGCGTAGGGAAACAGCTGGAGATGGGGCAGCAGCCCAGGTTTTGTCTTCCAGAAATGATCTCAGGGATACAGGATTGTGACTTTTCACCGACGCAGAAAAAGAAACAAAGAACTGGACGCAGCTCTCTGTGCACGCAACTGGGCCAAGAGCCCCGCGAGAGGACTGCGAGGGGTCTGCAGCTCTCTGCCCTTCTCGGTCCCAAGGCAAAGAGACAGTTTCTTTGGTACACGCTCTCACCAAGGCAACAGAAATATCCGGTGGAGTGTGAATCGCACATACGGCAGAGAGCTGGAATGCAGCTCTAGGAGAGGCACTGCCACGGGACAGAGATAAAAGGTGGCTGGGGGGAGAGAACAGCAGTGGGAATAGATGGAAATAGAGAGACAGAGAGGAAGGAACTGAAACAGCTCGAGATGTACCACCCTACGCAGCCATCAGGGAGGGAGAGCACTTTGCTTATGGAAACTGAACAAAAATATCCATGTATTTATGTACATCTAAGAGTGGGTCTGTCAACAATCACACATCCAAATAGGATGTAATAAAGTAAAATTAAATTTGTTTTAACTGATTAGATCATAAACATTCCAGTAACCTAGATGGAAATATTTCAGCTTTTCTCTTTTGCTATGGTAAACCAAGACATGCATTTTTAGCACAACCTGAACTAAAGGTCCTTCTTTAAAAGTTTTGCTTTCTACCTTTTTTTTTTTTTTTTACACAATGGTAATGCTAAAAGGTGTTCTAATAGCCTAGAGAAAGAGATTTGATATATTCCAGCCATGCACTGCATCACAGAATTGAGCGACCTCATTCTTCAGTTTATTAATTTAAAAAACAGAAAGCAAGCAGAAAAAAAAATTAAACTGAAATACATTTGACAAAGATGAATAAATTTGCAGACTGCTTTATATTAGAGGCCAAACTTCAATGGGCTGCTGCCTTCATCAATAAACACTCTGCATGGTCATTCCATGAGGCCTGTGATGGCAATTTATCTTCAGGGAAAGCAGCACCTTGCAAACCATCCGTCAGTGGAAGCTGCTGAGTTCATTTACCGGGAAAGGCCTCAAAAGATGCCTCACACTCAGGCTCTGCAGAACAGAGCTCTTTCCCCAGTCAGGGAATGCTCCTCTGGCTGTTAGGCAGATGGAGAAATCCATACACAAGTGGATCACAGCCCTTCACCACGACATTAATGAATAAAAGGAAGAAAAGCAGCAGCACTGTGAGTTAATGATACTGAGTGAATAAGCTTTTAATGACCCAATCTTGATGGAGTTTAATTCCAAAAATGTGAAATTGAGAAATGCATTAGAAGTATTAAAATAAACTGAACTGTGTAATGACCACTTCTGCCTGATAAATAGCAACGGCTGATAACCGTAAACATGACATAGCACTAAAATAATAACCTTTAGCATGTGAAAGCTATAAGGGCATTTCTGACAGTCATAATCACCAATTCTCATGAAGAAATACCCTTTCCATAGCAAATAGCTCTTTGTTGGAGCCATTTATTTAATGCTAGCAGGAATATAAAAAGTGGATTTGTCTGCAGGAATTGATTCTGCAGGATGAGGGTTGCAGCAGTTTGGTTCAAAATGTGCATGTCCACACTTAGTGTAGAACAAACAGAGCAGAGCAGTACTTGGCATTTTGAAAATAAGCATTAAATTCACACAAACAATTTATTAGTTCCAATAAAATCAAAGGGTAAACAATTATTCAAAATGAAGTCCTCTCTGTCTAAGCATAATTTGCACTTCAGCATAATTTCAAATGTTGTCCCATTTTCCTTAGACAAAGAAAACAAGAACCAGCCATCATTTGCACTTTTTGGATTATAAATCTTCTCCCAAAATTGCTGTAGCTTTTTGATTTCCATTTCAATCCATCACCATTAAGGGATTAAAAATGCCGATGGCTTAAAGTTTCTTTAAACTGCTTTCAAATTCTCAGTCACTGGGACATTAAATGATTTTCTGAAATGCAGATTTAAAGAGGAAAGACACTGAAAAATGGCAGCAAGACCCACAGAAAGCCTGCTGTGTATATTAGGAGACCTTACAATTCAGATGCAATTTTCTCCCTAATTCACAACCTGGCTTAAAACCAAGGAACAGGAAATCTTAACGCAAAGAAATCAAGGTGTAAAATGGTAGGTATCAGCAAGGTCCCTAAGCAGGTGCCTAAACTAAAGCCCATAAAACTTAGACTGAGTACACTGGAACTTCCTAAGCATTTTGCTGACTGTGGTCCATGGGATGGGTGGTAAATATCAATTATCATGAACGTTTTTTGTGACCAAGAGTCCCTGTCAGCTGACACAGATACCACCTTTCTCTTCTTACACTGGGGGAATCCCAGCAACTTGTCTTAGCTGAGCATGGAACTAAAACACATCAGGCTGTAGACTTTTCCTTTAAAATACCTGCATCATCTCTGTCTATAGGAACTAACCAATTCTGCCAAGAAACCCGACACATCTCACAACACTGGCAAATTTGCTGAGCAAACTCTTTTCTCCCCTCTCATCCATGATTTTTTCCCCCTCTCATCTGTGATTTCAGATTGACAAAGCTGAGGCAAAGAAAGGCACAAATCTGCTAACTCTTGCAAGGTATTTTTGGGAGGTTGGAGGAGTAAACTGAAAGCTCTGCGATGCTGCATTTAGTGTCTGTGTGGTATCTGAACTTGTGTTCAGAAGCCTGGGCAGTTGTGCCAGCAGCTCTCACACAAACACAGGATCAGACTGGAAGTTTGGTAAATTTTTGGCTAAATGGGAGGGAATGGAGGGAAGGAATTCTTTGTGAGAGGGAATTTTCTAATTTACTTAAATTCTTATGAAATCAGTGCTGGATGTTCATCACTATTTTACACACTACTCTGTGGAACTCTCAAGATGACAGACCTACTCAAAACCTGAAAGTCCATCTCACATGGGAGAGAGCAGATGACCCTGCTTGAGTAGTGGGGTTGGACTACACGGCCTTCAGTGGTCCCTTCCAACCTCATCCATCCTGTGAGATTCAGAGCAGCCAAGAGAAAAGATTTCACTCAAACATTGAACTGTAAAACAGGATATGCCATCTTACCTTCCAAATGTTCTGTTGTAACCAGTCCTAATGCTACCATGAAGGCAATTTTCTAAGGAAAAAATAAACAGGGGTTAGATTTTCCACTACAGTGATCATGAGAAGTAAATAAATAAAACTAGACAGACTAAATCCAGTAAAGATCTTTTAGAAATGCATCTTACTGGATTGCATACTAATATGAAGAACTTTAATCGAAGATTTGCTTCAGATATGCCTGGCGAGTCACGTCCCATTCGTACAACTA
>JAYRBT010000042.1:66388257-66419034 GCA_036023395.1 Myiotriccus ornatus | reverse complement strand
TGACTACTGATTTTATACAGCACAGGATCAAAATTCAGTCAGTCCCATCAATCCAATTGCCAGCTGGTTTGTCACTCCACTCTTTGGAGAGGTTATTGTGTATTATTATTCCCATCTGGACATGGCACTGCTTTTATTGGATGTGAGCAAGCTGCATGAAGCAAAACAAGGTATGTTAAACTTCCACTGAACTTTACAACACTAAACAAGACAACTGAAGCATACTGAAAGTCCCCTCCTCTAAAAATAAAAATACAACAGAAATTTCTCTTCCCAAGCTACAAAAAGAACACCATGTGCATGAATTACAAAAAGGAACACTAATCCAACATTTTCCCCTAATGAGGAGTGAACAAACATCTCCCACTGATGCTGGTGAACTCATTTTGCATGAGAAACCTGATCTAAAATATTGCTTACAAGTTTTGTAAACTGTGTATGCACAAAACACATCTTCATACTAAAAAAATCTTCAAAATATGCTGATGCAGTAACAGGACAAGTACTAGAGCAGATTCTAAATTTTCTGTCAGGGAGTTTTCACTGGGAAATTTTTCCTCGCAGTAAAAGTTTTGCTGGAGCTTTTATTCCATCTTTGTGATGAAAACTGAAGTTCTGCTGTGTTGTTCCAAGCCCAAACTGAACTGAACTCCTTGGTTTTCAGTCAATCTCTGGTACTTGTGGGGCCTTGGCTGTGCTGAACAACCTTGTTGGGTCATGTCACTCCAGTGGCATTTTTGTGAGGTGCAAATCCATAAGAGAGACAATCTGACTGTGAAACCCAAACTATTGGAAAATCCAGGCAAGCAAAGCCCACAGTCCAACTCTGACGAAGTGTACAGAGACCACAGGAAGATGAAATTATAATACTCAGCCCAAATAAAATGTGTAGATTTAGGTCAAACAAAAACACAGCGTTTAACCAGCAGCAGGTCAAAACATTCTGTTTCAATCAAAGAAGTGTCAGGAGAACACGTTTCAACACTTCCAAGTCAAGATTAGTTTGACCTTCTTGTTTTGTGAAAAGCCTGATGATTCAACTCCTCATTTCAGTTCAGGATAAAATCAACTAGTAAGTCACTGGAACTACAACTTCCTTTGCAATTCTGACTGCCACGCAGTGAAGCTGAAAGCAAGCACGTCCTCATTTTGTAGATGGAAAGATCTAACTATTGGGTGTGTCCTTCAAAATCTGAGGGTCAGGATTGGACATCCATACCCCTCTTGTATCTGTGAAAATATCCTTGTCAAACAGGTGAACCAACACCCTAATAAGACAGGAATATTTTCTCTCCACAATCTCCTGGTGTATAACTCTCCCCGTAGATTAAAAAATGGTGCTGTAGAATTTCATCACTGGCATGAAATATATATTCATGCTGTATTTCTGCCTTCCACAGCCGTGGTAATGACAAGTGCATGTGTTCATTTGCATGTCAGATCTTGATTTCAATAATGTTCCCTCCTTACACACCTAAAACACCAGCCAGGCACAGTGGGGGCCCCACACCTGAAGGGAAAGATGAATATTTGATCCGAGATCCACTGTGCAGATCTGAGAAGAAAATTAGTCAACTGAGGGGAATTACAAGCTTCACCTCACCCCCATCAAAAAGTAACCATGGCAGGATAAATCTCAGAGCTGGGAGCAGGACTAATAGCAACATTTAGGTGCAGAACCACAAAGTTGGAATGGTTAATGTGCAACTGCGTGTTTCCAAGGGAGCACAGAATTGCCTGTGTTACCCCAACTGCACGGGAAACACACATTTTCTGATGCCTGAACTCAAATTATTTGAGTACTGGAGTGTTTGCTAAACAATGTCCTCTCTTCGTGCTAAAATTATATGAATACATAGCCAATTAAATGTAACAACAGTTTTACATATAAAGAGCCATCACAAATGGACTTGATAACTATCTCATGATTAAACACAGGAAGGGTTAACATTTAGAGGGATTTGAAAGTTGGTTCCTTTTTTAAAAAATCCCAGGAGAAGCTGTATTGTTTTTAACAGGCATATTATCTTAACAGTATATTTGTTTTTATGGGTTTGGCTATTTCACACTCCTGTAGCTCGTTGGATTCAACTCAAAATCTGAATTCCATTGCAATGCTTTCCTTTCAAGTGTCACAGTGCCTGTTGTTTCTCCTCTGTTCAGGAAGCTGCAAAACCAAGACTTCAGTTTCTCCAGCTTTTTAATCCAGGCCTGACATCAGCATTTAGTTCACAGCTGCCATGTATCTCTCTTGTACTTCTTGGGTGGGATTAGAAACACTGGTAGAATAAAAACCCAGCATTTATAGCAGTAATTTTTCTCTTAAATAAAAAACTTCTAGAATGCAAACGTTGTCCAGGATCAGCTTCATGGTTTCCCAGCAGGATGACCAAGCCAGGAACAAAAGACAGTCATCATCCTCACTCTTTTCTGTTCATTCAGGTACACTCAGTAACTGCAGATGGGATTCCTGGCTACTGGTGAGTCTCAATCTTTCTGGCTGGTTTGCTTTAAATTTTCACTTTAATTTGTTAAATCCCATTCTGTCCCGACTAACATCTATGCAGAGTCCTATTGGAGTTCCTGCCTCAGTTTTGTGCTTTGAAGATAAATAAGAGCTTGAAGAGAAGTGCCTCGAGTGCCTATTTTCTTTTCAGAAATATCATGGCATCTTTGTTACTCTTTGCTTTAAATTTAATCATCTGCTTAAAAGCCACGAGTGCTTTCAGAAACACACAGTATGTCTTTTCATGAAGCAAAACAAAGATTTTCACAAAAGCATTTCATTTTGTAATTACATGTTCTATTTATGTCATTACATGTATTTACACTAATTATGCTGTTAGTTCTAATTGCACTAATTGCATAAATACATGATAATCAACTAAAGTTTACTTTCAAAGAACAAAAGAAATTAACTCTAGACCTACCTATTCATGGCCATGAAATAAATCTATGAAAAAAAAGAACTGTCATACTTAAGGGCATCAGCATCCTACCCAGAACAAAGAGACCTCCAGGATATACAGGGTAGGAAGAATGTTCATGGGCAGGAAAAGGTCGTTGAGATATTCTAGTTAGCAATTAAAAAAGCTCATTAAATTTATGGATGCCATACCAAAAAGTGGGCCCAGTCCCATCACCTCCTCCTGCATCTCTCTGGAACACTTTTGTCCAATATTCTTTCCATGGAGATAAGTTACAGGCAAGGAAAAATGGATGTTTTTTCCCAGCATTCTGTTTTTAAGCAGGATCTACTGACCTTTCTGCCCTTAAGGTGCTACAAAATTAATAAGGTTTCGGAAATACCTGCCTAAACAAAACAGGACTCTACAGTCCCATCATTCAGTGGCAATGAAGATTCATATGAGGGTCAGATTTTAAACCTGGGAGGTCTCCTAAGTATAATTCTGCAGAGCTTCTGCATAAAGCTGTGATATTCTGGGCTAAAATATTTATCCTTAACACTGTTTAACTATATGAACCTCTTAAAATGGTAAAACAAATGACCACCCACATGCCTCAAGTAACGTTATAAATTTATACTGAATAATCCTCTTAAGCCTACAGCTCCAAGGATGTTTTTGTGCTACACATTTATTAGACTGGTGAGGTTAAAATTTCACATGAGCTGAGCATTTCTACAATAGAAGTAGATTCAGTTTGTATAACTCCTTAAACTGTCTCAAAAGTACACCCAAACTAATGTGAATACACCCAGACAAAAATCAAAATATCTGCTAATGAGAGACACCATTTCTACAAGGACTTGTGGTTTGTATTTTTAGCTGAAATAAAAAATATAGTATATTAAAAATATTAAAAATATAGTATATTAAATCTCTTTCACCTTATAACCTGCTTTCTGCTCTCTTACTCAATTTGAAGGATTTTAATGTATTTCAGACCAGAATCTGTGGACATGTGGGAAGACACAGCGAATGCAAGAAACTGTTGTTCAATACAAACTGAAAGTTGCAAGATTCATTACAAAGAATATAAAAGAAATGTTAATTCCACCTCATATGTGGCCTGTAAACCCAATGCTATGTATTTGATAACAAAAGAAAATATCTTAAGCTTGTATACACCTTTCACAAGAACTCCAAGGTGCCAAGAAAATTATGAGACCTACAAGTTCGGTTACATTTTGTGACATAACCATACTGGAGCTCATTTATTAAAAATTAAAAAGAAAAAAAATCACCTCTGGATTTTCCTCCTTTTTCTTTTTGGTAGCAGGGGGTCCCTGAGCTGACTCTTCAGGAGGTTTCTTTGTCTCCACTTTACTTTCTGTCTGGGTTTGGACTTGAGGCTGAATAATGATAACCTAGAAGACAATGTACAAATAAGAGAATTCACTATATGAAACTGGATTTTTCTGCCTGAAACCTTGGATTCCTCTTTGAAGGGTCACTTCATACCCCTACAGAAAAGAAATGCAAGCCACAAGTATAGAAAAACCTGGATACCTAGGTTTGGCTCCTAAATCCATACTAAAGTTTCTAAAAATTAATTTTTATTGGTGCATTATAAAGCTCCAGCAGCCTAACTCAACCAGTGCCTCTGAAAATGAGGACACTTTCTATTTGGAGGACTTCTGAAGCTGGCTGAGCAGCCATGCTGTAGCACTTGTGGGGTCAGGGATTTTAAGGTCTTTCCTTTGATTTTATTCTGTGTACAGGTAGAAGAGATGGGATCATTACACATTCAGAGCCAATCTGATCTCAGTCACACCAGTGTTATTCAGAGTAAGTACTTGTGGATGGGAAGGAAAACACTCCTCATGTCACTGAGATCAGAGTTCACCCTTTATGTGTTCTGAGCACTGGATGTCCAGTTTTCCATAAACAAAATAAAGTACACATATTTTATATCAAAACTAGCTCTGGTTTAGGACCTATAGCAATTAGGACACAGATCTCTCACACACACACACACACGTGTGTGTTAGTAACTCCAGCTGCTCATATTTGAATTACCACATGAAGATTTACAGAGTGCAGGTCACACTACCTCAGAAGGTATTAAGTTAAAAGGAATGAAGGACAATTTCTGCCCACATGTGAGTTTATACCCATAATCAAATCTTTACAAAGGACTGTGGAAGATCTTCCTAAGCTCACCTTCTTGTGTAAATATTAAAAATACTAGATTTGAATGCTGGGCTTTTTCCATCTATTTCATTGCTAACTTTCAATCCATGTTATTTAATTGTTAGATACTTTATCTCAGCTTGGTCACTCTAGAAGTTTCTAGAGCTTAAAAAGGGATGGTTTTCTTAACCAGCAGCCTTTTTAAGTAACAGAAAAATAAATTATGGCAAAGAAGTGGGGAAGAGATGTCTGCTCTTAGTTACCTCAAAAGCCTTCCTACATCCTGTATTCTTTTTTAGCACTCTATGAGAACCTGTGCTGCCAACAAGACCAAAAGTAGGGGAATCCCAGTAGTAAATTACAGTGAATATCTGCTGGGCACACTGGCAGCCTTTATTGAATTTGTTTCTGATATAAGAGCGGTGAAGTTCTTGCATTTCAAAGCTGAAAAGCAGTACAAAGAGGAAACAAGTAATTCATAACTTGAATTTTTTTCTACTGATTCCTGTGCTGATCAGTTTTGAAACCCTGAGCTCTCACTTCATTTGGTGTTCCCCTGGAAGTGCAGAAGGGAATGCCTGATTATTTTATACACTCCCCCGGGGTCAGCCAATATAACTTGTATCACTGTATAATTGAAGAGGGAGTCCATAGGAAATCTGAGCCTGCACAGAATTCAGGGATATTATTAGTGAGGATTGGTTTAAGGAAATGGAAGATCATATGGTCCCATTAATGTCAGGCTACGTAATGATAAGTTTTGTTCCCACTAAAAAATAGGCTTGTGAAGAGACAAACATCTCTTGGCACCTCTGTGTCCCCTGAAGAGTTTTCCCATCGCTTTCTGATTATTTTCCTCAACAGGAGCCACTGCCACCACTCTGCCCAGGGCTGTGCACTCCCAGGGGAACACCATGCTTGCCTCTGCTGTACTTGCTGCCCAAAAGGAGGTGAAGGCCCCACCTTGCTGTCGGCGCTGATGAGGAGCGGCTGCACTTTGATGCTGTCGTTGACCACGGAGACGGTGGCGCTGGTGCTGAGCGGGGCTGCATTGCTGGGGGAGGTGGAAATGATGGCGTAGGCCACCCCTGCACTGCTCAGAGGGGAGGACAGGGGCTCGGTGACGCTCTGGGACTGGCTGTGGGGCGTCTGTACATGGCTGACGGTGTTGTTGGCGGTCGGGAGGGCAGGGCTGGGGTTCTTGATGCTCACTACGGTCGCCTTCTGGAAGGTGGGAGGCTGCTTGGAAGGTTGGTCTCTGCACGGGGAGATGGGGAGGCTGTCTGGAATCAGGGTCTTTGGCCTAACCTACAGACAGAGAGGTAGATGTTATTAGGCACAGCACACTATCATGAACAAACACTGCACACTTGCACTCTCCCAATAAAACCCCTAATTACAATAACCGTGGACCAGGGGCACCTGGAAAAACATTACACAGCAACTGGAAGTAGCCAGCCATTCATTTACTTGTAGGTATAGAATCACAGGATATTCTGAGTTGGAAGGGACCCACAAGGATCATTGAGTCCAACTTCTAACTCAGTGGCCCACACAGGGCATTGAACCCGACACCTTGGCGTTCTCAACACCAAGTTCTAACCAACTGAGCTCGTCTCAGGCAACAAACACTGCTCACTCGCTTTCTCCCAACAGGATCTCTGGCTGCATTAACCATTGTCCAGGAGCATCTAGAAAAACATACACAGCAACTGGAAGCCATTCATTTACTTGTAGATATATTCCGGTGCCTCTCAGCTGGGTCATTTTGGAGTCCTTAACTCATCGCAGTGCTGAACAAGAAGGGAGGGAAAAAGTCAATTCCTCACTTTTATTAGTACACATCCAGACAAATGCTAGTCAAGTCACATCCAGTTCTCAGCAGGGATGTGTAAGCCAAAGCCTGGACAAAGAATGGAAATCCCAGACGCAATAATTTCCTATTCTGAAGGACACAACACTCTTGCTATGAATTAAGGAGTAGGACTGAACCATTAAGGGAGTTGTGGGGTTTTCAGGAACAGTAAAGCATATGCCTTTATACTGGTATATCAGTGAATGAACATCCTCACATGTTTAAGATGTGCCATGTCTAATGGAGAGATCAATCACACAGTCACTCAGCTCACAAAAAATTAAAAATATAGAGAGAGGGACACAAGAAACCCACAACCATCAAACTTCATCTTTTGTTGCTGTAAGTAAAGCCAGTTTACAGCTGTGGGAGGATGCAGGGGGAACTTCCACGGGTGGAGAAGGACACTTTGCCCAGCTCTGCACAGGCTGGGGCTGTATCCGGAGGCATCAGTGATAGCTGGGAACAATTGTTTTCAGCTACCACGGTGTGTTTCCAATGGGGTAATTAATGTCACCCTGTCAACACGGCTCTGCCTTAACAACACGTTAAGTACAGTTCCAGGACTGAAAATAAATAATTTAAGCTGCTTCACATGAAGTTAACTTCACTCCCAGCTCGTTCGTTAGCACGGCCAGATACAACAGTCGGTTCCCTCTGTGCTTATTTAGTCCTGTCACTTCTCACACCTTCCATACTGCGAAACAAAATGACAAGCTGTAACAGACAGACATGGGGAACAGCTGCCTGTGTCACCACGCTGGAGTCTACAGGAGCCCTTCCAAGGATGCTGACTTCAATCTCGAGCCTAAAGGAAGCAATTTAATGCAAACACGGGGATTTACTGCTGGGCAGAACATCGTCTCTCAAGGCTGGCCATCATCCTCTACCTCACCAAGGAGGAGCTGAACCCATTTGTCCCCACAGCACATATTAAGTGCAGCAACAAAGCCAGGGAGCTGCTCTGATGGGCTCACAGTTCTGGAGTAACACTGGAAAGCCTCAGAGCCCCACTGTGAAACAATTAAAAACTACATGAAACTCCAACTAACCGCAGTCAAGGTACACTGGAGGGTTCTTTGCTCTTTGTCTTTATCCAATCACTTTATATAATTATTATCTGACTTATTCAGCTAAGATGTGAGACAAATATCCTGGTCAAGTTGTTTAAAGGAGGACTCTACAATTAACTTCATACCCATAGTTAGTTAATGGCCTTATTTTCAAAAGTAGTGCACAGAGGATTGCTTCAAACCCATTCTGGACCAGGCACTGTGCAAAGCTGAGGCTTCCAACGTAAACATCAGCTCAGTGCAATAGGAGACATGATACTCAAAGCGATTCATTCATGTCTGTAGCAGTGATACAAGCAGATCTTGTAATATCTGCTTTTACATTTTCATAATAATGTCATTTCCCTCCCATGCTAAATCTTATGTAAGTCTCTCATATGTAAGCCTTTAACCAATTGCTTACGCCTGTGTGCTCAGAGACACGTTCACAGAAACAGTATCATTACCCAGAAAAGGAAGTCTGAGAAGCTCGGGAAAATACAGTTAAAATGTATTACCATGGACAAAAAAAAATCCAAATTTAATTCTTAGCAGCTTGGCTATAGACTAAATTTCATCATCCTTCCTTGAAACAAAACAATTTTCTTGTAAATTAATCTAACATCTGCTACAAATAGAAATACTGTAAACACACAGATAAGCACAGAGAGAGAGAGAATACAGAGCAGTTCAGATCAAAGATTCAACAGAATAGTCATTAAGATCTTTAGAAAAAATCAAGTCTGACAAAAAAATCAACTCAGGAGTTTTTCTAGCCAAAAACTGTCATGTCGTCTACCAGGATCTACTGTATCTGTCACTCTTAATTGCACTTTTATATTTAATCAAAAGCCTAATTAAAGCTAAATGCCTATATATATTCCAGCTATATAATTATCTCTTCTGCACTACTGCATACACATATTGACTGTCAGATGTAACACCTCAGTGAATCCTACCCACACCCGTAACACACATCCTGCAAGCTGGGGGTGAACACACGTCGCTTCGCTATAAAATAAGCTCTTCCTGCACAGACAATTAAACAGACTTAATTTTCCCAAGTACTAAATTCTTCATAAAGCCCTGCACGCCGGAATTACCCGACAGGACTCACCGAAGCGGCGCAGCACAGAACACAGGCCGGGCGCCTTCTGCCCCCGTGCGCTGCAGAGCAGGAACAGCCGCTCGCACGGGCTACTGAAATTGCACGGGACAACCAAAAGGGTTGACTACAAGGGGGGGAAAAAAAAGGGTTTCAGGTGCTCCCGAGTTAAAGCGAAAAAAGTTTAACGGGTAAATAATTTCTACGGCTCGCAGGTGTGAATCCGAAACAGAAAGCAAACATAGAAGCCACTGTGCTACAACACCCGTGAATGCTTCCCCCTGAAATATAAACACTAAGGGCAAGTATTTAATAAACAACTACGTGAGGGACCTGTGGCAGACAGTCACCTTTACAAGCAAACTGCTGCAGTAATCTGTGAGGACAAACGGTGTCAGCTGAGAACAAAAAAAAAAGAAGGAAAGAGTTAGTGTAAAATCCTTTTCCACATGGCTAAACTGTAGCTTAAATTTGGGAGGTGAAAGGAGAGCAGTGGCAGTAGCAAAAGTTTGGAAGCTGACAGTCACTGAAGAAGGGCTGGAATAAAATTAGGGACTGCACATGCACAGTATCACAAAGATGTCTCCTCCTGAAAGTAGCACGGGTTGGATGGCACCAGTCCCTGTCACAAGAGCCCCAGAAATAAAAGGTGCAAAAGTTGAGCAAAGGAGAAGAGAAAGAATAACAGACAGAATGTGTGTTACCAAGCGAAAACTGCAACTGTTGGTGAGCGCCGCAAATAACAATTCTCCTGTAGCTCAACCCTCCTCTCCACAACTATCTTTCATTTAACTTCTGACAGCTGTCAAAACAGAATGTGATACTACCAGGGCTCAAAATGCACAAGAGAGAGCTGCTTCTTGAGTGTAATGATTTCCCAAACCCGTGTTGCTCTCGAGTTTCCTCAATGCCCACAACACCAGAAACATTTAATTCCAGGCGCTCAGCCAGCCCTGGTGCTGCTCACACAGCCTGCAGGTGAGCACTGTTTTCAAGATGATGTTCTCATATCTGAGCATTCACTGTCTGCTTTTCAGACAGGGAACTAACGGGGATCCCAATCCTGTGAGATGTGCAGAGTGATCTTATGTTCAACAGCCTCTAATTTAATATATTTTAAAGAGTTTTAGATGAGAAGGGAATCAGCTCCTGTGACTAATACCACTTCTTGTATATCCCATATCATTAAGCTCCACCCAGATGTCACTGCATGAAGCTCAAAGGCTTCCCATTCACCAAAACATCACTGCAGCTCTCAAGAGCTCAAACTTGAATGCTGCAGAGTGCTGGAGGTGGGAGAGCCTCGTGTGTGTCAGCATGTTGGGTTTGGGTGGGTTTGATAGGGTTAACACCAATGACAAAGGCAACTGTGATCAAGGGCAATCTACTTCCTGAGGCACATCCCACCAGGTGAGCTGCTCCCATGCTACAATAAAGAAAAATATGGGGAAAAGAAAACCTCTTACAAAACAAGCCCTCAAGATCCAACCCAAACAAGTATGGGGGGGAAAGGAGGAGAAGGGAAGGAAAGCACACAATTCCCCCCATCCCTGTGGGCAATCCCCTGTAGTCCTAAAGGACAGGATTTAATTAGAGCAGTTATCTCTGTGCAGATCTGCGGGTGCTGTGAGAATTGTTAAGGGCAATTCCGGTAAATGTGTTCTCCTTCAGGCCTAGCAAAGAAGGGAAGTTAACAAGTGCACTTCAATTACCAAACCAAAGGGGATCACCGTGATCCTTCAGCTCCCAGGCTGGCCTTAGAATTTCTCCCAGAAACCAAAGACTGATTTTAAAAGAAAATACTATAAAGACCTTAACGACAAATTCATCACGAGCACCAATAAATTGCTATAATATTTTATTATGCTCATGACTGGCATTTTACTGCAAGGTTGAATTTGCCTAAATTCAGCTTCCAGTCCCTGGATCTTGTAATAGCTTTGTCAGCAACCCTGGAGAGCCCTCCCCCTCCCCTGTATCAGATATCAGCTGGATCGTGCTCAGCATCCATCAGCCCTTCCTACTGGCAGGGCCGATCTGTAGGAGAGTAAATTTTTCAGCTCAACGCAATATCACGTTGCCTTTGAGAAAAAGACCATTATTCACACTTTATTTTCACTTCACCCTTGTACTCGGAGCTTAAAAACAAAAACCCAGAATGGATTTGGCACAATTCATATGTCACAGAGGCAAAGTGCTGGGAGCAGCAGACAGAGCTTTCATTCTTGAAAAGCTTTAGAGGATCACACAGAAAACATTAGCAATGGCTGATAAAATGAGTGCAATATGGGGTAATTATATCCTTCACCAGAATGAACAGATGCACACTGACTTCAGTAAAGCTGTGTCTGTTTATGCCAGCTGAGGAACGACTCTCTCCCTCTCCTTTTTCAATCAATAAAAACGATGCAAAAGAAAAGGTTCTGCATAACTTTACAGCAGTGACACTCCCTAAAATCCAGGGTGCTCAACTCACTCGAATACAAGTGTTTCCGGCTTGGCTTGGTCGGTTTTTAGTATTATCTTCAGCCTGATCTGAGGCCACAGTCAAAATAAACAGAGTTTATTTTCTTGCCACAGGGGGAAGATTTTAAATCACATGTGACTGTGGATCCATAGCCACTTTTCTTCCTTCCCCTTGATGTGGTTACACAGAAAGAACTTATTGTTCAGTGTGTGTCATGAGGAAACTCCGGGCAAGATGACCCAGTTTGGTGAGTCCTGCCTTCACATACAATGTAAGCCTCTCTTTAGCATCTCCCTGGAATATCAGCCTGGCAACCCACACAAGGGTGGTATGAAATGCAGGGCAAATCCCTCACAGCTCCTCCAGCCCACATTTCCAATCCTGCTGCCCTGGTCAGAGCAGACTGGGAAATAAACCTTAATCTGACCAAAACCGCGAGCGAATTTGAACAGACTTCAGCAAGGCCAGAAGTGCAAGGAGCCCCTCAGACAAGCCCTAATGTCTCAGTTTACAGTCCACACCAGGCAGGAGTCACTCGGGGGTATCTTCACACGTATTTAAATCACACCCACACTGTCAGGCATTTCCCACCATGCCAGGTACCTGCCGTGCTTCCATGGGTTAGTCATGGACAGCCAACCTTAGTGGGAAGGTGACACCCAGCTAAAAGAACCCCGGTGCGATTTTTTAGAAGACAAAGCGTCTTCATTTAGTTTTTCTTCTCCTTCAGCTTTGCTTGATGCTACAGAAACGGAAGTTTTGCTGAGAGGGATGTTTAAGTGGGAATCTGCCAGCTCTGCTTTTTGTGGATGTTGGCATAAGGCATTCAGGTGGGAGTTCTTCATTAAAATGTTATCAGTGTTTTGAACACAAAACTCTATTTTCACAGGAACTTGACTGACTTTTGCTAATGAAATGTACATTTTCTCCTCAGTCATACTGCCTGTATTTTCTGGTTTGGCATTGCTGCTATTGAATTGATGATTCATTAAGTGGCTGCTTTTCATTCGCAAAGGGGAAAAACCACCATTAAACCAGCAAATTAAAATCAATATTATTCAAAAAAATAACAAGTAGAGGTTGAAGTTGACAAGGATTTCTGCTTTTTTACCTGCTGCACAATGATTCTGTCCTTGAACGTGCAGTTATCTTTGTGCCTCTGAGGAAAGAATTTAATCCTTATTGTTTACGATTACAATAGAAATATAAAAGCCAGACTGTGATTATATACACCAGTCAATAACTTCCTTCCATTTCCACTCTTTTCAGCATTACAAGGCAGCTTGCTTCTCTCACAGATACTCATCTATGATTAACTTCCTTCAATTTAAATATAAAGTGTCCATGAAGCCTTTAGGCACAAATGAGTGAACATTTGTCTGCTTTCCTCCTACACTTCCATAGGTGAGCTCTGGACTAATCCACACAGCTGGGCAGTCACTGGACTCAAACTCTGGTGTCACCTTAAAGACCATGGATGTCACTGCTTTGTACTGCCCACCACTTTCAGAGCTTTTCTTGCTTCTAGACAACAGTAAAGGCACGTTATAATGATTTGACCAGACCCAACTCATTTACCAGCCAAAATCAAAAAACTTGAAAGACAAAAGTAATAATAAAAGTAAGGACAAAAACAATTTCTGTCTGCCGACAGCCTAAGCAAGATGGAAGCACACGAAATGCTGACACCAGGAGATGAAAAGGAATGTTTTAGGGACAGGAAGCAGCACACAGAGTTCCTTCAAGACTTTGCCGAGGTCCTGCAGACAAAGAAAACTTTCCACCCACCTGTCATTGGGCCAGAGACCTACTGCAACCTTGTACAACTGGTCTGGAGGCTCAGAGACTCCTGATCCAAGCCAGACGTGGATCTGAAGCCACCTCATTCACATGGATACAAATGGCATCAGTGGAGAGAAGGGACATAAATCTTCTTATCTGCTGCTACTCAGAGAGCAGCATTTGACAGGGAGAAACAGGAGAATTTTCAGCTGGGAAAAAGGTACCCTGTCAGGTTTCAAATGGCTTGAATGCTTCCTGAGGTTTGTGTGGATACTCTAGGATTCTATGTGCTAACAGCAGATCTGTCTTCATGGAGCTCCTTTTCAAAGTGCTCACAACACTGACTGGCTCTGAAGGCTTCAAGCATCAGTAACAGACACATCTGCTTCTGGATCACTTCCCTCATTAAGAACAGAAAACTGACACTCAGAAAGGCAGGGAAGAAAAGGGAAACTTTGGAAAATGTGCATCTGGGTGTAGACTCTACAGGTTCATCTTTGACCATACTGTACAAGACCAGACTTCTGGTCACTGCCAAGCTCTGCCACACCACCATCCTCAAGGAATGTTCTTATGGCCCCACTCCCTGGTGGAGGGAGTCCCGACAGCAAGGCTGAGTCAGCAGTCTCAACCTTCTTCTCTAAGAATTAAGAGCACAAACCTCGTCCCTTTCTACACCAAATGTTTTCTATGTCTAGTCTTCTGACAGCATGCAATTAATAGTAGCATGACCATTAAAAACAAGCAAACGGGTAAAAAGGAACCCTAACCAGAACTCTCAGCTCCTTCCTCAGAAAGGGAAAGGAGGAGAGAAGAAATAGCTCCCAAGAGATGTTAATCTTTGTGCTTAACATGTTACTGGAAGCTGCTTCAAATACAGTGACAAGCACAGTATAAAAGCTTTCATGGAATAAAACAGATTAACAACTATGTTTATTAAGGGCTACAATTTCAGCCAGGCCTCTGCAAACCTATCTGAAAAAGCAATTTTGCTTATGTTTTCCGCATGCACGCAGTCAATGAATATTAAATACTGCTGCAAAACCCTTAGCTTGGTTATATGCCACGCTGATTAAGTTACCTTGAATTAGATTATCTCTCTTCTCTTCCACCAGCATTCCAACACATTCCCCTAGAAGCACTGAGGGTTATACACCAGAAGGGTGCACAACACCCCATAGGGGATTATAGTCCTTTTCCCCTCTGATACTGGAATAACAACTTTACCCAATTCAATTATTCCTTACTCAAACAAACAATAAAGTGCTCGTCTCTCCATTGCACAATTCTGTGTAACTTTTTACACAGACCTGCATGCCTGCTAGCTTCTTTTTCAGTTTCACAAAAGGCTGACTTGCATTTAGCACTGGTTTTCCACTTTCCAATGGCTATGTACAGTTTTAACCCTTTACACTTAGAAATAATGGGGTTTTATTTTTTCTGCAAACAGAGAGAGGCTTTGCCACAGACCACATTTCTTCTACAGTACACAGTGGCATCCCAAAAGTTGGGTTCTGTCTGTAGGCATTGTTTTCTTTGAAAGAAATCTTCCAGAAGGAGGAAGAATGTGCATCACCGACGAAGCCAAGAGCAGTTTCAAGGCTTTGGTTCACACGGGAAGGGAAGCAACAGCTACCAGTGGAAATTCGCTCATGAGAACTATGACATGAAATTTTTAAATGGGAACATGTTTCTAAGTTTTGGAAGCATCTGGAGGCTCACACAGAACCCAGTGAAGAGCAAACACATGGTAACACAACAGTGCTGTCTCATGGCAGCTTTGCAGCCCAGCGACCAAATTCAGACCCTGCTCAATTACACACAATAAAGTCACTGCAGAAGATAAGAAATAAGAAGCATCTGAGAGCAGAACTGGGTAGAGTTGACTGAAACCCACACATTACACCTAAAGCCCTGTGTGTACCTGTTTCTTTTCCCCACTGACTGTGTGACAGCCCCAGTGCAGGCACTGCCACACAGCTCTGCTCTGCTCTAACCAGCAGGGTCATGGGCAAAGCCAGCCCAAGCCCTGCCTTCAACCAGGGCTGGAAAAATAGGTCAGGGAAATAACATTATAATCTGATTTAACTGCTACTCAAAGCATCAAGGTCTCTCCATTAATTTGCACGAGAATTGGACTGGGCCCAAATTACTGACAACAAAACGGGAGGTTTATTTTAATGCCTTCACCGTTTCATTTAAAACCTTCCAGCAGAAGAACAGAAAATAAGATTCCCCCCATGCCTTCAGGTGGCTACAGTGCAACTTAAAACTGCATGTAAACCAGTTACATACTGCTTAGAGCTGGTGGGTGCCATAAAGCAGAGGAAGAGCTAAAAAAACCCCAGTGTTTGAGTAGAGGACCTCCAGGATTTCCTCCTCAAGAGTGCAGCGAAGAGTCTGCAGTTTCACAGCATCTCACCCAGACAGAAACCTCAAAGGCCAAAATAAGAAGAGAAAGACTATCTGGAATTAACTTCCCAAACATCACAGCTCATAGCAGAAACATTATTTATTTAATGAAAGCAAAAAGAATTTCATGTTCTGTAAGAAAAATAAATTAAAAAAAAAAAAAAGATAAAAGAACAAAGGTCTGCCAAAGAGGCTTGTTTTGGCAAATAATGAATGCCTAAAGAAATATTGTTTGTATTGTGCAATGAACTTGTAATTAATGTTTGTTTGCTCACCATTTAATAGCTGTTCTGCACTAAGTGATGGGATTTTGCTGCCATTTGTGAATGTACAGATTTTGAAACTTCATTTCCCATATGGAAGAGCTCCCAGGGGGTCATATCATAAACCCATTCAAATGAACCAAACAAATGACAAGTATCTGTACAAATGTGGAAAATGAGGGAGCTGTCTGCAGTGTTTTATGTAAGTATTGTTAAGTGCCTCAGTTTACTAGTGTGGTATGTCTTTGCTTGACTGCACAGGAGTAAATCAGAAGAGGCTGTTGAGTTGAGGAGAACAAAAGCATCAAAACCACAAAACTCCTTTAGATGTGATGAGGGGCCCTGAAGTGGAGGAGTCCCCTCTTTCTGCCCAGCCAGCCTGGCCATGTTTATGCCTCTCACACCCACCTATAAACCTAAGGGGAGTCTGAAATCTCAAAGCAATGATGAGACAGGTCAAAAGGAGAAATGTGTTGGACTCTGCTTGCCTGGGACATGGGAATTTGCCTCTCACAAAGTCAGTCCTAGAACAGCAGGATCGTGCCAGTAACTCAGAACAAGGTACAGGGGCCTTGCCTGTCACCTGAGGGGACAAAAGGAGCACAGTCTGCTCTGTGGTCAAGTCTGATGTATAACAGCTGAGGACATGGACTGGGACAGGTTTAATTCTGCACAATTCCCAGCTCCTACTGGAAGATAATACACACCCCTTAATTTCCAAAATGATTTTTAATTCGGTGCTTGTTTTCTCAAAGGAAGAGATATTCTTGACCGTAACACCTTCATGGCATTACATGGCCTTGCTTCCTGGCATTTTTATACTTCCATCTCAAGTTTCCAGTTCTCCTGGACCCGAGATTCCCATTGATCCTCAGAATCTGCCAGAGATGACTATGCAGTCATCTCACAGCTCTTACAAAGGAGGGCTTTCTCAGTGACACAGTGCTGCACATCACTTAGAACAGCCTCCCAGGTCACCTGTATCCAGCTGTTCCTGGGGAATGACAGCTCCACATCACTCTGCCCCATGGCTATATTTGATATATCTTCAAGGTATTTGACTACTTACTTAGAAGCCAAACTTCCCAGTTGTAGATGAAAACCTGATCTCTCTGAAGACACCAAGCAGAAAGCTTTGACAGGTGGAGGGAGGTCCCCACTAGGAAACAATACGGGAATTTTAAACTTTCCTGCAAGCTTGGGGTGGGAGAGGAACACACACCATGAAGAAGTGGCCTGTAAAAGGGACAGGCTGTTGCTGAGGTACTGCCCTGTGAAAAAGCCAGAAAAAACTCAGAGCATGAGACACATCCCTGATAAAGTGGACCTGCATACAGCTGCCTATTTCACTGGTAGTTTTGTCAGAAATGAGACAGCTCTGCGGTTATTTCCCACACCAGCTATGTGAAATATTCACTAAACAGAAAAAGCAGTGAGCTCTGGCTGAGGGCAGCCAAGGAAGTGGTGGTGTTTCATTAGTATTAAGCACCATTGCATAAACAGGGCTCAAACTGAAGCTGTACCAGGAAGGGAGGGAAACAAAGTGAGACACAAACTAAAGTATTGCCATGAGCTAAACAGCAAGACAGAAAGAATGTGCTCTTTTCTAAAAGCTGAGGAAATCAGCTTCCTCCACTTTTTCCAATTCTTCAAAATTGAACTTAGCACAGGATGAAAACTTTTCTACTTAACAAAAGTACAGAACATTGATACTCCTCTAAGCACAGCATTTGCTGAAACACAACCTTAATGACAATTTAGCCCCCTGTTACAGGTCTTTCAGCTGCTCTTGAACCTCATCTGTTTTCAGGAGCAATCTGCTCATCTTTGACGCCCCAAAATGGCAGAAATCAAAAAGTTATTATGCTGTAAGAACAACTGAAAAGCAAAGTCCTGAACTTGATAAGAAAACTATAACCTCTCTTTATGTTCACAACTCTGCCTTCCACGAAATGTAATTTAAAGAGAGAATTTAAGAACTTTATCTTGGAAATACTTCTTCCTCCAGGCAGATTTAGCTCCCAGATCTTCTACTAGATTCTGCCACTGAGAAAGTATCAGGAAAAAAGTAAAGGAAGAAAAGAAAGAATACACACAAAATCGACTTAAACACTAGAAAAATGTTCATACATGAAAAATAGACCTCTAAGGGCCACACTGGGAGAAATATATTTATATTTAATACTCATTAATCTGAAAAGCAAACCATGGAACTGCAGCAAAAACACTTGTTGCAAATGACATCCAAAAATTTTGAGAAAGAGAGTTGAAATGGGGAATAAAGTTATTGTTATAGATGCAGTGATGGGTGTTCAGAAAAGCAGACACAGTTTGAAAACATTTTAAAAACCTGTAACTCTCCTTTCATTTTTACTCAGAGAATCTTGCCTTAGTCTGGCACCTGGTTTAGCTGGGCCAAAACTTTGTACTGGCATAGACAGGGATAAGGCAAGTAAGTCAATAAGAGAGTATGTCAGGCTAAATCTTAAGCAGAAAGGTTAAATACTTCCACCACATTTTTTAAATTACAGGATTGCAGACTTCCACTTCTGTGATTTGTGATTCATCTTATAAAACATAAATACACATCCTACCGTCTGTACTTTGTTCTTCCACAGCGAATCCACACAAGTTTTACAGCTTTTCATTGTGCTAACACTACAGTCCCAGAAGAAAATCAATTATTTATTTTTTTAGTAGATAGAAGAAAAACACAACTCTGCTGTTCAACTCACTAAAGGCAAGTCTTTACTCAGCAAAATGAGTGTGCTGACATACCCAGGCCTGGGCACCAGACAGGAGCAGAGCAGAACACATAAAAAAATGACATAAAACCCCCTCTGAAACTCTATTTGGTACCTGAGGTAGCACTGCTGGTCCTTGTCCTGCCAACCTCTGCAAGGAGCTGACCTGAGGAACCTTAATGGGCACTGCAGTGATAGTTCCCAAAGTCTGTTAGAAGAAAAACAGGTGAACACAGCTTAGAACAGGTGAACACAGCTTAGAACAGGTGAACACAGCTTAGAACAGGTGAACACAGCTTAAAACAGGTGAACACAGCTTAGAACAGGTGAACACAGCTTAAAACAGTTGCAGAGCTTTCCCAGATAGAATCCCTCTGACCCAGCCATTCCTTTTCAGCTCTTTCTCTCTTCCCAGCTGCTGCAGCTGAAGGCTCTCCAGGCACCAACTTTTGTTCAAAAGGCACCTGAAATGCCCCACAGTGAAACTCCAACACGTGCATTGGTAAGATGATGCAGTTCATGGTAGCCAGGGTAGCAAGAAGAAGTTTGCTGGGAATTGGTAAATGGTAAATACTGAATTATTACCTACAAATCTACTACAGCACAATGCAAGACAATATTCAGCTAAAATGACACCCTTTGGGGCCAAAATCGCAGCTATTACCAGCCATGTTTATTTTTAATACTCACCCTTCTCTTAGTTGCCTAACAAACTTATTCAAAGCTTATTTAAGATAGGATAGAAGAACATAGGTAACTTTTCCCCTTCAACCTCTTCCATTCCTTCATTCCTGATTACAATTCACAGAATCACTGACTGGTTTGGGTTGGAAGGGACCTTAAAGATCATCTAGTTCTAAATTCCCCTGCCATGGGCAGGGGCACCTTCCTCTAGCCCAGGTTGCTCCAAGCCCTATCCAATCTGGCCTTGGATACTTCCAGGGATGGGGCAGCCACAGCTTCTAACCAAAACTTCGTATTTTGGTTAACTGGCCAATATTCTTAAGGCAAGGCTTTATAACTTCTATCTAGTGTTTCTTTATTGCTGTTGGGACAACATTGGCAGTACAAGCAAGCAGATGATTGTCATCATAACAGCAAGAGACACTTAGTCACCGCTCACAAAAACTTACCAGGCTGCTAAAAACAGCTAATAAGGAAAAAAGAACAGACTCAACTCAATTTCTCTAAATTTAACTCCGCTCAAAGCGAAAGTTTTGGATCACAGCCAGTAAATAAAGTATGTTAATATTCCCCCAATCTGGTAATGAAATTTGTCAATAGAAGCTCATGGAAACTGTGTCACATCCACGTCAACTTGTTCTTCTCAGACCTCACCCACAAATTGGTAGAAGAGTCTCTATTTCATTCTGTCTCCAGTGTTTGATAAAAATACCCAGCACTTTCAGGCAGAGTATTTGTAATGAACTTGTCCTGCAGAGTTTATATTTTTAACTCTGCTACTCCTCTCAGAGACATTTGGGGGTGTGATGTTACATATTCAGCAAAGATTAACATTTGCGTAAGATTTGCCTGAGTTAAACATCAAGGAGGGCTGAACAGTTACGAACATGCAGGACAAATTTTCCTAAGGTGAATACCAAAGTGACCTTTCCAACCCATGCTAGAGGAGCAGAAAGTTTACCACAGGTATGATCTGTATTTTCCTACCGTCCCAAGTGAGATTTCTTTCACCACACAGTAAAGCCCAAGGTTTACCTGGAAACACCAGGGCCACCACAGCTTCTCCTGGGCTGCACACACACCCTCCACAGAAAGTTAAAACAAGTTCTTCCTTCTGGAAGGTTGTGCCTTAGGGGTGGCTGCTGCCTCCAACCCTGCAATCACACATTTTGATATTCCTATTCCAGGTACACATGGATTGGCAAGGATTTTCTAACTGGACAACGTAACACATGGTATGCTCGGTCAAAGGTTGGACTTGATGATCTGGAGGTCTTTTCCAACCTTAACGACTCTGCGATTCCATTAAAATAACAAAGTGCTGGCAGTGAAACTGGGAACTGATTATAAAGATAAGAATCAAATTACTGGGAAGTGGGATAAGTAACAGTTACCAATTGATAAGATGCACAAGAACTCCCTGTCTGAGCAATAAATCTCTTTTCTTGTACTGCTTCAAATGTCAGTTGCAAGGAGAAGAACCAACCAACCCTTTCTAGAACAGAAAGCCTCTGTCCTGTGAGGAGGGAGCTCATCTCGGCCTCTGAGGGCACCACTGGGTCTGTTCTGGCTTAAGTTTCGAAACAACTGAGCCAAATGGGATGGGAAGGAGAGAAGAAACAAGAAACACCAGGAAACTACTCTGCACTGTTCTCTCAGCTTCACGTGAAGGCAAAGCCAGGACGAATTGTCAGTGGGTGTCAGAGAAAGCAAGTACATTGGCCCTGTCACCTGCACTCTCAAAAATTCTTCAGATTTATTATTCTGAAGTAGGAGTTCTGCAGTGAACAGAAACAAATTATGCCACTCTTAGGTTATGAAAATTTCAGTGACATAGATGCAGCCTCCTGTTCACAAATGGTTTTATAGTTAGGATCTGCTATTTAATATTCAAGGAAACAATCCCAGTATAGAAATTATACGACCAAGGGAAAATTCAAAACTTTAATCTCACATTAATAATAGCACTATAGTATGTTCAGACAGGGAGATATCTAACCATCTATTTTACTTTTCACAATTTACATTGTTTTGCTACTGTTTCCCAGTGACTGTTTCAATGTACTTTCCCTGTAACACATTTCATCTGTTATCTCAAGATAACCTGCTGTGCAGGTGAAAATCCGAGCCAGACTTCCAGTGTCTCATCCATGGGATTGATTAACCTCATCTCATCTGTGCATGGAGAGTTCCATCTGAGCCACCTAAACTTTAGGACAAGGTTTTAAGGATGGAGCAGGATGTCTCCATGATGATGGGTGAAAGAGGTGAAGTACAAAGCAGGGAGTCCCAGCTGTGGGCTCTGCAATGAAGGGGGTGCAGGTGCCAGAAGGGTGGTTGGGCAGTTTGGCTCTGGGTGCATTTTGCACTGCTTTGTTCCAGTTCAAGGGGCAAATAAACGAGCAGAGCCTGGCAAATAAAAAATAAATTAGGTCCTTATCCGATGTCCTTGGCCAGGCAGTGAGAACCGGACAAACCCCCCATGGCTCAAGCTGTGACAGGTCAGACGCTGCTCACACTCCCCGGCCCCCCAGCCCTGTAGGAGGGGAGCAATCAAGGCACCTCCCCACCAAAAAGGGAAACAAGCTTTTGTTCCTCCTCTTACCAGTGCCACCTGTTTTCCCTCCCAGACCATCCAGCCTTGCCCTGGTGAGCCTGGTGGATCACAGACCTGTCACACACTAATTCCACACTATCATTCTCATCATTGGGGGCCTATTTTTTTGCTCCTTCCTCTTTTCCAATTTGTCCAAAGAGCAAGCGGGTGCACATTCTTATAAACCTTTAATTAACAAGCTGAAAAGACATTTTTCTGGCAATGCCTGACCTTTAAGCACTTTGTATGAATTTATCGATACCAGCAGAAACAATAATTTAAAAGGTTATTTTATGAGTGCTGAATAGTTTATGGCAGCACTTTTGTCAAGATAAACGAGTTTCTTATTTCTACATTTAAAGCTCTAAGCATTGTAATAAAAAAAGGTCCATAAAAGTCAAAGATAACTCTGAATCTCTCCTCTACCTAAGTCTGTCTGGGCTTTTCTGGTGACCCCCTGAAACTCCTACGATGTGGAGGGATGGGGGAAAGAGAAGAGCCAAGTTTCAGCTGGCCTCAGGTTTGACTGGGTGCATTTAAGGGATCCAAATGAAACCATCCTTTTCAGTGGTCAGTTTACACACTAAGAAAATAATAACTTCAAAAAGGGACAACTAAGAGAGAGAAGTGTGGGGACACTGGCAAGTGGAAAACATAGAAAGTGAAACAAAGAAGTGTGGCATGGACAGGGAATAAGAATTCAAAGGCTAGAGATGGTTAGAGGATAAAAGGATGAGGAGGCAGAAACATGGATGAGATTTACATTGTCAGTGATCAGAGTAAGGGCCATATGCTCAGTTTTCAACTATCATGTTTTGACTTATTTAGTCAATGCCTGAGTTTTTAAATCAAGGACTTATGCATATTTGTGTTTTTAGTAAACTTCTGCATTTCAGACCTGAATGAATTTATATTTATATATATATACAGATATATATCTCTATTGAAAGATATTTGCATTTTAGTCAGTGTGTGTAAATCCATTTGTCAGAACATTGCTATGTTTGCTTCTTTGAATTACAAATATTTCTCTCCCTCTTCTTTGGATGTACAAAATAAAAGGCTTAATAACCTATTCCTATAATTCATTATCCACACAAACTCACTGTTGAGCTTGGGTCCTTGAGCAGTTGAGGATTAGATCACTGATGTAAAACTGTCCTCCCTTTCCAGAATTACACCAGGATAAGTAAAATCGCTCCAGTCACTGACCAAAGAGAATCAGGCTCAGCGAGTAACAGAAGGTTAAAGAGCCACACAGTTTGAAAAGCCTTTCACTACAGCACATCACCAAAATAAGTGCTTAACTCAGGAACATATGGGTTTGGTGTAGCTCAGCTGAACAGTTCAATTATTTGAGTTCAACTGACACTGCATTGCTGTATTATTTGCAAACTATTTTATACTGACATCAATACTGCAGCACAAATATTGTGTTCCTGCAGTGTATTATAGAAACACTAATCTTTTCCTTTTTAGAGTACATATGCATCTCTCTAAGATCTAGGTCCTCTTCGTGCTGCAAATAAGACACCTAAGCTATTAAAAAAAATGTTTTTGTCTGTTACGTGTTCAATATTGGCAACAACAGTTTTACAGAATGGATTTTTAATGTGGTAGTGACAGGGGAACAGATTGCTATGGCAACAGCAAAGATGAAAATTCTTAACCTGAATGGATCGTCGCTGAAGTAATTGCAGGGGTTTTTTACCCATTCTACATCCATTTTACAACTTGAATGCTGCATTCAGCCTTGAGCTTGCTTTATATAAATGCCAAGCAGTCTAAGCAGCCTCCAACTTCATTTGACCTAAAACTTCCTGCACCTTCCCTCACCAATCCGGGATAGCTGCTCACCTAAATGTCTCAATGCTACCATTTTTCCAGAGAGTCCACCAGAAAAAGCACTGAGCGCTCGCACAGAACTTTGAAGCTCCTGCAAGACATGTAAACGTCCATATTTTTTTCTTTCTTCCCAGACTCAACTTGCATAAAAATCCATGGAAATCGCTCTTCATTTTGCAAAAATCTGGTGAAATAACTGTATTTTTAATAATCTGGTGGAATAATGTTTCAGTTTCACACTCAGACTGTATCCTAAGGAGTCTATTATTTCATACACATATTTTGTGTAAACAGTAATTTCACTGGAATTTCATAGGAATTTATGGATTTTCCAGCTTTTAAAAGCATTTGTTCTCTCCCTCTCTCTTTTCTCAGAATTCATTCATCATGCTCTTCTATGCACACCTATTATTCTTAAGGAGTAGCCAATCATAAAGACAAGTCAAAATACTGGTGTTTTTGAAACCATCCTTTCTCTGGACACTAAAAATAGCATTTAAACCAACCCTCATTACAGCAAACTAACAACAGCTCGAACTTTTGCCCTGGAACAATCACAGCTGCTCTCACTGCCCTTCACAAGGCCCTGCACAAGCAGCAGGAGACAAAGTACCACCTTAAATTCCACACCTGCTTTGAAACCCCGATTCTTAGTTGCTGCTGAGGTTTTCCTACTCATCCCTTCCATCACCACTCATCTGCAAGGAAGCCCATGGTGGTATCACAGCTCCTGTGGGTATCAGAGGAGAATATGAAGAGATAAAGTAAACAATGTTCTGCTTTTCTTGGGGCTCTCAGGCTTTTCAGAGCACCACCTCGTTTATCTCAGCTTTTACCATGGCCCTCTGGATTTTCAGACTACTTCTTGCCACTTGCAGATTCCCATCTGGGTACACTCCAAAATACAAACTCTGTTTGAACACAGTGTAGTCTGGCAAAGGGAAAATGTGATAAATACAGTCCGTGAGCTTCCCTGGTTCAGAAATCCCACCAGCTACTTACACAAGAAGATACAGAGCTGTGCCAAATACCTGTTCTTAAACACAGCTTCCACCATTATTTACTGGTCAGGATTTTTTCTAAGGCACCATTATTTTTATTGAAGGAAACAGTCAGGATTTTTTGCAGAACCACTGGATCACACTCTAAAGTTTTGAAAAGAAAAAAAAGGAAAAGAAAGGTTGGCCACGCAAACTGCATTAGCATGCACATACCTGTTCTGTGATTCGAAGCCTTATGCAGAAATCATATTCAATTAATTAAGTCTTCTCCTCCTCCTGCACAAATGAGCACAGTCTCACTGAGTTTCAACAACACTCAGCAGCTGTGATCACACCTATAGTCTCTTGCTCAGCTGATTCATAAAAGATTTGCTGTTCAACTACTAAACTGTTCCAGGTTGATGATGTTTTTAATGACTAATGTCTTCAAATTACTTATTCTCTGTTCACAGTCTGCAGAAATATTCCTGAGCAAAGGGATAATGTATGCACAGTGTCACACAAAGCAGTTTCTACCCTGTCCCTCGAGTGAGCTCAGGCAGGAGTGAAAACTGCTGCTCTACCCCATTGCAGGACATGAGGATTAAGGATGGAAGGAGAAGGCAAGGGGAGGAAAAATAGAGGAAGTGACCATCATCCCTTAGTGATCTGCAAATCCTCACCCCTGGGAATGGCCCATTAGCAGCTACTGAAAAATTAGGATTATCTTCCAAATCGTTGCACCTTACCACCCAGAGGGCTCGGAGCTGCTTCTGCACTCTTTGCTCTGAGTTTTTATCTGGCGTTCTTCAGTCACTCTGAGGAACTGGAAAACACGAGGGAAGTGACAGCCTGAGATGATCTAATTGCTGCCAAACAGTCCTTTTTGTCAGGCCTGAGCTGAGCTAATTCAGTTTCCTAACCAGGAGAAAGGAAGTTGAATTTGCTTAGAGAAGTATCCGACAGAAAAAAAGACAAGGGGAAAAGCAATGTTTGCTATCTGGAGTGGGGAGGAGGAGAGGAAGGGGAAGGCAAAACCCACAAAGAGAATGGAATGACAGTTCCAACCTTTATTGATAAAGGAAGCTATGAGATCAGTTCAGCCATAATAACTGGATGTTGGGACCAAAAGTAACTTCCCTGAGCACAGAACTTGGGGGAGGAACATGAAGACTTTGCCTGAATTCCATATAGAGTGTCTATAAATATGTCTGATCTTAACATTATGCAGCTGATATAATTAGGAAAATTAAAAATGAAGCAATAACTTTCAATAACTTTCTCAGCAAATGTTAATCTGAATGTGCAGTACATCCCATAAGCTTGCTTTATGTTGTTTTTAGGCAGACTGCTCAGCAATACTGAGCCACCTGCCCATCAACAAAAGCAGTGGAAAATACTGCTTTAGTACAGCATAGTAGAATCACCATTGCTATTGAATTCCTAACTTTGCTATTCTGCAGCTCTAGAATTGCAGCTGTGAAAAATCATTGCAGATATTGCCACAGAGGTGCCATCTTCTAGTGAAAGAAAATAGCCTTATTCTGTCTTGGAGGGTGATAAACTCTGTAGTATTCACTTACAAATGTCATTGATTCTGGGATGATCCAAATAAAAAGGCTGATCTTTTATGCTCAGGCAGTAAAAGGATTTGGCAAATTTATGCTTGTATTAAAGAAATTCATAAATATATACATAAGTTACATATATATATGTGACTACACAAACATACACTTCAGGACACAAAATAATATATTACATATAATACTTTTCCAGAGTTGTAATAGACCAAAGTGAGCACCAGTGCTTCCCTGCAAGGACAGAGCCAGGAAATTTTAAAGCTAGTAACCAGAAAACCTTCTTTTCTTCCTGAGATGCTACATGAATACCAGTGCTAGAAGAACTAGCTTTATAAACACTGAAGTCAGCAAAGGTTCCTTTGTTTATAAACCTTGCAATTGTTTCTGTTTCTGAAGTGCAGAAATCATATGAAAAGAAGAAAAGAGTCAAACCACAACTCTGGTTTACTATCGCCCCCTAGGGCTTTTTCTGGCTGCTACTAGTTCCGTCCTGCTAGTCCCAGATAAACCTGGACGCTGGGACGTCTTCCCAAGTCCTAGAACGCTGAGTTTCAGAAAAAGCCCCAGTGTGCCTGTGTCCAACGTGGCTCCAGCTAAAGACTTCAAAATCACCATCTCAAACCCCCCCACTCAGCTGCTGCCAGGCCTCAAAGACAGTGAAATCCTCACATGCTTCAACTTAACTACCAATATTCGCTGCACACCTGAAGTTTTGCTTCTGGGACACGTCTGGAAACATCACCTGTGAGGTGTCACCTGCATTACTGGCTCCAGGAGTCGGTATTTGGCTCTGAAAGAGGAGACCTGCTTCATTCCCACCGGGATTCACCTCCCTGAGCCCCCTCCTGGAGACCAACCTGCGTTCAACCAGTTTCATTCCGAACGCACTCCATGACAGCTGGGCTTGCCTTTCTTTCCCCTTCCCATCTTTCCCTTCGACCAGTTTCTTGGGAGTCCAGTCACCCACTCGAGGGAAGGAGTGTTTCAGATGCTACACTCACACACGGCTCAGTAAGCTATTTAACTATCACAACATACTCGGGAGAAAGACTCTTGCAAGCTGTTATCTAAACTAGTCAGTGAGAGGAGAAAGAACGTGGTCTTGTGGCCCAGTGGTTACAGAACACCTGGGGCAAAAGACAACCAACAATTCCAAAGTTTTGGCCACCTCGCTCTTCAACCCTGTTAACATGGCAGCAGTTCCTGCAATGCCCCAGTGCAAACAGTTTTTGGGAATATCACTAACAAAAATAGAGGCGTTCCTGGATTTCACCTGGGCCCAGGCTTGAGCGCAGAGTTTGGGATCTAAGTTTTGAGCTCTGGGCAGACAGTGCACTTCAACATTGAAGTACTTCCAAAGATCTTGTGTAAATCTCTTTTGCTAGAAATAAAAGACAGAGAGAGAAAATGTGTTGTGTTTTCAGCTGGCAAATTAGACAGTGAGACAATGATGTCTTCATCAAGGCAGAATCATGAGCATTTATGAGTCTTAGCTCAGTGAAAGTCTGTGTCATGGACAACACTGCAGAGATCAGAACTTCAACCCAGCCATTCCCAAAGCTAAAAGGGGGGAAAATGTGTTGGGTTTTTTTTTAATTGGACAATCATGGAATCACCATAAAAATCATAAAAATTAAGATGAACACATAAAAAAGATCGTGGGGCTTTTTTTAAATTAAAAGTTCCTTTTCAAGGACAATGTAGTAGTAATAATAATAATAATAATAATAATGGCTTACCAAGCCTACTGCATTGTTATTAGAAACTAACAATGGAAATTATGCATCTTAGAATGATAGTCGTGCATCTTGTGGATTAACTGCTGTTATGAATCAAGGTTCACTAGACCCGACTTCAGTGGAGATATTCCAAATTCACACACGTGAAAACGCTCAGAGAATTTGCTGAGTAACACTTTGTTATTAAGACTTTGTTATTAAGACAATGTCTATACCATAGTATACATTAATTCTGGTTCTGTGTAATGTAATAACTTCTAAATTCAAACACAATTTCCGGACTCATGCCAGAGTAACTAGAGTTTGAGCTCATATTCCTCAAGACTGAAGAACCAAGTGTAAACATTTTGAGCCATCATTGTAGTGGTTCAAAGCCACTCCCTCTGGCTCTAAACCCCACTTAAGAACACAGACATGGCAGAAACCTGAAGCTTTTTATGTCCTCGTACTTATTAGGGAGGCTGGGCTTTTCCTGCAATACTAACAAATGCAGTGTCTAATTTTCCATGTAAGAAGAAAGATTAGAAAGTGACACAAGTATATAGAATATAGATTATTGGCTTGTATTTTGAAAAGATAAGTGCAGGGGGGAATGAATGCAGTAACGTTTCACTCTGAAGAAAACACTGTGAAATCAGCAAATACGGTGGTGGGGTTTTATTAAAGCAAATGCTAACTAATTACCATCTAATTACCATTATCATTCTAAAATCATTCCCTGTAGTATCCCTGCCAAATTCCAACAATATTCTCATTACTATTATGCTAAAATATCTGCCTTTTAAAAATATCTTAGTGTACTGATTCTTCGAAGAGAAATTAATATTACAGTAAATTAAACAAGGCTGACTTCTGGGTTTAGTTTACACCCATAAGGATAGTAAACATTTAAGGCAAGACCCTTAAATCATCATTACCAGTTCAGCAAACTACAGAAAACACAATGTTGCTTAAATCCTATCAAAGCTGTCATGCAGTCCTGGTATTACCTATTCAATCACTGCTAGTTCAGTGATCTTGTACATAAAAATGAACTTCCCTCCCACCCAGCCACTCTCACTGTTTGATGCAGCGAGGGATGCAACAATCAAATTGTTTGTAATATCACAATCCATCACTACACGTGCCAATTTGATGACACAGTCACTGAAACGGGGTCTTAATAAAATCAAAGAGAAACAGGCTAAACAGAGGTCTATAATAAAGATCTCACTGAGCAAAAAATCCCAAACAAACAGTTGTACCCATTAATGAAACATCTGGTACAAAAGCAGTGGGATCATGTTCTTGCTTTCACTGGTCAAATCTCCAAGGACAATATTTGGCCAAAGAATCAGAACAATCAAAAAGATTAAGACCCCAGCAGAGAAAAGCAGGTAAATACAAATTCAGTTACAAGCACATGATTAATCCTGCTGAAGGCATGTGAATTATACACATGTTAAACTCAGGGTTATGCTCAAGTGAAGGATAAACTCGAACCTGTTTTCTGAAATTACTGACATTGAAGCCTGATTGTAAGATGAACAAAAAGAATTTTGCTTTGTCTTACCTTGCCTGGTACCTGCCTTATTTTAAAAGGGTCTATATTTCAGTTTTCATAGTGATAAAAATCCAAGTCCAATGCAAGTCCTTCTACTCAGAGGCCAAAAACGTGACTCAAGACTACAGTGCACCTTCTGCACAAGAATTATCTGCACTGAAGGAACATCAAGCCCAAGAGTGATTTAAAGGCAGTCAAAGAAGAAACAGGCTCATGATAAATGAAAGGAACTAGTCTTTTCCCACCCATACACACATATATGAGTATCAAAAACACGCTGGAGCTGTTAACAGGCATCCGCCAACACTCCGTCCCTGTCACTGATGGAAATCGAAATATCTCTGTCTTGCCATTCAGCTATTCTCTAAATTTAGAGCTGAACAAATTTGGTTAAATTTGGATCAGAGCACTTTCTGACTCACTTTATCCTGCGAGTTTGCAGTCCCCCACACATCACACAGACAGGCCACTGCACAGAGCACACCGTCCCCAGCTGAGGGGGCACAAACACCCCCCTAAAAACAGGACACCCAGGCAAACAACCCTGAACCGAACACAGCTGAGCTCGTGGGCTGGGACGTGCTCTGAGAGCCAAATCTTTAACTGGGGGAAACAGAACTCCATCACCCTGAGCACAACTCTCTAAGCAGGGAGGGGCTGCCCTTCCCTATAGGAATAGCTCCACAGGAAGATCATTTTCTTCTCTCTCTCTCTCACCTACACAAACAATTTTAATTGCTTATTGTGCAGCAATTTAACTTGAGTTTTTATAAAATGGCTGTGATGTGAGGAAAAGAGAACAACTAAACCCTAACATCAATATGTGCTAATAAATATTAATATAACATAAGCACCACTTTTATTGCAATGTGAAACCAGTTTATTACCCACAGATTAAATCAAATTGCTGCTTTTATTACTGTCAGGAATGACTTCTAAGATATTTCTATTTACTACTTGAGTATTCAGCAGCACTCTGTGTTTACAGCATTTAGTCTCTCTCTCCACTTCTCCCACCCACATGTCCCCCCGCC
>JAYRBT010000042.1:66349107-66379273 GCA_036023395.1 Myiotriccus ornatus | reverse complement strand
CCCTCCCGCCCGGCTCCGACCCACGCACCCTGCCGAGCCGGCCGTACCTGAGCGCTGGAGGCGATGTCGGGGGCGCGGCGGGTGCCCCCGGCCCTGGCCGTGCCCTGCGGGTTGCCGGGCGCGCTCTGCGGGGGCTCCGCGCCCATGGCGCCGTGCAGGGTGGCCGTGACCACGGCGATGGGCGCCCGGGCGGGCAGCGCGGGCACGGGCAGGCTGTGCCCGGGGATGGGCAGGCTGTGCCCGGGGATGGGCAGGCTGTGCCCGGGGCCGCCGCCGGGGCTGCCGCCGCCCGGAGCCTTCAGGAGCGCCGGGACCACGCCGGGCTTGGCGCTGCCGCTGGAGCCGCTGCCCACCAGCACCGCCAGCTTCTGCCGGGAGAGACACAAGGGAGAGAGAGAGAGAAGCGGCACCGTCACCGCAGGGCTGCACCGGACCCGGCCCCCCGGCCCCCCGCAGCACGGATTTGGGGTTATTTCCCTTTGGCTTTGGTTGGTTTTACGCTTTTCTTCTCGGCAGGGCAAGGGCTGGGCTCCCCCTCGGCGCTCGGGGACTCGCGGAGGCACTCGGGGCTTCCAAAGTACTTTTTTTCCCCCTTTTGGTTTTATTTTTTCCCTTTGGTTCATACCCCAATCCTGCTATAAATGACCATGGCATAGGTCTAGATAGTAAGGCAGCTTCAATTAATAATAAGAGGCTTAAAGAATGTTATTTTCAACTTTCTCTTCCATTGGCCTGAGAATCCGTTCCACGTGCCCGTCGCATCCCAGCGCTCGGCGACTTCGTGTGTTCCCTCACCCTGACTGACTGGAGTCGGTTTGTTGCTTTCCCTTTAACTTTTTCTTTCTCTCTCACAGACTTTTACTATTCTTGGTAGATTTTTTTACAATGTGATGGTATTATTATCATCATTATTGTTATTGTTATTACTATTATTATCCTCATCCAAGCTATCTTTTTTCCATAGCACTGTTTTAACTCGCAGTTCTCTGTTTTTCTTAACAGTTCCTCTTTTACATTGCTTCAGAGTGGCTATTCTATCATCTGTAATAGTAGCACACTGACTATGACCTTATTATCTCACAGGAACTTGTTTTTGAGATTTCTGTAGGCACTGTGAAGTTGCCCTTTCATAAATACCAGTGTCTGCATAAAATGCTCCCTTTTGAAAAGGAAGGAGAAAACTTTTATAAAGTTGATGCACTTTAAATAATCTCGAGAGCTTTTCTTATTAATGCCATTTAAGCAAGTTAGTTATATGTGGGGGGTAAATGCCGGTTCAAGCCTCTTTTGATGCCTTTCATTATTAAACATCTCGTTTTTACAAGAATTGACATCTAAGGTACTTAATCCTGCAAAGATTTCTGCCTCTGTTTAACTGACTGTACCTCTGGGCTCCAGTGCAATCACATCTAATGTACAGCCCTGGGAAACTGCTGTGCTCTGCTATTAAAGTCAGCCAGAGTTTTGTTGTCCACTTTGCTTGTTTACAATGCAGTGTGTACATATATATATGGGTGTGTGTATATAAAGTCACAGATACAGTTAGTTCTTTCCAGAATCAAAGCTGAAAATCTCATTTCTGAGCAAGAGAGTACAAGCCTTGTAATACAAAACTGACTTCCAGGAAAACACATCCCTTCTTACCTTTAAACCCATTACACACTTAAAGGCTGTAAAGCCCTAGTGGACAAATGCGTTCGCTCCAGGAACTGTGGTTCTGGTGTTTCATATAAACAGCAAGCATGTGCTTTGCCAGAGATACTTGCTTCAGCTTTTGATAGACAGAAATTACTTATTTTTGGAGGTCTTTTGATTCTGTGCTTCCACGATTCTAACGTCAGCATGATTCTAGTAATTGTGACCTCATATAAATTGGTTTAAGCTTTGTCCATTTTTGCCTTTATCTTTCATTCTCTGCTATCCTAACAGTCATCCCAAGGAAGCACAGGCAGTATTCTCCTTAGACTATGCTCGTGTGTCATAAGTGTTTTGAACATAAAAGAACCTTTCTCTGAGCACAGAAATACTGTCTGTTAGTTTAAAAGTGCTCAAGTCGAAGCTCAGGAACGTTTCATGTAGGTGGGAAAAGTTGCTTATGACAAAATTCTAAAAAACTCTATTTCTCTGTTTTGTTGTAGCACAGTTTTCCACTGGTGTTCCCTGTACTTATTCCATGCCCCAGTGGTGCTGCAGGGGCCAAACAGGATTGGGACACCATGTGTTAGAGCTGAACAACACCTCTCCTGCTTTATGAAACATTTCCTTGCACGGCACCTTATTAACACCTGAACTGTACTGATTCCCTATTTTCACATAAATTCCTAATATGGAATATCCTAATGGCATTAGTGCAGCGGTATTTTGCTCTCAAGGCAGTTCAGCAACTGAAAACATCTAAGCAAATAAAACTTCCTGATCCCAAAAGACAGTCCTGGGTAGCTCAGTGGAAAAGCCAAGTATATTAAGTAGGAGTAGATTCTGACTTCCCTGACAAAATTCAATAGCAACTAATTGCTTTTTGTCCTGTTTCAAAGGAGGGGATTGTACATACAAAAGCAGAAATTCTGTAAACAAACAAATCCACTACTCCGACTACCCTCCATCCCATTCCCACTGCTCTCCCTACCTGAGTCCATTTTTTTGTGTCTTTGCATGTGATGAATGTTATCATTTTCTTAATAGTCTGACAGCCCTGCCTGTTCCACGTGTATGCAACCAAAAGAGCTGAGGAAATAAGGGTTACTGCTGCTTTCAGTCTAAGCTGGGATAAATATGAAACGCTTGTAAAACAACATTCATCTCCTAATGGGAAACTTTCATTTTAATTCGGGTTTTGTGGCTTTTCTAAGCAAATACGGGGAAAACATTGTGCCCTGGGATGGGCTCACAAGGACCAATCGGGCCATGTCTGTGGCCTGCCCAGGGAATAATGTTATGCTAAATTTATTTAAATAACTGCAAATTTTAGAAACTAAATATGGAAGCATATACAAAGGATCAGGTGCTCAAGATCAGCTTCCAAAAGAGAGTTACAGAAACTGTCTGTTTGGGGAAAAGCAGCAACAGCATCTCTTCTGTGTCTCATTTATTAATTTTCTAAAATGTACCTACCAAAACTTTAAAAATACCCCCCTTAGTCAGATTATGTTAGTTAAGAGATGACCTATTATGTGGTTTTTCTTTGTAACAACTATTTTTACTTTATAATGTTGAGAAGACATTGATAAAGGAGTGTTGGCAGAAACAAAGATTATGATATGAGAGATTAAAAAAAATCCTCAACAAAACCTACATCTGCTGCATTCTATTTCTGCCAGATTAATTAAAAGAATAGTCTTGGTTTTTAAAGAGAAAGAAAATCTGCATTTTGAGAATCAGTCAGCATAACATATCCTCTGACACTTTTGGAATGATGAACAATAAGACACTAAGCAAGCTTTGGACACTGCAGCAGAAAACATGTGCTGATACAATGGAAGAGCCAAAAGAGAAAGGGGGAAAAAGAAGAAAAAAAAATATTGGCTTTAAATGCTGGAAAGCAGGTCTCTGCTTCTCATCCTCAGCATAATAGCCCTCACAATACACCAATTTTGAAGCAGCGCCTTTTCAATGGCAACACAACTTTCATTTTCACCGCAGGATGCCACAGGCAATCCGGAGTTTGGAATATGTATGCCAGTCACACGCAAACACACCACAACGTGCTGGAAAGCTGCCACTTGTTTATGACTTCCCAGCTTGTCCGTGGCACGGGCTCAACTACTCAAAGCAGAGCTAATATTTTTTTCCATATGTATGAAAATACCTCTGGCCTTTCCATTCATTTGTGCGTGTAAACCCCCTCCCTGCCCCTCCTGCCTATCCAGGCCTGTGCTGGGAAGGTTTGCAGGTGACAAGGCAGCCATGCAACAGTTTAAGCCTCAAATTTGGTTACTCAAATGCTATTTCTGCTATCACATACCACAAATCATTCTGTTCAGGGAATAAAGAGATGGAAAGAGCAGTGGGAGGAAGGATTTGCAGGCGGCTGTGCAATAGGACACATGGAGGCTCCGGCCAGACTCCTCACAGACAGCATCACGTCTGCTGTGAGGGTTTGGCTTCTTCATTTTCACTCTGCTGCAGCTTACAGCACATCTCCCAACCTTTACTGATCTGATGTCAACTTTCCTTCACACATACATCTCAAATAGGAACACGGCCATACTCTGCAAGGGAGTTATTCCGGGCTCCTGGCTGCTCTCCACCACAGCAGGGATTTAAAGCAGGGATGTGCCTCTCACCAAATCTTCACATTTTCCCAATAAAATATGGGACCTGTTTAAAAAGGACCTAAAATTCACTGTCCATCACATTTATATTTTAACACCTCCGTGCTATGGTAGAGACTTCATTAATCTTTCTAGAGTGACACCCTGACAAAGCAGTTTCGTTGTGAAAAACTGCAATTGTTTTCAGAGCTGTATCAGTTCTTTTCCTCAGTGGCCCCATGGCTATGAGAAAACATTTGGCATAACCCTGAGAGTTTATTTAAAATAACCCTGAGAGTTTATTTAGCTTGCAAAACACTGGCCATCCACTTTCAAACCAAAATGATGGCTTGTCAATTAATAATTTAACATTCAGCACTAATCTGAAGCCCTGCATGCAAACCTGCTGAACAGACTTCTCCAGCAACGAGGGCCATGGCCTCTGCTCATTTACCTAATTGTCACAATATTTAATATTCAGAGAGTGACAACACACAAATGCACTGAGGACAGGCTGTGGCACTTCAGTGTCTTCGGATTTTGGTCCAGCCCTGTGAATTTCCATATATTTCCCATCTACATGGCTGAACCTGCCTGATCTGCACCTTAAGTCACGAGCCAACCACCTGCATAACTTTCCACACTGAAAGAGAAGCAAGCAGGGCTTCAGCTCAGCACACACACACACAGTGGCACCCGGAGGAGTTTGGTGGATGTTCATGGAGGCAAAAGGCTCCACAGTCTCTGTCTTATCCCTGGGCTCCCATAAAAAATGCTTCCTTTTGCACAGAGCCCTTGGGGAGAACATTAAAGCAGGTTCTCGTAGGAGCAAGGACAAAGACCACGCATGGAAAAGTTCTATGCACTGTTTCCAGAAACACTGTATTCGATGTAATGGTGTTTGAGACGTGCAGCCGAGGAGGACGAGGAGGAGGAGGAGCGTTTTAAGGAAGGCTGGGGCAGCTCCCCCTGCCAATCGCTCGGTAAATGACCTGTCAGTTTGATGCAAGCGCTCTCCCTGCGACGCCCAAGCCGGGGCGGGGGGCAGGGATGGGGAGAAAGGAGGGGAGGGAGGAGAAATTGCTCGACAGAAGTATTTTAATGACCCCCAGGGAGAGGTCACCGTGGCGCGGGATGATGTGCGGTACCCGGGGGCAGGCAGCCTTCCTCCTCCTCCTTCTCCTCCTCCCCAGTCCGGCTCCTCCTGTCGCCCTGCCCTTTCCTAAAGGAAGCCCCCAAAGCCACGACTGATAAACAAGGAGGTAGCGACTGCCCGAGTAGGTGGGACTCGGGTGTTAGTTTTTGTTAGGAGGATTTAGGGGAAAAAAAAAAAAAAAGCTGAAGAAAATCTGGGACTCGATGGAAACAGCCCTTCCAGGGGCGGACTTTCAGCCAAAGGAGGCTGCGTGTGGAACACGGGCAGGGAGGTTTACGTGTGCTGAAGTACAATCTCAGCATTAGTATTTTTTTAAGGCTTCTTTTGTCTGTTGGTTTCTTCTCCTTCTCCTTCTCTTTCTTTTTCTTTTTTTTCTTTTTTTTTGACAACTTCCTGCCTGCCTGTCATTAGAAGTAAGAATGTATTCCTTTGCCTCTATCAGATCTCAGTTAATTAGCCATCGCTGCAGCAGGCTCGAGGATTTAAATTCAAAGTGAAACTCATTCTAATCAAAACTGCAGCAAACTGGGGGTTTTGTTTGACTTTAACCTGAAAGTCAGTTATTGTATCACTGATGTACATACTGCATTACCAGCTGAGTGCTTTCAGCATCCCTCTATCAGTGTGAAATATTTAATCGGCACAAGGATCCAATCAGCACAGCAGAGGGGAATCTAGTGTGTGCATTAATTTACTTGCAGTTGAAAAGCAGTAAAGCAGGTCAGAAGCATATAACCTTCTCCCTTCCCCCCCTTCTCTTTCCCCTCCCAAACAAACACACAGCACATCAGAAGAGTTTTGGCGGCGGGGGAGGGATTGAAAGCTACCCGTTATGAACCCACATTGGAGAGTCAGACAACAAATTAGTCTTTCCTGCCAAAGAATGACAAACACTGCCTGGAACAGAAGAGGGGAACAACACACAACACCCCCATCCCCCTCACCCCCTCACCCCCAACATACGCCCCAAAATCCCCTCTCAAATTAATTACAGTGGGTATTTGGTTTTGAATCTTTGACTCGTTTTAAGGTGGAAAGATGGCTGAATGACTACCCCTTCTGTGTATGACATTAATTAGACGGGAAGCAAATGCCAGGAAATATCGAAACAGTCTCTCTATTGTAAGGTGCCACGGTTTTGGATTTTCTGACCAGCCACATTCGCCAGGAAAGGCTTCCATTAGGATTACTGATACTAAAAATCTGGTTTAGAAGCATTCACAAGCTCCTCTGCACATCAGCAATTTTATCTATTGCAGGAGCATACTGCAGCACACAACAGCTAAACTTTTTCCGCTTCCAATTCTACCCTTGTATTCCTCCAAAGACAATCGAGTTCCTTATCTCCTTGATATCCTAACGAGAATATCGACGTGCCATTTTCTTTCGCGGGGGATGGTATACAACCTGAATGTTACGTGAACAAACTTGTACGATCCTGCAGGCAAAAGCATCGCGCAGAAACGCGAGGAGAGGCAACGATTCAAGTTAAACTCGCGGTGTGGCCGCTCTTCAGGACAGGGCAGCAAGGAAGAATTAGCAGATTTATGTAAAGAGACAATTTTCCCAACTGATAAATACCCCAACAATGGTAACAGTGGGCTCAGAAATGCACATATTCACTCAAGTGCAATTAGCCTTTAATTTCTGAGCCCATTAAACAGCTTGCTGACTGCAAAACCCAATGTTTTCAACTGGCAATCCGTCGTCAAAGCTCGGAATTAGCTGCTTAGTGACGTGTAAACAGCGCTTTTAAACTGAAACGGAGTAGGGGGGGAAAGAGGACGATATTCAGTGAGAAAAGTCAGATTGATATTATGGAACATTCTGGAAGTGCCTGTGCATCTTGGAGGAGAGGAGGACGGGGAGCTAGGGTTGGGGTTTTTTTAATAACCTCACAAATAATCCCTCCTCCTTCCTCTCTCTCAAACCATGTCAATGATCAAGGAAATGAGAACAAGGCGCTTGATTCACAGCTGACTCTCTCTTCTTGTTACATCAGATCAAGAAGGAGCAGTGTAAGGGGGGGGGAGATTTCTGCAGGGAAAACAAATCTACAGGCTGGCATTTTGTCTCCTACTCCTATTAATTAGTCCACTTTTCTGCCAGAAACAGAGCTTTTAAAACTTGCAGCAGAGTTACATGTGTGCCCACTCGCACACACGCTGCATATCTGCACCCAGAAGATTAAATATCTTGTGTGTGGGATAAACCCCTCCTGGAAAAATCTCCATGCAAAGAGTAGTTGGTTTCCTATTTTATTTGATGGATGGATCTCCATTCTCTCCCTTAATGCCAAGGAAAAAAACGCACAATAAACTGCTAATGGGGAGATGCAGCCCGTGCTAAAGCCCCCAGTAATGGCAGCCGTCGGGTGGGGGTCACTGTGCCCCGGAGAGGTCTGCACAGCTCTGAAATGCTTCTTTTAAACCCAAACTTGCCACAGAGGAAAACTCTGGCTTGGTCTCACTATGAATAAAGCAGAAAGCACACAGGCATCCCCTTGGCAGGTCAGAGGAGGGTTTAAATGGCTCCCCGCTGTGTAACGCGGGTTCTCCCCCAGCCCCAAAGCCAGGGTCCTACTTACCACTACCAGCTCAAAATTTACATCCTTTTGCTGCTGCCAACTGCAGTTCCCCAGGATTTGCCACATCCCATGAATTCAGGAGGGCTGCATTCATCTGGCTTATTTGCTGGTGAAAAACAAAACCAACTCTCTACAAACAAACACACAAACCCCCAACCCCCGGGTGTACCCCATATAAACACTAATGCGCTTCTAATTTAAGTTTGGAGGAAACAAAGGCAAAGTGATTAAAGGCCAGGAACACGCAGCTCAGCATATGGAGCCCCAGTCAGTGCCCTAGAACAAGTTGAATGTTTCCATTGTGTGAAACTCATTCATTACAGCTACAAGATGCAGGGCAGACATTTGCATTTTTAGAGGGGCTTCCTGTCATTTTTAGATAAATCATGGGATCCAGACCCTTTCTAACGGCATCAAAGCTCACACTGCTTGCTATCCTGCCTCCCTTTGTTTCAGTACTCTGCCTCACTGTTTTCTTTTGCTCTTCATGAATGTCATCAAAGTTTGCATCCTGTGTGTCCGTGTGAACTCAGGGGCTTCTCACTTTTGCTTAAAAATGCACTGCTTCCTGTGACCAAGCAAGGCAAAAAAGAGATGCAACCGCATGCAATCAGAAAAACTAACAATAAACTGGAGTAATTTATTGTCTCCAGTTCCAACGCTGTCGCCTCCTGATTCACATTCCCTCCCCCCCATTCCTCCCACCAGCCCCAACCCCCGCCCCGAGCTGATAATCATTCCTTTGATTTCTCCCTCCTTCACCCCAGCTTAAAATCAAATTTGGGAATGCACATCTTCCTTGGTGTGGCAGGAAGGACCAGCAGTACAATACACCAAACCAGATCCTTCCCCCCCACCCCTCTTTTCCCCAGATAACACAGAATCCTCCTGAAATGAACAAATGTAACTGTGAACAGATACAGACTTCCCATGGGACCAAACCATCAGTTCCTCGGTATACACAGAAAGAAGAAAGAAGTTAAATGGTTGCATTTCCCTCAAGGGAAGGCAGAGCTGCAGTTGTGAAGTATTCCCATCAGAAATTCTAGATAAATTGCAAAAAAAGGAAAAAAAGAAAATCCCTGCCCCCTCTCCAGACCTGGTGCAGACATTTCCCCAGCAATTTCATATATGCAGGTTTCATCCCAACAGCAGGAGCTTTTAGGATGATTGTGTTCCTCTGAAGTGATTATTGCTTTCCAATGGCAGGCACATTTCCATGGGAGTCAGGGAACTGCTCCGAGCAAACTTTTCCATTTTCCATCACTCCCAAGCACAGTTTTGGTGAAACCAAACAAAGCAGAAGGGGAAATAAAAAGCCCAAACTGAGTGCCTACGTCTGGACTCCTCATTCCAAATCGTGGACATCTGCCAAGGGCAGCAGCAGCAGCCAGAGGCACAGCCAGCCCTGCACCCAGATATCCTGCTCCTTTGGGCAAGGGAATGGCAGTACAGGAATGCAATGGAACTCAGGATTTTGTCACAGAACCCGAACAGTCTGTTTAGTTCAGTGGAAGGCAACATTATGAACAGGTTTTTTACCAAACCCATCTGGTATTAGCACCTTTTACTCATGAAGAACCCTTGAGCTTGGCCACGAGCAGGGTCCTTCCACCCCAACCTCTGTGTCTGATGATGCCTGAGCGCATCAGGGCCGAGGTGTGACCAGAGCTGCCTTCCCAGATCTACATAAATCCCTTTGCCTTAACTTCCCAACTTGATAATATCTCCCCCACTGAGGTATTGTGAAAATGAACTTGCTAGCATCCACTAAATGCTGTTTATTTGTTATTAAAGCCAAGTTAAATCACATGATTTTATCTCAATCCCACACGAGTATGAATGTCACATCAAAGGTGGTGCCCTGTTTATCTAATGTTGCCTGGTGATATTTTCCTCATGCCCTCCAAAGGAACCCTTGTGGAGATGAAGGTGAGACTTCACAGCTCCAAGTATTTTTTTGAGTCTGTGTGTGCAGGCCAGGCCACAGAAGGAACTAAGTGGAGGGCACAAAGATGTACTTTCCTTTCCACAGGTTGCATAAAAAGCAATCTACAGAGCCAGAAATGTAGCAAAGCCAGAGTCAAACAAACACACAACTGATAACTGCACCTCTGGGAAGAGGTGCTACAAGTCTGAAGAGCAAAAGTGTTCAAAGAAGCTGGAAGGAAGGGGAGAAGGGACACATAGAAGGCCAAATTTCTCACAACAGCTGTCTTGGAGCTCCACTGTCAATGGACAGAAAGGGGTTGAAGAGGACAACACCTGAGAGATTCTCCTCCTGCATCATAACACAAAACTACTTCTTATAAATCATGGAGTGAGAATTATAAACAATTGTGCAGGTGCTTTGCAGAAGGGAACTAGAAGGATGAGTTGACAATGGACTTTCATCTCAAGACTTCCTAATTTTGAATACACGTTGATCTATAGAGGATGACAGTCTTCATGATTTTGTCTGTCCCTTCCCAGGATCTCAGAGCATCTCTGCAACATTCACAGAAATTCCCTCCAGAGGGAGCAACGCTGAGTGCTAAACCTGAAGTCAGAAACACACTCACATGGTGTACCAAGTGAAAACTGGAAACTGAACCCTGACATCACAAACACAAAACTTTAGCCATTGAAAGAGCACCTTCACTCCTCACTTCATTTTGCCTTCAGTTGCACCACTTCATTTGCCCTGTGGGGTATCCCAAACAGGAATGTGAACAGCCCCACTGCCCTGCTTATCCAGCTGAAGGGACAGGCAGGTTGGCTGACACGGCACTAGAGGCAGAAACGGTACAGGGAGGGCAGGTTTCTGCCCTTCCAGAACGGTGTGTTCAGAGAGGTAGATTATCAAACAATATCCTAATCAAAAACACGAGGTGATGTTCAAAACCTGGCTGAATGAACATCCCCTGACAAACTATCACCTCTTACCGAAGTAGGGGATACTGCAAAGCAGGGACTCCAAGCCCTCTGCCATGTGCTCAGAGCACTCTTCAATGCTTTACTTTTATATGGGGGCATATAATGGTCTGGTTCCTCCAGGGACATGGGTGGTTTAGGCAGATAAAAAAATTAACCTCCCCTCCTTAATCCCCCCCAGTCTGACAGAGAATGCTCTGTGAGGACACACATGTGAAAAATCAACAGCCAACTTAGACAGTGTGAGAATCCCAAGAATACCACTTGACTAGGTACAGATAATTGATCAGTCATAACAAGAGTGGGATACAGCATGTAATATTTTTCTTTTAATGAGACTTCAGAGAATGCATGAAAAAAACTATTTAGAATGACTGAACTGTACAAATATATTAGCAGATGTTGAAAATATTGTGTAAATTTAAGAAACAAGGGAATGATATGCTTTCACTGTAACTTAATGGAATTGCAAATGATAAGATAATGCTTAAAGGGAAAGAAAGGTACACAGCAGCAGTGCTGGGAAAGAAGATTAAAAAGAGACAAAAGAGCTGTTAATGAAGCACTGTGCAGATCCTTGAAACTAAGACACTACACAACCATTATTCCAGAGGCCAAAGAGAGAGTAATGAGCAATAAATAATGCAGATCGTGCCAATGGCAGTAAATAAAATGGAACTTAGAAGAGAGAAAGAAGGGACTGGGCCCACTTCAAACCAACAACAGGAGGGGAACACAATGGCTAAGGAGAAGGCAAGGACACACTGCACAGTAACTCTGCCTTCACACATCAAAACAGAGATGATTATACAACACACAGATAAAATGGGAATTATCTGCAAAATTTAGCTCCTAGTCTGCAGTTGTGTCTAAACTAGTTTCTGAACTACTCCCAGGAACAGCGACAGGAGAAAGAGAAACATTCTGAATGTTGTTTCCTGCTGTGGTGGTGGAAAGCACTGGGATACTCCAGCCCATGGGAGCTCTATAGGGAGCTGTGACAGATCTGGGCATGTAGAGAAAGGGTCCAGGGGCTCAAAAGGAAGGCAAGAAGGGAGTGAGAGAAGGTGCAGTAAACTTTTCCCACAACTTTGTTGTATTTAAGGATCAGAATAAACGTTTCCCATGAGTGCAAAACATCACAGGCACTTAATACCAACTCCACACCTCCATCAACCAGCTCCTTTGCCTGGAACATTTATTCCAGCCCACAGCTTCTCTTCTGATAAAAGCCATTTTGCAAAGAAGCTGAGTACAAAAACTGACAGGGTGGTCAGTAAGAGCTGATGCTCTGGCTCTCCAGTTCTGCAACACACCCAATTTTTTTACCTTTCCTTTTAGGCCATTTCCACCTTAACTTCTGCAAGAGTGGAGCACAAGGCAAGGAGATTGGTGGCAGGTTTGTGCAGCAGCCCCGAGAGATCTGAGTTCAAGTAAGAAAGAAAAATGAAGTCCTTGTTCCAGTTCCCACGTTCCAAAATCACCTGGGCTGTAGCCCCCACCCCAGAATAAGGTTGGGCTGCAGTTGTGTGAACTGCAAAGGCATGATGGAGAAAAAGAACAGGGCAGACAAGGGGCAAAATGATGCTTAGCTCATTCCAGGAGGATTCCAGCTGAGCAGGAGGTGAGGATGTTAACAACACTCAATGTGGAAGAAGTAGCTCTCTGCACAGCTTCTCTGTAGATACTGTGACTGCAGCCAGCCCTGTATCATTTTATTCCTACTTTCCCCTTGCTTTTTGTCCTTTTTTTTTTTTTTCTAAAAGACTAAAGCCTTGAAAAGGAAACGTGACAAAAAATAAGATAAAGCCTAATAATGATGGCCCTCTCCAGGAGGTGAGGGGAATAGGCCATGTTTTACCAAACATGGCACACCAATATAAATTCACAATTCCTCCAAGGGAAAAACCATCTCCTGGTCTCAGGATCCTCCTCCTGTGACACCCCAACTGATGTGACTGTACCAGCTGTGCAAAAAACTGAAAAAGGAAAAAAAAAATCTAGTTTTTAATAAGATCAGCTGCTCACTTCAGATCACACCCTCGCTGCAGAAACAACTGGTCCAGTGCAGTAGGAGGAGGGAGAGGGAAGGAGGAGGGAAAGGCACCATTCCAGGAGAGTGCTGCTGTTGGGGCAGCCATGGGCTCAGCCTTGGCAACTTCACAAGGAATTGTGAGGAAAATGGGAAATAGAAAAGAAGGGATTAAAGAGTAAAAGAAAGAAACAGAAGATATGCAGGAGCCCATTAGGACAGTGCACCTCGGCCAAAGGAACCAAGCACAAACCACCGCGCCTTTCGGTGCAAGGCCAACAAGTTTAATAATGCTACTTCCAGCAGTAATCAACACTCATTTGCTTCAGCTGGGCAACTGAAGAAAAGCAGCCTGTGTGACCACTGCCTACAACACAACCTCTGATAACATGCAGACTCAGCAGAGAGGCTAAAGGCTGCATGGACACAATGAATAAATTACCCTCTCAACCCTCAGAGGATTATAGGTCTCTGTCAAGTCATTTAGATCTAAAATTTGACCTGTCTTAAAGCATTTATAGCTTGTCAGGGAATACATTCTGTATATTCAACAGCCATTTCTAGGAAAATACATCTCTTTATTATAAAAATTATGATACTGTAAAGTTAATAATTCTAATAACAATTCCTACCTACAGACAGCCTTCCCCAAAAGAGCTTATGCACTACAGGTTCACACCTCAGCTTAATATACACTCACATCCCAAAGCAGACACATCCACATACAAGACACTACTACCAGTCTTATGCTGACATGATGAATAAGAAATAAATCACAGGAACAGGAGCCATCAGAAAAACAACTCCACAGAAATTATTAAAAAAAAAAAAAAGTCAAATGCAGAGGGAGAGAGCAGGTAAGGGGGAAACTGGAAATTGAGGGACAGGCATTCAAAACTTCAGGCATTTTTGCCAGCATTCTTTCCAGGAACCAAAAGCAGGCTGGGCTGGAATGCAGTGCTGTGCTAAAGGCAGGTCCATTCGGGTTTGTTAACTAAAAGTTTCAGGAAGAAGTAAGTACAGCATCAGAGGTGCTTTCTTAATGTGCAGGTGGACAAAGTGGGAAGAGACAGAGACTGCTGAACTCAGCAGTAGCTCAATCTATACATGGGCAAAGCAATCTGTAAACAGAAGTTTTTCCAAGCTGGAAAGGAAGTGGAACTCCTTGTATTTTAGCAGTGAGCATGACTGAATCTCCTGCTTCTCATCATATCAGTGTCACCCACTAACATCACTGCACTTCAGGGCTTGTCAGCATTTCCACTCCAGAACTCAACATGATAGAAGTTTATTAGTTGATTGTTTATCTGGGGAGGGCGTGGATGAATGGAAGATGGTGCATATGTTGAAAGAGGGCACATATGTTCTCAGCTGAGACATTTGTGTTGGGTTTTGTTTTTTAATGTGCTCTAAGACACGTGAGCAATTTCCTAAGAGAGTTTGCCAGTTAACACACAGTCTGTGAGTATAATAGGAGTTGCAGTGCCACCCATGCATAAGCTGCAGAAAACAGGGCAAGTCCAGTCTGGAATGAGTGGAATACAGGGGGACACACAACAAGGCTTTTGATCCTGACAAGCACGGCTTCAGAGCAGCCAGTGCAGTCCTTATGCTGTTCCAAGAGCAACTCTAGCTTGGAGGAAAACAAAAAAACAACTGTTGTGGACTGGCACCTGTACGTGCCCAGACAAGCCTTGCTGCCCTTATTACATAAAGGGGAGATGAGGTGCCCACTCTCAGAGCAAGACACTCACCTTGGGGGGAGCCTGCAGCCCCACACTTTCTCTGGGAACATCCTACTGGTGCTTTTACACAGAGATAAACAAGCACCTTGGAGGGAAAAATCATCCCACTTGATCAGTGAACTCTCCTCTAAGCTCCGTCTCTCTTCACTGCCACTGGGAGTGTGGGCTTCTAAATTAAATATCCCTGTCAGGTGAGGAAATTTGGAGAATTCTTGCCCAGAAAATTAAGCAGTGAAATGTTTAGTCATGCAAATGCAAATGCACTCACTGTTCTTTATCTTGGGAGACATGTTTGTACAAAATCAGGATATTTCAGTGGCCAGATTTTAGGACAGTGGGAGGACAGTGGTGAGTGAGCTGTGGGAATTTTGTTCCCCAACCACGAATCAGACTCACCTTGCCTTAGTCCAAGCCTTTACGCCTTAGAGCTTGAACATCTCCTGATGTTCAGAGGAAACTCCTGAATAGCTGCTGTTTGCGTTTAATTTGGCTTCAAACACGTTCTGGCTTTTCTGAGAGGCTGCAATGTGAGAGCAGCTTTGGCTGGGAGTGTGGCTGATGCTGTTAAGACTACTCATTGCTGAGCAATGAAGCTTGGATGTGACCTTATCAACAAGGATTTTTACAACTATGCAGGAGACAGAGCAAAATGATCTGGACAAACTCGGTGTCCTGGCAAAGAGCACAAGAACAACCAAAAACTGACTCATGGCAACAAAAATCTGCCCTCGCATCATCGTGACTAAACTATAATTAGACACCTCCATTTTTTTTTAATCACTCGTGATTCTTTTTAAGCGTTGGAAATATGAGAGAAGATTTCTCAAAATTTCATACAGAAGTATTTTTACAGTCATTTTTAAACCCTTTTCATGTTGAAGCGAAAATAAAGTTCTCAAAATGCCTGGTTTCTGTCAACTGGCCAATAACTGACAGGAAAGGAGCTGTAGCTTTGGGCCTGGTACAGTAAAGGAAAGGCAAGGAACCTTTAAGACAATCACTTTAACATTGGTTTCCATCTCCTGGGCTGCCACATCCTGCTGGCTGTCACAGAGTGCTGGGACATGGCCACATGCACAGCTAAATGTTTTAAGGCAACTTTAGGATTGTTTGAGTTATTATCACATAGAAATCAGAAAATCTAAGTCAGGAATTCTTGCATGAAGTTTACATTTTCTTCCCAGAAGCCATTCTGAAACCTAAGTCAAACCTCAATTTAAGTATCTCTAGTATAGCATTTGCTTTATTACCAGGTTAATGACTTTCAATCTTGAAAATCCTCATCTTATTTCCAGCTTTAGCTTCTAGCCATTTATGCCTTTTTTCCAGCTACAGGGAATAGCTGCCTGTTAACTCAGATGTTCCTTTCCTGGAAGACAGGGATGATGATTCTGTTTTCCCCCATGAGGACACCCCTACCCACAGAGGGCACTGAGGTTGGGGTAGAAGATGAGGGAGCACTTTTGACAGCCTCAGCTTATGTCTGGGGCCAAATCAGCTTGTCATGTTCCTGGGAAATTCAATGCTTGTTCTATTGATCCCTGAACCCAGCTCAGTAGTAGGACAAAAATGAACAGGGCCAGAGAACCCACCAGAAAGTTGTATTTCTCCTTCAGAATTTTGTGCACTGAAGCCAAATTATCTTGATTCAGGTCAGGCGATTTTCCCAGGAGACAGCTGCCTCACATAAAATTAATCCATTATATTAACTAATCTTGTGTAAATAAAACCCATTTGAGTTACACTAAATCTATATTCAAAGAACAGTTATTTCTAATAAAGAGCTGAGCCAGAGGGAAGCTCACCTGTGGCACTGTGTTAAACATCCAGTAAGATGCACTGCTCTGGTAAAATAGCTTTGGAAACTCTTTCATGACTGGTTTTGCTTTTAAACTTACCAAGGTGATAGTGATAAGCAGGAGTAAGTTAAAAGAACATGAGCCTTTCAGCCAGGTATCTGTAACATCACATCACATCTCCAGGTACTGAAGAAGATTCAGCAGTGCACTGACAGACCTGTACTGGGATGAAATGAGTTCCCATCCAAGCAAAGACCCAGGAGCAGCACTAGTACAGCTGAAGGGAAGAAAACCCAACACATTTCCAGTCATAGACCCTCAGGCTCCAAAGGATGATCCAGCTCACCCAGTCTGACATCGCACAGCACACCACTGTGGCATCCAACTCATTAGAGACCGATAACTTATTCTCAGGTAAAGCCTGACCTCCCAGAGAAGGCATCCTGCCCTGAGAGGAGGCTCTCATGAAACAGCAAATCCCCTGTTTCCTTTGGTCATCCCTTCAAACAGTTAAATCTCCTTCCCTCCTCCTTAAAGCCTTCAGCCCAGTCTCTGACTTGAATTGCTCAGGAGTTTGTCCTGCAGTGGTTGCTGGGTTTGTGAGGGCCTCTGGTATAGCCAGAATTCCTGATGGGTGCCTTGTTGCTCTAGGATTTCTGTATTTTAATCAGCCTCAGGGAGCCAAGGCGGGCTGAGTGTGCAGGAGCATGTGGCATTCATGTGCAGTGCAGTGTGTGATCCAGGCTTTTGCCTTTCCAGCTCTCAGCCACTCACATCCTGGCAACGTCTCTCTTTTAAGTCCCCAAATACCCCCAGCCCAACAAAGAACAAATACTGGCTTCTCTGAAGCTACAGCAGAGAGAAAATGGCAGCTAAAAAAAATGCATAAGGCCAACTTCAAAGTTGTTGAATTTGGTGCTCGGGCTTTGAAAAACCTGTCATTTGGGAGGGAGGGTGGGAGGCTGCTCTTTCCCCCTCCTTTCATTAAACGGCTCTTCAGAACTTGGGAGAGCTACAGCTCTCATTATGCATTCCTCCTTCTGGAAATAAATACTTGTGTGGGTTGTCACATTAGTCAGTAGATAGATGTCAAAAACAAATTACAGCCTGGCGTGGAGCCACGCATTGTGTGTGTGTGTGTGTGTGTGTGTGTTACAATGGAGTGTCTGCTATTAAGAAGGTGGTTGGCTCCCCGTGTCAGAGGGTGGGGTCTATTCCAGGAGCAGGAATCTTATAATGAGGGGCTTTCAGAAGAAGGAACAGAGAATCACGATCTTGTTTCATTCCTTTCCCCACAAGGAGATATTACACAAACTCCCCATATGGCTCATTGCTACACAGAGAAAGCCTACTCCTTCAACGCTCCTTCCAGCTCTGTGAAGTCAAAAACAAGCTAAGCAGTCCCACAGCTCACTTCAGCCTTTAAATAAGCTGGGGCCCTCCAGAGGGATGGGAACCGAAAACTTTTTTGTCCTTTCAAGGTGTGGAGAATTTTCCCCCACCCTTCTCTCTCTCTCATTTTACACGTTTTAGTCAGTTATGATGCCCAAATCAAATTCTTTTTCCAAAAATAACAAGGTTTTTAAAACACACCCAGTGTCCAATCCTCACTCAGAACCACTAGTTTTTTTCCATCTGAGAAATCAGCATCCTGGATTATTCCCAAACCAGCCCTCTGCAGGAAAGCTGGGCCTTCCTGCACGTTCCTGCCCTCATGCTTTGCATGTGTGAAAACACAAGCCAGGGGAGTTATTCAGCAAATAATCAAAATTCTGCCCTAACCTGGATAAACAGAGGGTTGCTTTTGAGAACCTAAAGGCAAGGGAGACTTAAGTAGCATAATTAGATTATCTGATGAGAGTACTTCAGTGAATAGAAGGAGTTGTTTCAGTTACTCCTGGAACAGCGTGAAGACCTGTTGTTGCTGTGCCTTCCTTCCCACTTCTGTAACTCTGGAATTGTAGTGGAAACTCCAGTGTGGGACCCACAGCTCAGAGAGATGAGAGAGAAATTCACTGCCTGCCTTCCACTTTAGCAGAAACTATGTCTCTAATCCTGAAATACCCTCATATTGATTGTCTCTAACCTTAAAATACCTTTACACACCACAGTGTGAAGGCCGCACACAATTTTTAGCCGGACAGCACCAGTAAAGTCATTGTTCAAATATTTCTGAACCAGGTCACCGCTAGTGAATGCAAATGCACAAAATTTAAAAACAAAACAAAACAAATCAGACTCCCCAAACGTTGTATAATTTCATTTTCATTCAGAATATTGCCAAAAGTAATGCATTCAAATACTGCATCTCCAACTAATGACAGAAACAATTTAAAAATATGAGCCTTTTAAAAAGCAATAAATTTTAAGGGGTTTCCCCCCCCTTAATAATTTATTCTATAGGAGTGGTGGTGTCAAACTTTCAGAAATAATCACTAGAAATTCAATTATTTATACAAGTTAAAGTGGCGAATTTATGCAATCCCATGATTCCAGCAGCTAGGGCTTTAAAAATCAAGTCAAGCATCGTGTGACACACAATATCCCTGCTAGAGTTGGCAGTGCTCCGTTTATATGTTGTAAACTCCAACCAGACAATGAAAATAAATTTTCCAGCAGCATTTTATCTTATGCTGCTGTTCAGAGCTTGTATTTCAGTCCTTACTCATTCTTGGTGAGTCACAAGCTTTTCAAGCTTTCAGGTTTCACCCCTCTAACATTTGTGTATCACACCTGACCAGGGCTTCAATTCCTGTAAGCAGTGACAGGGTACAAATGTTCCTCTGAATCATCAGTACCACACACACGCCTGAAGGACTGTGCACGAGGCTGAAGGACTGGGTATAAATGTGAATATTCAGGTGAATTAAGTACAATGAAGCCAATTTTGCACCTCCTAAGGATCAATACTCTTACACTACTCATGATTTTATGCCTGGCAGTGTTTGTCAGCTTACGACAAGGACACCGCGTTCTGGGTTCACATCGACGGGATCTTCAGTTCCAAAGTCCTAAGTGCTTTTGTGAGTCTGGGCCCAAGTTTTCTCTTAGTGCTTAATACACAGAATTAGTGCTACTATAAAATACTCATATCATTTGATTTGAAAAGCCCCTCTGTTTGAATCAGCTCTTTGCTGTGAGACCCACCCCAGCACTGCCCCAGCAGTAACACAGAGGTAAGTGGTTCACTTGAGGGGGGATTGTTTGTTTGAACAAAACTGCAACAATGAAAGAAAACAGAGGCAGTAATGACCTTTTGTTTACAGATATATAATATTGCCAGATTTGATGCTTTACAGGATTTTGCTAACTGCAGCAAAGCTCAGAAGGAATACAAAGCAGTTTTTAGAACTCCTGTCCATAAAAACAACAATAAACTCCCAGGTAACATCCACAACAGGGAACTTGGAGCCACCAGGCAAGACAGTACTGGGTTTGTTCCTGTTGGTTTCTATTGCCAGCACCAGCACATACAAACACACATTTCATAAGTGCCCTTGACTGCATCTATGTAGGTCTTTCTGTCTTAATCATTGGTCTCTAATGAAATATTTGCAGGCACGGGGCTGTCTCACAAAGCACTTCACACATAAATGTAAATCACAAAAGAAATATGAGTGCTGTCTTTCAGGCAGCTGCAAGTCACTGTACAGTCTCCTACAGTTTGGTTTGGTTTGTGGGGGTTTTTTTAAAGAGCAGTTAATTGTGACTGCTTACAGTGCCCTGGCAATGATATTCAAGCTCTCCCTTTTCTCCTCACTCTATCCATTTCAAAGGCCCTAGACTAAATTAATCAATATGCTTAAATTGTATGAGCATACTGGTGACTTTTAGCACTCTGAAACTTGTCGTTTCAGAGGACTAGGGCTGCAGGAGTCTTTTTTTTAGGTATCTTTCAGCCACTGGGACAACTGCTGGGACTGAAATGCTCCTGTCACAGAATCAGTAAGGTTGGAAAAGACCTCTAAGATCACCGTTGTGTCTGAACATCAAACAAGATGTGGGGATTTGGAATACAGTGAATCAGATTACACCTCTCACCACATCCTGTCTGAGAAGGTATCTGGATGCTGAGGTCAGGGTGGAGAAGTGAATGCCTCACTCTATCAGGTTTAATAACACTTTGGGTTCTAGACTTTCCTTCTCAGCTTCGCATACATCAAAAACAACGTAAGCTCCTGAGCTATAAAATCGGGGAAAGCACCTTCACTTCTGCTGGGAACTCTCCAAGCAGCTTCAGCGCTGAACAGTAACTCTCTGTGCATGAGACCCAGGATTTATCAGAAGTGCTGAATCAGTCCATAAACAGCACACAGTGCTTTTGTTTTGGGTCACAGGTTCTCAACACTTTTCAAAAAAACCTGGACTAATGTACATAAAACAAATTAAAGCAGAGTGGATGATTTAGATAGTCCAGTTTCTGCTTTGTGGATCTGCTGAGATTATTTGTCTGACTTCCAACTGTGGTCCTAATTCTGAAAACTTGGCAGGGAAGGCCAGACATCAGGAGGAGCATCTCACATTACTAAATATGTCAAATGAGGACAGACAGTGGAGCCGAAAAATAATAAGCTCAGCAAGACCAATCTAAAGGTGTGTCTTTATCTTTGAGGGCTTATCCATCGAACAGGAGATTGGTCTATTTGGTTATCTTCCCCAGCACAGAGACCCGGCTCTGCTCCAGGGAGCTGTGTTGGAACAGATTCTCCAGAGAATCTGCCTGTGTTTCATCCCTGTGCACAGCTGAAGTGCTTTTTCATTTGCTTGCCTCCTGCTTTCACTGAGGCCATCTTGGTTTGTATTAACAATTTCAGCATGGTGAGGGTTTTTTCAGCTTTTTTTCTTCATCTACCAAACCACTCAGGTTCTAACTTTCTAAATTTCATATTACCTAACGGGCACTTAATCTGTTTTTTGAAAGTTGCATACTAGGAGAAAAACTACAGATCCCAGTTTGTGAATATCTAGATAAAAAAGATTCTTCCATGTTAAAAAAAAAAAAAAAACAAAAAAACCCAGGTTAAGGTAAGGTGAAAGACAAATTTAAAAGAAGCTCCAGAAAAGCTTGCAGACCATTTCTATTCCAAATGTACGTGTTGCAAGGAGGAAAGAGAAGATAAACAATATATTTATAGTAATGTAACAGTATGGCATTTACAGTGTGTGCTTCTCCCTTTTACAACTCATCTACCATTTCTCCTCCCTTTTCTTCCTAGGGAACCTTGAATCCATCTTCCTCCTTCCAAGTCCTGCAATTTTAACTCTAGAGTTCTCCATATTTCCTAACTGGTGTGGGTTTTTCTTCCTCAGTATCAAAAACAACCAAAGGGAAGGTTCTCTTATAATAAATGTGATTCTCTCTCTGACAGCCAAACACAAATGAGGGGGATTAGAGATTAGAGAAGCGAATCCTGACGTTCTGTACCCTGAGCACTGTTCTGATCCCACCGGTGCAAAGGTTTCTGGTAGAACTGGGAAAGCTCCACAAGTCCATAAGGTGCTGAAACAGCTTCATAGGGTGACCAAAGGTAAGGAAAACCTTTTACATAAGGAATTACTACAACTACAATACTTGAGGTTTGCATGGAGCTGACACAGAGTATGAGAGAGGGAGGTTCTCTAAATCACAGGTGGCTCAGAGGCAGTAGGTGCAATGTCCATCAAATGACAGCTGTGGAACCAAATTTCAGACTGGCAGGGTCTTTCAGAAGGACACCGTGGGTGCTGAGAGCTCACACGGGGTCAGGGGAAAACTGGACATCCAGTCTGACTCAGGACAACCATTATTATGTTCTTATAATAGCAAACAGGCCTTTGGTTTGTAACTTGATTTTGTGGATGATCTGTAATTGAGAAGAACTCAATTTGCAGAAAGCAGGATAGTCTTGAAGTCGTAATGTTTAAGAGGACCATTTGTTTCAAATGCAAACCTGATTTTGGATCAGTGAGAGCTAAGTACGTAGGGAAGTCCATGGTGTCAATTACTCTGAATCATTTTCTAAGCACTAAAATGTGGGTATTTGAAAGACATAGGAGGAGGAGGAAGAGTTCAGTCCTTGCTGATGATGAAAAAGAAATATCAAAAATATTTTAGGAGTCAATGGAACAACAGCTGCAATTTTCAGAAAGACTTATTTCTGATTATAGTCAATCAGAAAAGAAAAATCAATGAATCATTTTCTTTTAAGGAAGATCTTTGTTTTCTAATTAATTTAATTCCTTTTGAAAAATCTTTCCCTTTCACTCAAATGCTGAGTTATCTATATTTTATCTCATTGGTTACTGTGCTGCTTTCAAGCTAATCCCAACAACCAGAAGTGAAAAAAATTAAAAAAGCAGCAAAGGAGTCTGGAGGAGAGTGAACTGTTCTCTCAGCATGTGCTTTCTGAACTGAGAGTGTGAAAGTAGCCATAAGCTGGCAAAAGTTCTGAAGACATTCTGCATCTTTTGGGGCCACTGTTTTCTCTCCTAGACTGGTAGAAACTGAAGTCAAACCCACAGTGGGTCATCCACAGAGTCCTCGAGCAGAAATGAACTGCATGACCTTTCAGGACTGCGCAGCTGGAGGGGATCAGGTATGTTCCTCATCTAAACTGGGGTTAAGTGACACAGTGGAGGTGGGGAGGGAATTCTGTAGCTACCCAGTAAACAGTAACATTTCCTGCTCCAGATCTACCTCTGAATACTCCAGTTTTCCTCTTTTTCTTTTTTTTTTTTTTTTTTTCTGGTGAATGCAAGCAACATTCCACTTTGATCAAATGCCAACAAGATTGTCAAGAAGCCAACAGGCCCCTCCATTTCTACGCACGACATTTAAACAAATTAAATCAAGCTCAGGGAAGACTGAAATGTTTGACTTTTGCTGAACTGGGAGGTTGTAATCAACTAAACCACTGGCTATGTCTTCCACCCTGCTGCAGGATCCTGCTCTGCTTCCGCTGCAGTCAGAAATCCATCAGTAATTGCAATCAGGTGGCAGCCTTTACCAGCTACTTGTTTTTTTCCTCCTCCCACAGAGAGACACAGGTGATGGTTCCCAGGCCATTACACAGGCTCTGCTATCCTGCACCGGGGTGGTGACAATTCTGACACTTCAGGGTCAGCCTTTACTCCACTGAAAAGTTAATAGATAAGTTTGTATTGGATTTGGACTGGTACTAAAACAGCTGAAACAGGAAATGGCTCTAATCCCTGCAGCGTTGGCTGGCAGTTAAATCCGCTCAGTGTCCCGTGTTTTTAGGTAATGGAATCATTAACAGCCATGCCAAGGAGTGACAAGTTGGCAGCACCTGCTGTGCTCATCTTACGGAGCCACATGCAGCACACTGGTCTTCTCCTGTTTCCAAAACACACACCAGTACACACCTGTGAGGTAAAGTGACTTTCAGAAAGGGCGGGAATAGAAATCCGGGGAAAAGTGTGACAAAGTCTGTGTTATGTTTCTCATAACATCTCTCTTGGAAACAGAAGACTTTGCGCTTGTAACGGCTCCAGTTAGCTGTGGCAATTTAAATCTGCATCCTAACCTGTGCAAGTGTAAGCACGTTGAGACGCTCTGGACATCAATAATGAAATCGAGGAGAGACATTCACACACATGGATATGAGAACACACCAATTCAGATATGTATATACATGCCTGTATATGCTAAAATGAACCACTCAACTGATGTGTACTATGAGTGGGATTGCTTTTTCATTATTTTAAGTACTTTTTATTCTATTCTATTAGAAGCAAATTGTACAGTGGAGCCTCACATGTGAAGTACCATTTCAGTACTCAGGTAATAAGTGCACCACCTCCTTGATAAGTATCTCCCCACTTTGGCTGATTTTTCTAATATCAGTTTCTTACTCAAGCACCTTGAACAGCATTCGTATGAAAGAGAACTGGAAGAAACCAAAAACTTGCTCTTCAAATACAGATTTTTTTCCCCTAGTTTGTTCTTCCAGGAGTACAAAGTCTGGATCTGTGGAGTAACACAGCGAGACTCACAGAGGAAAAGGTTTTAGAAAGAACTGCACATTTTTCTGAAAATGTGTAGTAAGCTGAAAATCAGCTTCAGACTTTCAGTTAACCAAGAAAAAAACCCCAAACCTTACCATGCTAAATATAGTTAAAGATCACTTTTACAGTTCCAGTTCTCCTGAAAGAACCACCACGGTTTTCCCTCCGCCGGAAGGAATTGATTGGGCATTTTTTCCAGGGAGACCTAGAGCAGCACTGGCTGTTTCTTCCATTCTTTTCAAGTACTACATAGAAATGTCATCCAGGAACTTTCCTAAAGCTTTGTGAGGGGAAAAAAAAAATCACACTGCTCTGCTAGAGGTACACACAGAGAATTCAGTAAGTGATATGTTGATTAAAAGATTCCTTGTGGATTTTTTTTTTTTTTTAACTGTCGGCTCGAATCTGTTCCTTCCACTCTGGAGACCAACGAGATTTCCTTTGTGCATTATTCACGTTTGTTGGTTCAGAAACGTGCATCCAGTCAGACAGTGTGTTTTGCAAATGATGCAATATAAAGACTTCACTTTTCTGCCTTATTTAGACAAAAGGTAGTGTAACTTCTAATTTTCCCTTCTCCTGCAGAATGTCACCGCTCTGTGCTCCAGGACCCAGATTACACTCACAATTAAATCCCACAGTCTGACCTCCCACTGGAGAATCCTGCTCTAAAACTGGAAATTGTTTCACATTTTAAGTCTTCCTCTAATTATACTATCAGAGATTATTTTAACACACTCATACCTTTAAGCATCTCTTTCACCCCAAGCAATCAAAAAAGTACAGGAGTTGGGGACAATACCAAATGAGTGGCAACTGATCCAAACCAAAGAATGAAAAAAACCCCACGCTGCTGACTCTGGATCAAGATTCATTCATGCATGCAAGGCAGCAGCAGATTGATTACTTTTTGGCCTCTTGGCACATTTACAGTTAAACTGCTTCATTTGTAATAGAATCAATATTTCTAATTACATCAATTACAGTATTAAAAATATAATGATCCACAATAGAAGTGAAACAAGGATACAACTCAGTATTTTGGATGTGTTCCAGTAGAGCTTTCAGTTCAAGGTACATTCTTTATGCAAATAAAAAAATAGAAACATGACAATGTTGGGTCCCTGGGACCTTGGGCAGCCTTCTCTCGTCTCCACATTCCTGCTCTGGGGCAGGCTCAGATGTGTCCCAGGATATCCAGACATTCCCAACAGGTGTTTGTTTAACCCAGCCACTGAAAGATTGATTCTACAGTCACATTTAAATGATGCTTTCTAGTGCTCACTAAAATAAACCCACCACCTTTTTCACCTCAGCTTCTGAACTGATATCCCTATCCCACGGTCTTCCCAGAAGGAAAGAAAGCCAGTGTAAAAGGTGGAGCATGGAAAACTGGCCAGAGAAGCATATGTAGCATGAGCATGAGAAGCAAAGTCATGATGCCAAAGACAGAGAAACTGCAGATCCCAGTGAATTAAAGAACATCAGAGAACAAGCCATAGCCAGGCACGGGGATCCCTGACTTGCTAACCAGCACTCAAGAGCAGAGAGAGAGGTGAACCAGAAGGGGAAAAATGGAATGTATTCATTATTTTGCCAAAACCTGCATATTTCTAGTGCTAGTTAAAAGGTGAGTGTTTCTGTGATCCTTGGAAAATTGATGTTTACTGCTTTACACAATGACAAATTCCCTAAGAGGAAAATCGTAAACAAGGTGTTCAATGCCCACAACTCTCCTGGAAACACAGGTAGGAAATATATGTACTCAGCACTGAAGAAAATTAAGACATACTTATCCAATGGTAATGGCACTTACCAATCCACTGGGGAAAAAAAAAAAAGGGTATTCATTTGTACAGCTTTCCTCTCCTTAGCCCAGTGCTTTTCAATGCAGCAGCATTTTGAGCACAGGTTACAAGGATGGGCTGACTGTGGAAATGCATCTCCTAAAAGCCAGAACTGGCAAGTTCTGCGTCCCTCACAGTTGTGGGAGAGAGCAGTTACACACTGGATTTAGTGGCACACCTCACACCCCACTCACTGATGCCTCGTGTTCCAGGTCCCCAACACCGGAACTCAAAATGAAGATCCATCCAAGGGACTGATCCCAGACAGCCTGGTGGGCAAACACTTGCCGTGGCATAATTATTTTCACACCATATAGATTAATCTGAGTACTTAAATTCTGCTTGTGAGTTCCTAACTAACATTTCTGGGCTGCAGAATTTCTAATTACGAGTATTACCATTTCTAATCTCCTGAAGCCCTGCCTGCTGCATCTGCATCCGAGTCATCACATTACAAGGCCCTCTATTGTCTCACTGCATTCTTCTCAGGCCTTCAAATGTTAATAAACTAGAATAATGAAACAGGAGGATAACAGTAGGATGATAGTGCATTTTAATTTTAAATGTAGGGCTTTCTAGTAATGGGGGACACCTGAAAACTAATGCAGGCTTAACACAGGCAGACATCTGAAAATTTCCTGATCACACCACAGAGGTGTGAGCTGGAGCAAACAGGGAAGGAAATACAGGTGGAGATCACTGACAAATCTGGATTAACACAGGCACTGGAGTGCCACTAAAATAAATAAAACACACTCCCTGTCCTTGAGCTCCCTGCTCTTCGCCAGCCTTTGGAGTGGAATGCGGAGTACCCAGGAGACACACTCCACCTTTTTGGTACTCCCAAAACCCACCAGACAGTGAAGAGACACAGAACAGAAAGCACAAATTACTTTTAGAATTTGTGACAATAAAGCCTCACGGTATGAAAACACAGTAAGGGAAAGGCAATATAATTGTGGTACAAATCAATAGAGTCTAACTGCAGGGACGATATTAATGTTATTACACAGTTAATCCATGGCTGAATTTGTCTTAGTGAATTGTTAATGTTCTTTCTAAAACAAACAGGCCAGGTCATTTTGCTTCTTTCTACCTTGGCAAGCTCCTTTCATTACATCTCCACATCCCTCTGAAATAAGCCGCACCATGACTACTTTTAAAATCTATAAAGCTAAAAACCTCTACAGTGGGGAAGAGGAGCAGCAGAAAATTATAGTTCACATGCATAAAGTACAGCCTGCCAAGAGCAAAAAAGTTTTAATTTGTCGATGCTGGGCTGTGGATTTGGAGTGCCAAAATTATTAAGGGCAGGATGCTGCAGTGAGTGGCAGGAGCGAGAGCTGCTCGTGGACCTCACTGTACACAGCACTGATCAAAGCCAGCTTTGAGAGGGCACAGAACAATGAGAGCCTCCTTCAAAGGGGAAAAGAAGAGAACTTGTGGAAAAGAACTGGCCAAATCCTCCATGATAACAAGAGAAAAATGCCTGATCCTTTGATAACAAGCCTCCTTGAACAGGGAGAGAGCTCTTGGCTCCCACTGCGCCCCTGGAACAATGCGGCCACTTCCACCCTCCACCTGCAGCACTCAGGGTGAACCTGTCACCTCTGGGGACAGAGAACACTGGACCAAAACAAACCTACTCCCCTTTCCTGACCCCAGTCCCTGCTGAAGGAATCACTGCTATTGGAACTGCACAGTCAGTCACTGAAGCAGCTTTACACAAGCCACGCCTGGGGCCTCATCCTGGACTAATCAACTTTAGGGACCACTCCTCTTGCAGCACAGAAAGCTCAGTCCACAAAGACTATAAAACTGATCTCTGGTGATACCAGAGAAAAAGGAAAAACTGGGGTTTAACATAATGTTAAACATTATACAAATGTGTAATTTCATTTGTCCTTATGCACCCTGTAATGTACAATTAGTGAGTGATACCATGGGAGGGATAAGGTGAGGTTGTTTTAGTTGCTTTAATTGTGCATCTCAGTAACTAAATAAAGCTTTAGGTATTCTTTGAGTTGACCTTGGATTTCTCAGTGTTACTGGTCTTGTTTTTTAAAAGCAATATCCTGTAGTGATTTTTACTTTAAGATTACTTACACATGCTTTCAAGGTTTAAACCACTTTACTATTCCCATCTGTAAGGGAATAACAAAGGGAGAAAATTTACACTCCAAAATTCCTGATAAAAATAGGGGAATATGTTCAAATTCCATCTTTCTTATTTTCCAGCCAATAATAATAATAAAATCTACTGGTGTCCCTCCTGTCCCATATCTCATTTCTTTCCTCTGCCTGTGAGATCTAACATTATCACAGATGTACAATATAACATATTCCAGCTCATGCAAACAAAAGCAGCACAAAGAAAAAAAGTACCCAGCAGCTTCGAGTCATTCTTCACAAATAACAGTAACAAATCATCTCCCAAATGAGCTTGATTTTTACCAGCACTTTGATTGCCTATTATGCTAGGTGGATTTGGGGGTTTTTTTCCTGAACAATTGTTATGTCGGAGTCACATGGACACCACTGTTCAACCCCTTACACTGTATTGTCTCCCCCTGATATATTCCTCTTCCTTCCCTCCTTTCCCACTTCACATCACTCTTTGTTCTGCCCGTGCAGAGGAGAAACCCAGTGGGACATGACTGGAGGCAATAAGGACGGCAGTAAAGCAGCAGGGTTCTGTGCAGTAAAGTCTGTTGCAAACTCCATTGCTTACCCAGGTGCCTTTTAGATTGGCTCAGAGAATTCCTCCCTCTCATCCCAAAGAAATCTCCCTGAAGACTGAACCACCTGGCTCTCAGGGAGCTCTGGAAACTCACACACGAGTGGCAGTTTTGAGAAATTCGATGGACTTTGCTTTGTTAATGAAAAGAGGGTTTGAGGTGCAATGTAACACGCCTTTAAAAGGGCTTGAAGACCTCTCTAAGCAGGGACAGAGAGGAGTAAAGGGCCCCTTTGTACAAAAGAAACATCTTTTCGAAGTGCCCAGTTTTAACTAACAATGCTTGTAATGCCACTATATGCTCTTAAAAACCTTAATTCAAAGCAACGGAGCTGCTCCTGCCTGTGCACTCCTCAAATTTTCCCACGCACGTGTGAGTATCAGGACAATAAATCTGAGCGTAGCAATAATATGACCGGTTTCCTCAGACCTTCTGAGCCTTTTGTTACCTCTCCCAGACCCCTCAGGTCATGCTGAAAACCACTGATGTAGTTATATCCTTCTCCACGGGGGTGACAATAAAGCACCAGTAATAAACTGAGTCCTAACAGAGCCCATTCCTTCCTGGAAACCCACAGAATTTCTTGAGCACTGATGAATTACATCACACCTCATCCTTTACAAAATACTCAGATATTACTACGATTATTACTCCTGTAGAGGAAACAGGGTTAGGATTATCAACAGAGGCAATCCACAGGCTGAGGTGTATCTCCCAGACAGTCCAAAATGCATCCTGAATAGCTCCTGGGATCAATCAGAACTAACATTTGGCACTGTGTAGCCATACATGTCTTTTCTCACCTAGTAGAAAGACCCGGTTTCAGGGGCAGGAACTGAGCCAAGACTCTGCTAAGAAGTCCATTTATAAGAAATACACTATAGAAAAAGGAAAGCCAGTGAAAAACATTACAGAACTCAGGACACTTTGCAAGACTTTCAATCATCCACTCTGATCTGGGAATCACAAAACTCTTCAAGTTAAGTGACAGAACCCGAGGGAACGGCTGAAGCTCTGTCAGGGCAGGGTCAGGTTGGATCTCAGGAAAAGGTTCTTCCCCCAGAGGGTGGTTGGCACTGAACAGGCTCCCCA
>JAYRBT010000042.1:66309121-66348871 GCA_036023395.1 Myiotriccus ornatus | reverse complement strand
CCCCAGAGGGTGGTTGGCACTGAACAGGCTCCCCAGGGCAGTGGGCACAGCCCCAAGGCTGCCAGAGCTCCAGGAGCTTTTGGACAATGCTCTGAGGGACAGGGTGGGATTGTTGGAGTGTATCTGCAGGGTCAGGGGTTGGACTGGATGATCCTTGTGCATCCCTTCCAGCTCAGGATATTCTGTGACTATATGATTCTAATAAATCTCAGGTGGGGTAGATACTGTCAAGGCATCTTAACTAAGGAAAAGAATCAGCAGAAATAAACTGAAATTCATTCCAATCTCTTTTCCAGCCACTTTGCAGATGTCCAAAAAAGATCTTCAAACATCTGTGCTTTCCCTGCCTTAAACCATGAAGACTAATGAGTGAAAGCTGATTTTTCTACTGTTATGCCAAATCAGAGCTGACTTTGGACTCCAGTTTTAGATGCAAGTGTGTGAATTACAACAGTCCCGTTCTCATTTACATGCATAACAACGCAGCTCCCATTAACACCACTGGGAAGACAAACGAGCTTGGAAAAGGAGGGTTTTCTTCAACCAAAATAAGATCATGTAAATCTGCTGCCTTTAATGACTATAAGCAAAGCAACACCGGTAGAGGATCTTTTACTGTAGATGTTCAAAATTACAGCTGAAATAACACCTGCACAGCCGTTTTAAAAAAGTAAAATGTCTTATATAATTTTAAAGCTGGTTTTCCTACTTGCTCCTTGCTGCCTAAAAAGTGTAGCTGCAGTATTCCATATACCCTCCCCATGCAATATGAATTCAGATAGTGGCTGACAGGGGGAGATTCGGAAGTAAGATTTATCTCAAAGTATGTTTCCATGTTTACACACTAAGCATCGTTTTTCATTTCCACCTTTAACCATTATTTCTCCCTGGCAGTGGAAGTCAGGTTCTTAATTATGTGGAATTTTTCATTGTAATGAAAGGAAACATAAAGATCCTTGTGAACACACTCGCATTTATAACTTATTTACAGTGTGTTTTCAGAGTTCCAATAATTCATAGTGCTAAAGGTGGAAGACTTCACACACTAACTCCAGTCTTAATGCTTTGAAAAATTATTAGCCAAACTAGGAATTTTATTAGTCAGCTTTTCATGTTAGATGTGCTCTGCTGGGATTTTGCTATATCAATGCTTACTTCATGTTCTGACAATTTTTCTAACTAGCCTGAGATATTATTGTATTAGACGGTGATTTACTCATTCTATTAAGCCCTGACAATAAATACATTTTATGCTAAATTAGGTCTTTCTTTAAAAGACTTTCTTCCTGATAGAGAGAAAAAAAAAAAAAAAGAACTCATGTTCTATTTAAGAGAGAAAAGTAAACCACTGCAAGATCTGAAAGATAATAAATGTATTAATTGTCCACCCTTTTCAGGAAAGATATATTTTATTTTTTAAAGTGATGATAAGCTTCTTTTGAGGGCAAACTCACAAGAGGATGCACTATCTGTAAGTTCTCCTGCTGAAGAGCACAGTGTTGCAGGAAAGTCTCAGTGCCTCTTTTGGGGGTTGTTTCTAATGCAAAGAGGAGCAGTACTTAACTGTTAGTTGTGCCATAAGAAATTAGGAGTCACGCTCTTGATACCCTAGGCAAGATGATATTTGCACTGGACTCAAGGCTGAACTACAAAACCTGTGGGGTTTTTGCCCCCAGTAAGCCTGGTTCAAGTCTCCCCGTAAACCAAAGCAGGGCAGAGCTCAGCTCTGGCATCAGGGACAGGCAGGATTCTGTGCCCATCCACACACGACAAGGGCTTTGGCAAATATGGATCCAACAAACACGCACTATTGCTGATCACTCTGGTCTTTTTTTAAACGAAAAGCTCCTCACTGCCATTGAGAACTGGCCTTGGTCTGACTGACTGGACCAATAAATGTTGATCGTACTGTTGCAGCCAGGGCCATTTGTGCCAAAACCAAACGCTCCCTGATGAAATCAGTAAAAATCACAGGTATTTGTGAATTGTTTTCCTAAGGGACAGAAGAAAGTGACTACTTCGATTGCTCTAACTGCATCATTTTCATGAGGAAAGTATTACTGTTTGCTTATTTCAGATTACTGGCATGTAGATTCAGAGTTTATCCTATCAAAGGAAATACGGGTCGATGCCTGCCTTAACCTAGAAATAACAGAGGGAATGCCACGGAGTGCCTGGCAAGGTACTCATCTTCCTATCACATTAAGATTTGGAAAGGTGGCTTTCATATCCCACTGTATAATTTCTACTTTTGAGTGATGGCTACCCAGCAAGAGATGTCTGACCCTGCTCCTCCCTGGCTGCTGATGTAAAACATTGCTGCCAGACTGGTGGGATAATGAGATTTTATTTGAACGCTGGATTTCTAAACACCTAAGGACTTACTTCCCCTTCAGGATATTTTGGCATGAACACCTCAAAAATCACCACAAGAAACTCAGACCTCTTGTTCTTTGTATCCTTAGATGGGGCAGACACATCTGTAGCCAGGACAAACTAAGGGTGTAAGATCTGATTTGTATAAAATCAGGCAATAACAGCAGAGAACAAAATCACATTATCAGCATTTAAAGTTACTCAGATACTTTCCAGGGCACTTTGCTTGGTCCTCAACTTAAATAAATCAGTGCAACTCCACTGATACACCAATTTATGTGCCCTGTTTACTGTTTTTGGACCAAGCATCTCAGGGAAACTTCTCACCTACAATTCTTGCCTCTGATTCTGGTTTATTCTCACAAGCATGGACATTTGATAATGCTCTGTGATTACATTAGCTGATATTGCAGTAATTTATGGTGAATATAAGTCTGGTCTACACGCACAGAAATTACACCGGTTTAACTAAATCGGTTTCTAAATCAATTTAGCTGAATTGGAGCAGCTTCCAAGTGAGGGCACATAAATTGCTTTCAGAATGGCTAATATCATGTTAGCTTAATTCACTTTTAAGAATGTCCACACAGGGGGGTTACAGTGATTTTATTAAATTGATTTAGAAACCAATTTATTTCAACCACTACTATTTGTGTGTGGGCCAGGCTACAGAGACAAGTGCAAACTGCAAAATGCCACATTAATCGTCAGCATTACTGCTCCCAGGAACTAAAGAAGGAATTAGTTTGAATAAACTTTTCATTTGTTAATGAACAGCACGCTGGGCCAGAATAAAGCTAATAAACAGCGTTTTGTTTTCATGATGGTTTTCCTCAAGGCAGCTGATATGCCATTAGTGATGAAGTGTCACACGTTGTTACACTGCAGCCACAGTGTGAAAAGGTTAAAATGTAAATATATTTAAACATCTTGGGGCTATTGCGATTATTGCTAATTTTTACTTATATTACAACAGAAGAAAAAAAATCCCCCCAACTTTTACTTTCCATTTGTAACGTTTATGTTTTCCCTGAATTTTACGTTTTGGATAAACTAAAGAATTTAATGCTTATTTATTTCAACAGGCATGGTAAGATATTAGTCCTTTATTTTAAATATAAAACCTAGAGATTGGTTAATGCTGTGGTGATGAAAGATTGAGATGATTCCCCATCCTAATCATGTACAACCTGCTAAAGGCATCTGAGTAGTGGTCGAAGATGTGCATAAACTGAATATTCAAACACTTCCAGTGCTAATTCCAAGGCAAAGGGCAGAACTCAAGTTTCCTGACACGAGGGCAGTCCCCTTAGTAACAGTGACCTGAGCCTGAAGAGAGGTCAAACTCCTTTTGATCTGGAGGATATCAGAAAACAGCCAGGTTAGAAATCCCTTGCATTCTCTCTTGGTCCCTGGGATATAATCATGATGTCATGGGATATAATCATGGTGTCATCTCCAAGGAACAGCACACTCCTGGGAAATGCTGCTCACAGTCCCCACGCCTTAAAATGATTTCACAGTTGGGAGTGAGCGCAGAAAAAAACGATTCTGTCCCTCTTTCTCCATAATATCTAGGAAGCCACTGAACAGGGATGATCACAGGGCACTGAAGTGCAAATGTCACTTGAATGGCGTGGACAGATGGGTCTTTTCACAGCTCTGTGTCCTAGAGAGAGAGGCAGACAAGACTCCTGTGCACGTACAGCAGCACACACAACGTCTTTTGGGTTCCTAGGTGGAAGCAGGTCTTGTTCCTTGCTCAGGGTTCTCACACCCCTGGCAGCTACTTCTTTGACCACCACATTCAGAAAATGCAAGGATTTTTTGACAAGCTCTAGGAGGGTCTTGGAGATGAACAGCTATTCCCATCAGTCACGACATTCCCTGTCCTCTCCCCTTCCCCTTCACACACACCATATCTTTCACAAGACTCCTTCCAATGTAAGATGGGTCCCAGGGCTGTGCCCCTCCATCCTCCACCTCCCAGCTCTGATCCCAGGAGCTGCAGACTTTGTGGCTGCCATGTGTCTCCAATTCCTACCATCCTTGGCTGTCTCGCTGCCTTTCAAGGATCTGATTAATTACTTCACGTTTACAAAGCCCTCTGAAGATGAAAAGAGCTCTAATATCAGTCGTAAGTACCACGGTTACTTACTCTTCTGGCTTTCCCCTCTTTGTCCAAGTAGACAGAAATTGGTGACCACCTGGATTTTGATCTGTGACCACAAAATTGCCCCTGGCCTGTGGAATTCAGCAGCATGTGACACACACACTCTGTGTCCTGCCACACCCAGGAGGATCACGTTTAATTCTGTCGTCACATACTCATGTGGTGGCCCAGACTGTCTCCAGACAGGCACGGCATTTCAGTGGCAAGTATTTAACAACCAAAAATTGCTGCTGGTTTTACAACTATTATTTTCTCACAGCCTTCAAAGCAGCTGAACAATCTGAAAGGCTTGGGGGTGAGTCAGGGAGGTGCAACACAGGCACGATATCACCAAGAACAAGGAAGAGGCAAAGGGATGTGAAAGGCAAAGGAAGAACTTTTAAGAGAACTCAGAGAAACTCTCATTTCCCTATGAACACCTCGTCCCAGGAAGGGCAGCCGAAGGGATTAAAAGTATTCCTACCCAAAAGTGCAGAAAAAGATAATGTAGTTGATTTATTCTGCTTCATTCTTGTTCCCTGGCAGATCCACACCTGAACATCAAAGTCACAGAAACATCTACATGATTGCATGATGACTTTGACTTATTTGGGAATTACACTAAGCTTCCATTTCTTTGCACAGCATTCAGTACATGGAATATGTAATTTGCTTCAACTCAAACATTCCCTTTCTCCAAATTTCAGTCTTACTCCAAGGCTTTCCAAACACAGGATTAAAGGGAGATATTGTCCCTTGCAAAATGAACACTTGCCTTGAGGCTGCAAATGAGAACTTCCTTAAACCAACTCAGCTTTGAGCTTCCCAGGTAGTCTGGCACAGCCACCGGCTCTCTTGGCTGCAACTGCAAGTTTCCTGACAGCTACTGAATGAGTGGAAAAATGTCAACTTTGAATGAAAAAAAAAAAAAAAGAAAACAATAACAAATGGCTCCCAACTGCACAGCAGCCTGAAACACCGGTGTCAACAGTAGCAATAAGGGAACAAACCACTATTTTCACATCATAAGGTGCTACCTGCTACAGTTTAAGTGTAAGATGTGATTAGCTGCAAACAGGTAGGGCTGCTCTTGTTGAGTGTTCAAATATAAGAGAAAGCTGATGGATATGTAAATAAGTTTGGTGTGACTGCACATGCAACACACATTCAGCTTGCCTAGAGCCCAAAGCCTCAACTGTTCGAGCCATAAATCACCCCCCTGGCACCACACTTACACCCAGGGCTTCGGAGTTACTAATTACTCTACAGACAGTCCTTGACTGCCTCTAAGATGTCTCACAATTAAAGTTCAGCCAGGGTTTCAATGTGTAGTATTCAGTCCGTGGTACTCCAGAACAAGCTCTTCTGAATCAGAGGAAAAGCCGTGTTCCAAATGAATTTTTAAAGGATCCGGTTAAAACTCCCTGCTGCTGGAGGGCTGGCATTTTGCACCATTACACACACTTGTCTTGTAAGAAGTTCCATGCAACATAGATGAAATTCAGAGCTCCATCTGCATGAGATAAGGAGGCTGCAGGCGTTTAAGGGAGTTTTCTGTTCGGTACGAGAGCAGCGCAGTCACCACAAGCGCTCATGGACGTGCTGTGGAGAGTTGCATCTGTCCTTGATAACTGGGAGCACAAGTCCATCTGCCAGGATGTGTTTGGTAAATCTCTTTGCAGGCTGCCATTTTGTGAGCAAGGACATACATCTACATCCCCCTCGGTGACCCCTCCCTAAAACCATTTGTAGAACCTGCCAGCTGCTCATTTCTCTGACTCACCCTCCAGTTATCCTTAAGGAGAGAGTGGAAAGAGGGAAAAAACCTGTACACGCTCGCACATATGCATGTGGAGCCACGAGGGAGATGAGGGGGGCAAGAAGGCATCCCCTGGACAATGGAGAGTTGCATATTTCTGGTGGAGAAATGGCCAGGCAGCAAATCACCTGCCACTGAGCTCTGCTGCAGCACCAGCACAACCTGCACTCTGGCTTTTTTCCCTTCCCCTTTGCTCCATTCCTTCTGGAGCTGTCCAGCTTGATAATCCATCCTCTAGGCAGAAGAAGGATAAAATTCACAAAGGGAAGTAAACGACACAAAATCTCAATGAAGAACCTTCCAAGAATGAACTGGTGCAAAATTCTGCTCTTAATTACATTAATATTAAAGGACTTACTGGAAGATACTGTAAGAGCAATTCTTTCTGAGCACTTCAGTAGATGAACATGCCTTTCCTTTTCCCACTTCAGAGTGCTCTTTATTAACTTTCTAAATGTTTTAATTGTTTCTAATGTTTCATCTAAAAAGAATGTCTTGTAGTGGAGGAAAACTGTTTGGTTGGGGTTTTTCATGAGTAATTCTCAATGGAAACTCTCATCATTAGAAATCTGACCTTACATTTAAAGAGCTGCGAGGGAAAAAAGCATAATTAATTAGACACATTATTTTTCCTCCAGCATATTTTAAAAATTAGCAGCTGGAGAATGAAGGAGATGGGGTTGATCCTGTAGCCCTTTCACACAATAGCTGTTGCACTGATGGCTTTGGGAATGCAGACAGGGACAGAAGGATCAGGCCCTAAAGCACAAGCCAGGCCTGTGGATAGGCACAGATCAGGCCTCTTGCCATAGTATCCCAAGCACTCTCACTCCCCACTGAAGTCAATGGGAGCAAAAGAGGCACTTTATGGGTACAGGATTTAAAATCACCACTGTTTTATGGCACACAGGGCACCAGCTCTCCACCCCTGTACACACCAGCTCCATCCTGCACCGTGCTACTGATTTAATTGGGTGCCATGTCACCTTACTCCAGCACAACAGAGCTGAGAAGCAGGTCCCAGATATCTAAGCCACAAGCAACTGTACTTCAAGTCTCTCTTTATTTGCGTGTCTATCCCGAGGCATCATTTATCACGAGAACTAGTCAGTACACAGGATTTTAGAGTTTTATGCTCCTGACATTTCACCATTCCAGTAACTACCTCTCAAACCATGAGTGAGATTTTGATCTGAGCCTCAAGACTTGGCTGTGTTGTCTGCTCAGTCCCAGCTCACGCATATGGAAATACCTTCTATGCTTCAAAAATCATCAGTTTCCAGATCTCTGACTGTCATTTCACTCTCACTATTACAGAGATAGAACAGCAACTTCATGGCTGTCTGGCTCATGTAATCAGAGAATAACAATTCAAATTCAGGCCAAAACTGTCTTAATTACAGGTCTGCTGGGCAGAGCTCTAACTGGAAGTCTGGATTAAGTGCTACCACTCCTTTGAAACACTCTCTGCATCCCACATGGAACATGAGGATGGTGCAACCCTTTTTCCCTTATCTTTCATCAGCTTCATTTAAATCTTCACGGCAGGAATTCTTTCAGTCCAGGCATAGACCAGCAACTCCCAGCTTTGGCAGCCAAACACTTTATTGCCCTCACTGGTCCTCACCCAGGACTATCCTTCCCTCAACAGAATTCTTGAACACAAGGTAGATACAACACCTACCCCTGACCGTTCCAATGAAAAGGTCAGGCTTAGATCAACCCAAATTTTCACCATTAGTTTAAGCAAAACTTTTGGGCTTTATATCCCAAGAGTCTGAGCCAAGGTTACATCCTCCTGAAATGTGTTTTCCACTTGAAAACGACTAGAAGTTTTTAACTGCTGAAGCCCCAAAACTTTCAGGGCTCCTCATGGGAGGTGGTACAGTAGGGTGTGGGGAGCACTGCAAAGCAGCACAGTTTCTAGAATTATACTCTCTAAGACAATGTTCAGAGGTGTAAACGCCTTATCCTGCAGTCAGAGGGGACAGAGAAAGAAGTCCTTTCTCACTGAGGAGGGGGATCTGGAGTTTCGCCTGAGCTGGATATTGGTGTCCAGAGGTTCTCACATCCTGCCAGACATTCTCCTGCTTCTCAGCTGTGGCCATTTGAAAGTAGCTGCAAACTGCTTGTTACCACTCGCCATGTATTTCACCACAATCCATATATTTCAGGTTAATGACAAAACTCACCGTTCTCACTGTATGCAAATTAAGACAGTAAATGTATTTCTTTGTGTTCTAATTGTATGATAAGTTCACATTTTTAATGCTTTTTTTTTCATATTCACTTCCATTTCCTTTTAGCCGATCTAATTTATTAATTAATCAGCTCTCTTGAAATATAATCCAGCCACAGTGCATTTCATTTAATGCAATTAAAACCCCAGAATGTTTTCTGGAGGGAATGTTTCTCAAATGGAGTAGTTCTTCCCTCTGGGAATTGCTGAACAATTTAGAGCAATGTAATCCAGAGAAGACCAGTCTCACTGATGAGTAATTGTGTTTGTTGATACTTTTCTCACACAGAAGCTCTTTTCTGGGCAAGACAAAATTCTGAGATCTTTACTGAGTCAGTGAGTAAATCCTTCACTGAGCTCATTCCCCACAGTCCTCAGTACTGTTGTTTCCTTCTCAATTTACACTCAAACAAGTTCTCGAGGAGTTCAAAGGCATTTCAGATCAGAAAGGAAACAGTGAAATTCAGGAGGCCAGCACCCAACCTGATTTACTGTAAGTCTACTTCCAGCCCTCCAATCCTACCTTACATCGACATTGAGTGCAGGATTTGAGGACTGTATCAAAGACATATGAAACTAATATCAGGAAGTTGCCTTAACTGAGGAAACCTGATCAAATGAAACTTTTTTAAAAGTATGTACATTTATCCAACAAAGCCACTGACTGTTGAGAGGCTCATCAGTACAGCAGAACACCGTAATATCTCATCTACTTACAAAGCTGAGATTATGCCTCAGCTGTATAATAACAAACATCAGGATTAAATTGTGAAGCACATAAGTGAAAAAAGGGAAGGATAAAAATATAGAGATACCATAGCCATGAACTAGGTATTTTGTACTGTCTGTTGCTTCCCTACCAGGAGTCACCAGGCAGTAAATGAGCCAGGTAGTAAATTATCAGAGCACAACTCTTTAGCTGACCTGTGCTCCCCAGCACACACACAAAGTGAAGCAAGGACCCACAAAAATCAACCTGCAGTAACAACGTGCAGGAACCTGTTCAATTTGCTGCCCAAAATCAGGGCCTGAACAGTCTTTATTCACATTGCAAACAGAGAGTCAGCAGGGGCACACTTTCCTTCTTGTCAGCCAGTGGCTGAATTGCTGTAATGGTAGGTATCTTTCCACTCCCAGGCATCACCAAGTCTCAGAATGGCTGCTTTTCAAATTGCCTTCCATTGTTTTACAAGTATTACCTGCTCTAGAAAAAGGCATACTCTAGATTATCGTGGCTATGATTAGCACATTAGTTTTGTAGCTACTCAGTTTTCAAGTTGCCATTTTCTCTACACAAGCTTGATTTATCATCTTAAAAGAAATCTAAGCTGTGCCCCTGTGGTCAAACTCCAAAAAGAAAAGTCCAACTTGCAGAAGATTCACTTAGAACTGCCAAATACAGAGTGGGGAAAAGAGTCTGATCCAACTTTTCTTGGATACATAAGTTAATTATTTACCTGTTACTCTTGTGACCTGACTTTCTGTTTTATTCCTGCAGTTATCACTGAGTTCCATTTAAATCTGAGCTGTCATTTCTAATGCCTACCTTTGCAAATATAATTAATTTAGTTAGCAAATTACCTAGTAGCTCTTTTACCTCCCCCCCCCCTTATCAAACTTTTGCCAGGAGCAGCTCACAGAAAGCACACCATCAGTGCCCAGCACAGGGGAACAATCACTTCCCTGCCACTTCCTCCACCACCTAAAGCAAAAACTTCAATCCAAAGAGGACATGGAGGGCTGTCCCAGAAGATGCTGGGCCTGAGTTTGAGCTCCTTAACCTTGCCTAAGCCAGGCACAGTTCTGCTGAAGTCACTGCCAGGGTGGATCCATGGTCTCCATGGGAGACACCACGTGCAGGACACCAGTGGGGCAGCTGCTCTGACTGCAGAGTGCTGGTCCCAGCAGGTCCAGCCACACGAGGAGTGTTGGTGCAGGTGGCCAGTCGGTGTCTGCCATGAGCAAACTGCACAGACCAGCCCCCCCCGTGCTGCCCAGGGCTGAAGGAACCGCAGTGCCCCTTGCCAGGCTCAGGATGGAGCAGCCACAGTCCTACCACGAAACCTGACACGGGATTTGTTTCCACCCCTCTCACCCCACAAGTGATCCTGCCCTCAAAACAGGAAAGCAGAGGACTACAGGAATAGGAGATGGGAAGCCAGCCTGCTGCTACTCCCCTGCAAATAACAAACCAGAACTAACCCTAGGAACTAGGTCTAGCAGCAGCTGCCGAGTTTAACGCAGTGCTGATTCCAAGGAGGATCAGTGTCACTGTCCTCTCAAGAGCCAGCTGCCCTTTATTTTCACTGTCAGTTCTCATGGATTGTGAGCACATAGCAAAAAAACCCACAACCCTAATGGCTTAGCCTTAAAAGCCTCTGGATGGTATATAGCAACACAGACTGCCTGTGATTACATTCAGAGCCAGATCATGGGCTGTTTAGCACAGGGACCTCATTTACTGTATTAAATTCATCCCAGTCTTTTCTGTGTAGCTGAAGACTGGGATGCTACGGGTGCAAGCAAAGAGAGTTCAGCAGTTGACTACCTAGAGCTCAAGATCTTCCTTGCAAGAGAAAACAATTCAATAAGCAATACTGCAGCAAAGTTTAAAAGCCAGAAGGCATAAAATGGTTCTGTTTGCCTTTAGACAGTTCTTTCCGTGCTTGCCTGTACATGACAGCTGCTTTTTCAATTTTACCATCTTAGAGCAGACTCCATCATACATAGTAATGGTGGCATTCCCCTGCAGAGAGCTGCTACTTTGAATGCACTGCTGAGAGACCCTCTATTTCCCGAAGAAATGAGAATGCAAGGGAAAAAAATGTCAGCATTGTGCAAACAAGAACCTTCCTATGTTCCTCACTCCAGAAATACCCATTCAAATGAGAAGGATGAGAAGATCTTACAAAATAAGTTCAATTGAAAAAAACAATATTTAAATTCTATCTGATCTTTGGGCTTTAAGTATGGGATAAGATCTACTGCCTATTCTTTGTAAAGAGCACCCTTTGCTGTCCCTTAGAAATCCAGCAATTCTGGGAGAGCAAACGCTGTGAAAAGGTGGTGAACATGACTTGTTTGGATGCTAAATAGTGCTGAGCACCTGAAATGCCACTGATTTCAGAGGGAGATGAAAGCGCTCAGAACTCCATGGGAACCAGGCTCTTTCCTTTTTAAAGGAGAGAGCATTTCCCAAGAGACAACAAAGCTTTCTGCTAAGGAGATGAGGGTTTCAGTGGAGTTGGCAAAGTGAGAAGCGAAAAGGAACAAGAGAAGACACTGTATGTGTGTCTGAGCCCCAACTATCCCAGAGCAAACCAACAGGCCCCAAAAGTTCCCAGCTAAGCTTACAGAAGGCAGTGTGGTTTAAGGGAGCTACCTCTGGGCATGGCTGTTCTGGGGCAGAGCACAGCCTGTCAGATTCCCTCTGCTCCCTGGACAAACACTGCTGCTGGAAACAGTCAGGCTGGATCTCCTACAGAACCACTACTGAGGTTCCCAAATCCTGCCATGCTACAAGGGAGGCAAACCTGCAACCACAGCTGTTCCCAACAGCTTTGTTACAAATTTATGAAGTAGAAGTCCTGACAGAGAAACCCAAGATGAAGTCAACTCCCTCAGCCTGTCAAGTGCATATTTTTCTCATTATTCAACACTTAACAGGGATGACAGCCAAGATTAAATAGTCACTCATCTTCTGTGCCATTATACCTCCTGCATGATTGCTTCAAATTAAATCTAACAGTCAATGAAATAGTCAATATTTAATTTACTCATTGCAGGTGGCGATTTAGCTCCAGTTACGATATCATTTCATGACAGAAACATTGGTATTTATCACTTTTTATGAGTCTTCAGAAGATATGGGGTTCCTTCATTAGGCAGGATGTCCATGCAGCTTTAAGTCATATGTCATCTCAGGGTGTGGATTTTGAACACCAGGGCCCTGCTCCTTTTCCCTGCTTTTCTGGGTGCCCCCTTGTCAGTGAAGAGGCAAAAGGGGACTGTGTGAGTGTCCAGAGACCCAGTAAGGCAGCACCTACACTTCTGTTCTTCTATGAGCACCCACTGACCATTTAGTGGAGCAGAACATTTGGGTTTAGAAGAACCTGATACACCAGTGACAGTCCAGGGCAATCGGGGTTAATTCCCACTCCCTTGACCTCTGCTGGCTTACTTACATAAAAGCCATTACACGAGTAGGGGGAGTCCAACCAGAAACATTTTGGTGACATTCCTTTTCTGACCTTTTGACCACTCAAGAGTTCATCAGCTGAAGACAGATCATTTGCACCCTGTTTCTAGGGGAGAAAACAGCCAGCACTGTTATAACTCCCTTATAATGACCACGCTACAATCTCCTGCTTTTGGTTTAGCACTTTTTTGGGAGAACAAAAAAAACGCACTTCGGCTCTCTGATGAGACAGGCTCGGCACTGGAACCCCTTCCCCCCGAAAAATGGGTCTTCTCCACATACCAGCAGTTGCTGCAATACAGGAAACCACGTCACACCTGCCATGGACAGTTCAGCTCTTGCTAAAAGGTCAGAAATCAGAAAGAAAAGGCGCCACCAGGCTGAGCATTCAACTTTCTCTCATCCCCTCTCACCATGAGAGGGGACTGGGGGCCAGGTCTGCCTTAATCCCCACACGATTCAAAGGAGTATTTGCTTGTATAAAGACCCACATTGAAGTGACTCCCAGGGGGTGAGTGACGAAGTGTTTGCAAGGGAGGGGGAGGCAAGTGAGCACCAGCTGAAAGCTGGAATGGAGCATCAGAGCATCAGCAGGCGAGCACAAAGACCTCAGCCCTTCTGCCCCCCTCCCTGAGAGGCTACAGGAGCTCATCTGTGCTTTGGGACCAAGGCAGCTTTGTTAGGGGGATGCCTCAGGATGGGCTCTACCCCTCCCTAATCCCCTGGGAATTTCTGCCCGCAGAAAAATGCAGCCGAGCTGTTCCCCATCGCCCTGCCCAGGGTCCCTTCTGCACTGTCACTCCTGGCAGTGTGTTACTTCTCCCCGTGTGGGCACTCACAGGGCTCTGCACATCCCTCCCTCCGTGCTCCCACTGACCTGGAGGGAGCAATCCTGTGCTCCCAGCACCCACTGGCAGAGCACCCAAGGCTTCCAAACGCAGATGCAAGCACACAAAAAAGTGTCCCCTCTCCCCTCCTGCAAAGCCACAACCAGCTCAGCCCTAAGACAACAGTACAAGCTGTGCAATTGCACAGTTGATACAGAAAGTTTCATGAAATGTGCTTTTGTTGCCTGTAAGTGATTTAGCGAAAAATCTGCTTTTGGATTAATTTGGGTAACAATCTGCTTTGCTAATCATGTGTTTGCACATACTTGTTTGGAAATCCATGTGTTGTGTATGTCATTATAGAGCACACAGTTATCATACTTTGCTTTCTGTTAATGTGTAAAGAACTGGTTGAAAAACAGGCACATTTCACAAAAATATCTCTGAAATTTTGTCCCTCTTTTTCATCACAAACACTTCAATCAGTTGGTCCTGTCACAGAAATTTGTGCCAAACAACAAACTTTTCTAGCTTTCTTTCAGAAATTTCCCACTCAAAATTTTTGAACCAGACCAAAAGTATTTCTAATCTTTATTAAATTGACATAATGGAATAATGAGCTTGATACTACAAAGATTTTTATGCTTCACAACGCCAGGGAATTCTAATAGTTTTTATGGTGCATTGAATTTCCAGGTCTAAACACAGACTGATTATTACTGGGGGGGTGGTGCAGCAGAAGAAGGGAGAAAGACTTTTGTAGCCATATGCTCATCCTCATAAAGCTGCACAGTCAATTAATGAGTTGAGTAATTTCATATTTGTAGCTATTTGAAAATACGATTGTGCCCATAGCTGAAGAAGCCTCTTTCTGCTCAGAGACCAATTTTCATTTCTCTGCACTTTGAACGTAAGTCCCTACAAACCCCGGGCTCGTTGTTTACATTTTTGCGTGTTAATGATCCCATGCGGAAACCCAGCGCTAACAATGGAGAGCCAGATTGGATCTTTGCCCCAAGCACCGCGGATAACTCTGCCTCCTCAGCATCAGCATCAAATCTCTGCCTCCCCTTGGCTCCAAGGGATGGTAATTTGCTCCTGACGTACGGCAGCAGTAAATTACAACGCACCAACCCCGCTCAGCAGAGCTCTCGGAGCCCCTCGGGTGACCCAGCAAAACCCTCTCCCCACTCCTCCATCCATCTGATCGTGGCCATGGGAAGAGGCAGGAGGAGGTGCCCCACACCTGGGTGGCTGGATGGAAGCACTGCTCCAGGGATTTGTAGGTCAAGTGATGATTTAGCAAGGGTTTCCTCTACATTCACCGTGTGTGCATTTGCAGGCTGACCTTGTGCTGGCCCACGGGTTGTTTAGGGGGTTACATTCACTGTATCTCTGGCCCACTTCTGTCACCTCAAACTGCTCCAAGGATGCTTTCCAAATGGTCCTGCTGCCACACAAATGCCTCAGCAACTCCACGAACGCTGCACAGAAGTGTAGGAGGTGGAAAAATAGTGCTTGGAGGATAGTGAGCTGCAATCTATCAGCCAGCTCTTCCGAGCTTCTAGCCACAGATAACAAGAAAAGCCCCACTGTGAGGAGAGCACAGGTCTCCAGGCAGGAATGGCGTGCCTTTGGTTGGGGAAAGCACGAGGGCTGGGAAAGCAGCAGCAATAACCTGCTCACTCGGTGAGAGGCCTGTGCCTTGTGCGGGTCAATCACACTCAGGATTTACTTCGCCCTCAGCTCCCTCCACTCGCTCTGCCCCCACCCTGCCCTCCACCACCCCACCACCCCAGCCTGGGGCTCCTTTGAAGAGCCCAAGAGCAATAGAAATGACTCCTGAACATCAGCCAGCCCTTGAGAAACCCCTCACTAAGGGGCTAAGGCAGATTTTCAAAAAGGCTTCTCATCCTCGGCACTGAGAAAATCCAACCATCATCTTCCAGTGAGAGCTTCGGAAAATCTGGCTGTAAACCCACAGTCCACTCCTTTTGTTTCATTAATTGGCTGTGGGGTTTAATTTCTTCCTCTCACTTTATCCCCTCAAGTGTAATAGTCTAATGAAGGCAGCTGATCCGGGTTCGTGTTTCTGAGCACAGTCAGATGCGCTGCCTGTGGTGATTCACGCTCAGAAATACATTCTGAGTTCTCCCTGGTCTTCAATAGAAATATGCCTTCAAAATCATTTCAAGTCCAAGTAGGCAAATGATTACTTGAATTTTAAATAAAGGGATTGCTAAGGGCCATTACAGAGACGTTACAGAAAGACCACCTCTGGCTCAGGAAGTCCCTGAACCACAAATTGTGGGAGGCTGAGTTGAGTTTCCCAGTTTGCCTGCCCTGTTCCAATGCTCCTCCTTTGTCCCTGTTAGGGGCCACTCCACTAACATGGGTGGAAGTGGGGTAGTCACTCTCAAGTTTCTTATGAATATTTTTGGTTCTATGAAGCCAGCATCAGTTAAAAGTGAAGATGGAAAAATGTCACCCCCAATACTGTTTCAAGTTACTATTGCCAGAATAAAAACCACCAACTTGGCAGGGACATGACGAACTCTGACACTCAGTTCCTACCTGACTGGCATCAGAAAGAACACCTAAACTTGACTTTCCAGTATTTCTCCCAGCATTTCCAGAGCCAGAATGATTGCAGGTACTACAAAGACTACTCTGGAAATTACATCTTAAAATGAGTTTATTTCTCCAAATATCACAGGCAAAAATAGCAAGATTGATCCAGTAAATTGCTGTGGCTGTGACTGCAATTTAAAAAGAAAAACCTTCAGCTTATGTCTTCTCAGTAACTTCCACTTCAAGGAAGTATGCAGAATAGACAACAATTCTAAGTTCTTTCAGGGATTTTACAAAGTTTTCTTTCCCTCCAAAAGCATCTTACCACCTACACTACTTTGAAAGAAATCATTACACAGGCTGGGAAGGAGCAAGTTGGTATGAAGACAGAGATCAAATTTTAAAAGGTAATTAGGTGCTTGTCCTCTCTTTGATTTCACTGAGAGTTAAAAGCCATCAAATGCCTAAAAACCTCAGACTACAATCTTGCAGTGGTATATAAAAAGCAACACTGGCAGCTCCAAACATTCAGAAACTCAAGACCAAGGCCCCTTCCCACACACACAAGAACAGAAATGAGCTTGAAAACTGTCAGATGTGAGCAAAATAGTTGCAGGAGGGCTCTTGTAAGTGGATTGAGTTTTTGAGTTTCTCTCTACCAGCGGGTGAGCTAAAAACTTCTCATTGTTCAGAATGAAAGTTTAACATTTGCTGGCAAAGCTGAGCCTTAACCTGAGAAGTACTCACCACTGTGAGACCTGTGATAAAACCAAGAGGGCTGCCAGCAGCATAAACCTCAGAGTCCCAGCACTCTAAATCAGGAATTTGGTCTGGGTTTGACACCTGGGTTAAATCACAGGCAGTAAAGTAGGTGTTTCACCTCTTTCTAAATCCCCGTCCGTCAACACAGAATCACAGAATCATCAGGGTTGGAAGAGAACCTTTAAGATCATCCAGTCCAACCATCCAGCCAGCACTGCCACTGTAACTCCTAAACCTCTAAACCATATCACCCAAAACTTAGTGGGACAAGTAGGAGTATCTCTCCAAGAGACTCCTGGCATTGCAATAGCAGGATGTCTGTGCTCACATCAGCCCAGAACAGAAGGCACACAGCCATGTCCTAAATAAATGTGACCTTTTCACTACTTCATTCAACAACCAACAGACCTTACACTGGAGAAAAACTAAAAAGTGAAGCAAAAAAACCCAAGAAGGTCTTGTCAATGCCTGTAAACTACAGGAGGAAAAACCATGGGGAAAAATGTCTGAAAATGAAGCCAGTGCTTTGGGTGTGCCTGGTGAGAATCCCAGCAGCATCCCTGCCCAGGCACTACAGCAGCTGATCTCCAGGTCCCTCTGCAGCTGGGCAGCTCTGCCACAGAATGAGGGAAGACACAGGGGAGCCACCCCACTGCTGGCAAAGACAAGCTGAAGTGTCTCCAAACGAATTTGGGGTGATCAGTGGACCATGGCAGAATTTGTTCTGTTTCTAGTCCTGCCAAAAACTCAGATTAGAGACGCTCACTTCTGGAACTGACCTGCAAAGCCCAGAGAGAAGCAAAAGCTGATTCTGCTCTCACCCACCCAAGTCTCTCCCTCATGCCCTTATATCTCATCAAACTCCCTAGTAATCCTGCAACTCCTGCCAATAGGACACAGGGCAATAATTCCACAGCAGTGTCTCCAAAAGTAAACCAGCAAATTCAGACAGGAAGAGTGACTAAACTCAGTGTGATTAACCAGCACAATAAATTCTAATGACCAAGTAGCTTGGGCCAATATTTACCAGTGCCTGCTGTTGAGTTGATCAGAATACAGAACTCTTTGTGCATGGAGGAGATAGTCTGTTATCACACTGCAGCTTGTCTTTCACACCACATGCACCACTTACTGCACAACTGAAGCACAGCTTAGCAATTTTATTCAGCCGGTCTGCCACAAAAACTCAATTTAAAAACTGCATTATTGTAACTTGTGGATATGGATCCCATTAACTAGCTCCTTGTCACTTCATATAAGCACCATTTCTTCACATTTAAGGTACAATTTTAGTAGGAGCTTTTCTTTTCTTTCCCTCCTCCTTCCCTCTCCTTTGTTATCTCAATCTGACTAAACTTTTTCTATCTGCTTCGCTGTACTTTTGTCATCCCTCTGGCATTTTAAGACAGGAGGTACATTTTTAGGAGCCTGTCTGCTCACTGGAGAGGCACGTCCTTGCTTAATGTGAAGGGAAGCAGGGAGTAATCCCTTCAGGTACCACGGAAGGAGTTTAAAGACATTTTGTTGCTTTCCATGATTCTCCACTACTCAACAATATAGCGTGAACACTGAACAGAAACTTCAAAAACTGGCTTTTTAAGGTTCTCAGTTCCAGGCAGAGAATTTCATGCCATCAGAAGGTGAGACATGAACCTCCTTTAGCATCAGGGATCCTCTGCAGTGAGCCTGTTTGTATCTTGCTGGCCACCACACCATCCTGTTACCTCTGCTCCCCTATCACCTTCCCATCTACCCTGTCTTTTTTTACAGGAGCTGAAGGTTAACTCCACTCCAAAGCCATTGTCAAGACTCTGCCAGCCCTTCCCTTCCAAACTCTCTCTCTTTTTCCAAATCTGAGACTTCTCTTCCAGACTGCTCAGAGCTGGAGACATGGGGAGCGTTACCAATCCTGAAATATTTACATCTAATATTAATTTATTTTGTCCTTCGAAAAATGTACTTCATCACAGTTGCAGCTCATACATACACTCAGCAAGGCAGAGTCTGGCTGTTTCTATCATCTTTATACTGTGCCCTTTTCCATTTCCAGCTGGGACAGTGGCCTGCAGGCTGCTTGAACTTGCACCACAGCCTGAAAGCCAGGGAGAGGTGGAGTGTCAAAGTGACCTACATTCCTCTCTCAATTCCTTGGCTTGACAGAAAACCAGCCAGACTTGAGGCAGGATCTCCAAAGAGAAGCCCAGTGCTGAGTGGGGAATCATTAACCAGGAAGGTGTTCTGATGGGGGTGTCCTGGCAGGTAGCACAGCCTGGACGGTTTGTGTGAAGGGCAAGACTTGGTGCCAGATGGGACTTAGTCCCTATCAGGGTGCTGTTGGCATTTTTACAGGATCTGTAGCAAACTAAAAGTAATGGAGTAACACAAGCATTTCTTTGTACTATAAGGTTACATTTTCAAAAGAAATGCCGTTAGCTGAAAGCTGTGTGGGTATGGGGAGTGCCTCATCCATCCTAATAAACTGTCTAGGATAACAGGCCAATAAGAAATCAATTTTTAGTCAATAATATTCACTCTTCCTACTGTTTGCTTCTGTTTTGCTCAGTTCAAGCACTGCCAGACCAGTTTCCAGTTACAGACATGTTGCCATAATGCTCCTGGACAGTGGACCGTGGCACTAGAGCCACGAGAAGACACGACAGTGCCTTGTCAGTGACATTTAAGTTCCAGATTAGTAAGATCCAGATGTAAGAAAAAGGGCAAACACAGCCTTGACTCTAAACATTTGTTTTCTTTGAAAGAATCTGAGTAGTATCTACCCACAATGCACCACTCATGCCCATTTTTGAGGATTTCTACAGCTCAAGAAGGAATTCTAAGACCTGACTTGTCTCCCCTAGCACTTGGTTTGCATGGGTGGAATTCCTGCTGTCAACAGGGCCATTCCTAATTTAAATGAAACTGAAACCAGAGCCATGTGTTCTGTCGTGAACCTGAGACAATGTGCTTAAGCAGTGAAGAGGTCATGTATGGTGGGTGGCAAACCACAAAGCAAGCAGAGCCAGTTCCCAAAGTTAAAGTTCAGGAAATCATGTTCGTATGTATTTCTGACTGTTGAGGCTACCAAAGAGCTCCTGAAGGATCTGCACCGACCTTAGACAGGTGACTTTGAGATCTTGAATTCACGAGAACGCAGCTGGACTTTTCATTTGCCACAGCATCCCAGCCAACACAGCAACAGCTTTACCACAGAGCCAAGTCACAACATCCAAGCTGCCAACGTGGCAACCTGTGTGCCTTAACCAAAATATCTACTGACAGGAGCAACACAGCTTTGAGAGGCACAAAATGCAGAAACCACTAACTGCTATGACACACCGTTCCAGGGAACCCCTTCTCACAAATATAAATTAGTGTTTTCAACACCTGAAGTCCTTCTTTAAGAACACCAATAAACTGAACGATGCAGCCAAGGCCATATGTGACTTCTTCCTGAAGATAATGGGAATATCCACAGTGAAAAAGCCACCTTTTCTTGAACTTCATTTGCTCATTTAATTACCATCAGTTTAGGTATCGTCTCAAAAGAGAAAAAAAAAAAAAAGGCATTGTAGTAATTTTAAAAGAAACTTTCAGACTCCCATGCTCTAAAAGGCAATATTTGAGCATAAATATTCCTTTTTGCCAAAAGAACTGCTTTGATCTCTTTGCTGCAGTTAATTGATGCATTTTGGCATGTCTGAGCACCCCGGGGGGAGCAAGGGAACAAAAAACAAAAGACAAACAGCCTGAAGTTCTAACAAAGGCCTAAGAAAACCATTTCTCCTTCCACATCCTGTACTTATTCTTTCCACACTGGTCCTGAAAACAAAAGCCCAATTTTCAAGGCAAAGGACACCTAGGGGGACTTTATAGGCAAAGTATTTATCTTCTTAGAGTCCCCTTTCACGACATTAAAGCACTGGGTAATGTTAATTAAGCCGTACAAAACCCCCTTCAAATCTATTCCCCTCATTAAAGCACTACAACAACAAACCATTGGTACCTTGCACTAATCTTTACAAACGTATGCAAAAAGGCTGAGTCTTGATACAAAGTTTGCTGAGACTTTTATTTCTTCCCCGTGTAAAAATTTCAGGGCTGGAGCCTCAGTTATCCGCGGCAATTCCAGTTTGGGAGCTAATGATATGCAGGCTCAGGCTCTTCGAGGGAGCACACAGCAGTAATCAGACCGAAGAACTGCTGCTAAGGCAGATATATTGTTCTGCTGTTGTATCTATTTAGCAGTTCCACCCCAGCCTGTCCCTACACTGAGACAGCTTAGAAAGGGAAAACTCGGTTTTAATCAGCTTAATGCAGCGGGCAGTTAAGTGGATGCGTAAAAATGCTGCTCTTATTTAAAGGGTTACAGATTCTTTTCACGTGGCTATTAATTAACGGGAGGAGAGGCGAGCCTTAGCTGGGAATGAAGCAGAGCTGTGGGGATGTGCTTGGGAAGTTGGTATCTTCCACGCACCAAGCCCGAGGATGGACTGTGACCACTGGGGTGCTGCTGCACTGGCCTGATTTACTACGGCTTCTGCTTCAAGTGGTCGTCAAAGCAAGTTCAGGCACGGTTCATCATTATTATTTCATCAATTAAATGCACTATGCTCAGCTGGCAGCCAGTGAAGTAGGCTGTCACAGATGCATCCAAATCCAGGTCAAAGGGGGTCTTTGTTCTTCAAAAAAAAAAAAAAAAAAAATCCGCTGTGGAATGAGATGTTCCATACTAATCAAAACAGAAATGGTGGAAAAAACAAAACCTTAAGATCTAGCAGAAGTTGACCAAGGGGAAAAAATAGCATACTTTTGTCTCTCTTGTTATTCACTGGAAACACTTTATCTTCTGGGGTTCAAAGAAACTTCCATTAGGCAAAAATTCAATACTCGGCACCACTTCAGCAAAATGCCCTGGCTGCAAAAGGCTCGGAAAAAAATCCCAGGCATTTAAGGAATCTTTTTCTTCTCCAGAAATCTTATTGTTTTGTTTTGAATGCAGGAGACAAACGAACAATCCTGCCCAGTCACTGGAATGCCCTCTAAACCCCTCTGCGACCCAAAGGCTCCGCTCCGGGCAGCTCTGCTCTCCCGGGAGCTGACGGGGGTTTGCTGCTCCTCTGGAACAGCCATCCCCACCATTCCTTCACCAGCCACGGCACCGCAACAGGAGAGCCACTCGGGCACTGCTGCTATTTCCAAAGCACACCTTTGCTTCGCTCCAGAGTCTCTTTTTGTACAACCTCGACCTCAGGAATGCGCTGGGGGGTCAGCACTGCTGGCCCTTTGGAATGGAGCGGCTCTGGAGCTGTTTCAGGTCGGTGTAGTGCCCGTTCTTACAGACCGGGGTTATTGGAGGCATCAGTTGGCTCACAGAGACTTTGCCAAGGAGTTTTGTGAGCTTTGTATCTCAGTTCTCTTAGCTCATATCATGGATATTCTCGTTTGTTCCAAGCCATTATATGCGTGGTTTTTATACACCATTGATTGCAGGGGTGGGTGACAAATACGTTTTCTTTTCAGAGGTTACCAGCTGACAAATAACTACCATTAATCTTGGCTCTCCATCTAAAAACACAGGGATTCAGCCCCCCATCTCCTTCAGAAATTTATCCTGGGAGGCAGTTCAGACAAGGGATGGGTGTACCCTTTGTGGAACGGCAGCCAATGATCTCAGATGCTGTACAGGAGGAGGGGAGCACGCCAGCATCCCTGAGCTCAAAGCCCAGCCCACACGGCTGCCAGGGCTCCATTTGATCGCAGCAGCAGCTCACTCTTCCCTGAGGAGCAGAAAGGCCCTGCTCTGCATTCCCGAGGAGGATCCTTACTATTTTTTTTCCCAAGTGGTATGATAATCAATACTGAAAATGACAATAATCAATAATGGTTCCAAACCTAATTACAAGCCATTCTCCACTCATACTAAACTGCCACTATCATTAATAAAAGCATAAGTGCTCTGATCTTGCTCCCCTTTCAATCAATAGATTTCAGTGGGTGCAGTTAGAGCTCCTGGTCATAACATGTTGTTGTTCATCCTTTATTTATCTTTTTTTTGTCTAAGAGATGGTATTCACTGCCTTGCTTCTGTTACCTACATAAAAAGTGCGCCCACAAAAAATTGTGACACACTGGGCATCTCCCATATTTAAGGGGAAAAGGTGGAAGCCTTTCCTGTGCATGAGTCTCAAAGCATTTGCACAGTAACTATGACATTAAAGCTGAGCTTGACTCTCAGCAGCAAGGCCAGAGACAGGGAACGATCTGCCCACAGTTGGTGACGAGGAACAGGAAGCTGAACACAATATTGAAAGTTGGGCACGTTGTTGGACTCCACAGTGTTTTATTTGTGGTGTACTTCCAACCACAAGAGCCACTTGAGAGCCCTGCCTTTCACGTACATACAACGTGCATTTATCTCCATGTTTTTCAGAGCTTAAGCCAAAGATAAACATGAGCTTTGCTCACAAAATTTAAGCCTGGCCCCTCTAGCCATGGAGTATGGAAATCAGCATCTTCTGTCACTCTAACAAAATGAGGGGTTATTCAACAACACCTACAAAAGAGAAAAGAATATTCTATTTTCAGTTGGAAGTGACCTACAAGATCATCTGGTTGAGCTATCTGAGCACTCCAGGGCTGACCAAGAGTTACAGCAGGTTATGAAGGGCACTGTCCAAATGAGGCCATCCCTGTGCCACCACTGGTCCTGCTGGAACACAGAGGGGCTGAGGAGTTGTGCCTGAGCCCACAGAAGTGGGACCATAACTCCAGAGGCACAGAAATCGCAATATCCTGCCTTTTTTTTTTCCCCCCTACACAGGAATTTCAGCCCACAACACTTATTCCTTATCACCTGTCCACAAACATCCCCATCCAAAGGCTCATTAAGCCCGACCTGCTGGTACAATTTACACATCTCTCTGCCTTGCTTCCCCCTCAAAGCAGCGAATGCTTCAGAAACACGATGTGCTTCCTTTTGCACACACACAGCAGAACAGCGCTGAACACCTCCCGTGGCTCTGGTGTGCTGAGAAAGGGGCTGTGAGAATTACAGGCTGCTGTCACTGGGCTGACCACGCACCGGTGGCAGAAATTACCAAAAGCTGGTAAACAGAGACACACAAATCTTCAAGAAATGTTGGGATTTGTGGTCTCTGGAAAACAGGGATGCCTCTATGCAGTTTCCTAGCTGATCCCAATTTTTCTTGACCTCCAGAACCAATAGGATTCCCCAGGCTTTGAATCTTGCCCATCCAGCGCAGTACCTCCTTTAAACTGCTACTAATCATTCAGGAAAGGTATGGAAGAACACTGCAGACTGCCCAGAGGAGAGACAGGAAAAGTCACACAGCACAATCACCAGCCAGGGCTTTCATGACAGGCTACTGCTCCTTGACAACAGGCTCCAGAATACCGAAGGTTTTACTGGAGTTCCAGTATTGGCATTTCCCAACTGCAAATAACACGGTTTGCTTTTCTTAATTTAAAGTCATTTTATTATTAAGGAAAAAATACATGATCACACCTGTCTAGAAGTCAGTTCATTACAGAAGTACGTCACTGAGTTACTTCATATCATAATAACCCTGCGTGCTAATTTTGATTATAAGTTAAGGTAACTCAGACTGTGAGATCTCAGGACTGGGTATGTCCTTTTTGTTCTGTGTTTCCGTAAAAAGCAAGGCAAGGAATCTTGAGCTGGGACTGACATCCTTAGGAATTGCCACAACACTTATGAAGTAACAAGAAAGTACTGATTTTATAGTCCCACTATTTGTGTGCCACAACTGATGCTGTAGCACCTCTCCTGTACAGTTCAGCGTGACAGAAAGCCAGGTCACCCTTACTCTGTCCTGAACTGACAGCACAAATATAAAAATGAGAAAGGACAAAAGCCCTCCTGTGTTTTAAAACAAACCAGAGTAACCAAAACTACTCCTCCAAACAGGACACTGTGGCAATCACAACTGTATGGGTAAGGCCAGGCATTGCTTGAACACAGAGTTAAGAACATCCACATGGCTAAATGTTGCAATCCCTATTAAAACATGCTCAACGACACTTGCAAACTTTAATCTTTTAGCTCTGCTTCTGTGCATGCATAATAGCTATTTCTGGGATCATTACAGCCACCCTGTAATGTTTTAGTGATTTTGAAATATGCACAAGGTTACAGCAAATTTGAACCTGAACTGCAAAATACAAACATAATTAATCTGCATGAGCACACTGAACTTTGTGGCATTTCAAAGACACCCACAACCTTCAGCATTAGTTAAGCAGCTGTACACATGCACTCAGGATAGAAGAACACTATAAAATAAGTATCTTGTCAGTGTCTCATTTCAATTTTCTCTAGAAAAAGAAATATCTCCTGCCTCAGAGTTCAACTGCTCCACTTTTTTTTTCAAATTTCACAACAAACTATGCAAATGATAGTCTCAAATCAGAATATTCTGTCTTTTGTCACATTGTCCAAACCCCTCACGTATTCTTTTTTAACCCAAATGAATTGTCTAGTGCCCATTAATTTTGCAAAAGTAAAACAAAATTGAAACTCAATTTAAAAAAGAGCTGTTCCAATCTTTTAAAAGAAGCACACATATAATATATATATGGAAACTGCAGCACTGCATATTAAACACAGAAGAACTGGAATTAAAATACACATTAAATGTTCAACAAAATGGCTTCAAACAAGAAACTCCCATCTCCTGGATGAGGACACTCAGCTAACTACATTTAGTTGGGGACTTTTGTGGGCTTCCTGGGCAAATAATGGGCTCTAATCTCAGTTATTTTACAATGAAGAGAAGGCAAAAGCATAAAGTGGCATTAAAGGCACATTATCTGCCAATACAGCATGCTCCAAATGTGATTCTTACTTGTAGAACATCAGCTTTAACAAGAAACCCATCTGAAATCACTAGATTTGTTTCATTAGTGTTTGTTCTGGCCTCAGTCAGTGATTCCTGCATCCCTCTCCTTCTTAACAGCGTCGGGGAGGCGGCTGTGCCAGAGGGGACATGGGTGGGACAATCCCTGGCCAATGGCCTGGCTGCTCCACGGGGCTCTAGTAATGCCTCGGAAGAGCTTTCCTGAAGATGGGTCAGATTAAAGACTAATTCAAAAGTGCCTGTTATTTACCAGAGAAGTCTCTTGGACATAAGAAGATACCTTGTTTTTATTGTTATTCTTTTAAATAACTTGAGAGTATTCAGCTATCAGTCTTGCATATACTTAAATATCTATTTTTAGCATTTTTTCTTGTTATTTACATGTTTCTAGGCATACATTTAAATACTTTTTAGAATTTAGAGCTCTCTCTACACAACCATTATTGGTCAGGACTGGAAGCCGAAGCTTTGGCAAGACAGACCTCTGGTTAGACCTCACCTGGCTCTTTCTGTGGGCACTTCTTATACTCAACAAACACCTGAAAGCTGCCAGGCTTGCAGGGACTGCCAAGCAAGGAGAGAGATGAGGGAAAATTTATACACAATAATATGGGTTTACCCACTGTTTTACTTTGGGTGTATAGAAGAGCTTTATAAACCATCAAGTATCCCTCTAACAAGATTAGGCACACGAGCAGGTTTATGGTCAAAGTTCTGGAAGCTGACAGATATCCTAGAGCACCAGGAGAACTCTGCCCAGCCCATGCCTAGGGTGAGTGGGACTCTGGGAAGCAGAGCACTGTTGGCTTGGGTTCAACTGAATGACACCCATGGGTGCACTGGCACCCAAGCACTGACCCTGCCAGCAAATTCTGGCAGCTGGTCTCTACCCACTGAGCAGCAGGGGAGGTATCCTGGATCTATCTGACACAGCTGTGGTGTGGGATACCAGGAACTCTCCAAATCAAAGCCAGTCTGCGTGGCTGCACGTTGGAAGGAGAACAGGGATGGTTACTCCTCTGATACGTTATCGCTTTAGCCAAAACTGAAAGACAAAACCTGACATGCTTTTATGACATGGCTCTTCCTTGCTCCCTTTGGCACTGGCACCCTTCAGAGAAGCTGGGTGGGGGCTGTGAGCCTCTCTGCTGCCAGTAAATAAAAGCAGCATCTATTGGGACTTGATGGACTCTGCATCAGGACGGGATTGTTTTCATGAAACAAGACTTAGAAGGATCCCCCATGACTACACTCACCCTCAAGTGCCAGTGCTGCCTTAGAGCAGGTGAAGCTCTGAAAGAAGTTTAGAGAGCCTCAAGTAGGACCCTCAAGCTGAGCTGGAGCACTTTCTACACATCACACAGAGGCCAGTGGAGAGGGCAGCCTGGGGAAGCTGGAGGGAGAGTGGAGGCACCAGTGCACCACTCCATAATGACACCGGGGTTGCTGTCACTTTAACAAGCTTCTACTATAGTGCTATTATCATTCAAAGCTCCTTATCACGCCAAGTGCAAATATTATGACTAGCTGAACATCTAGAGTAATCACTGCCGAGCTGTGTATGTATATTTTTGTTTAATATTGAGGGCTGTTGCTGTCATCAGGCTATAAAAACCAAACTGGCATTAACATCCCTGCCGAGGATTTGCATAGTGCTGACAGGGACGGAGCCCGGCCCTGCTTGGGGTGCGCTGTGCAGGGTGTCTGAACAACAGCAGCCAGGACAGAGGGCTCCCCAGCAGCTGCCAGCGTGGCAGACAACAGACTAAAGAGGGGCACAGCAAACAGGGAGCCCCACCACAAAGCCAGGAATGATCTCGTGGCTGCCTCACTCAACAGAATCCGAGTTGCAACTCAAGCGTGTCTGGGGCTCTGTCAGGTGGGAAGGACCTGATGCTTGCCCCATTCCTGTGCAAGGACCCTTGGAGGATGGCTGCAGTGACCCCTCTTTCTCTCAAAAGCTGTGCAAACCTGTCCCAAACACGCAGAGGTCTTGTGCCACTGTTCAAATGCTGAAGTATTGCAACAGCTTCAGTCAAACTGATGCCAAAGTTAAACGCACTGACTCGCACCAGAGGCAAATTTGACCACTGTTATCAACTGAGCTCTGCTCACAAATAAAGTGGATTGTTGCAGTTTCGCTTTCTTAAAGAGCAAGGGAAGCTGAATGTTTTGTAAATTAATGCACAGTAGGATCACAAAGAACTCTATCACGGGCACATGATCACCTGTGGAACACCTCCTGTTACCGACAGCAGAGTGTTACTACAGCTCTGGTTTCCTGGAACTCATTCTCCGGAAGGAAAAGGGCACCCAGGGAGGGAGTTGGACTCCAACAAGGCTGAAGGACCATGTGCTGCCGAGGTGTCTGTAACAGAATATGGGCTCTGCCACAGAAGCACTTGATTTCATGGGTTGTTTCTCTCTTGCCTTTCACTGGGACTAAACTCATCAATATGAACGGACAAAGTTAAGAGCCCTCAACAGCGGCACTAATTAATTTTTTTTCAGTGATGTTAAATCCTAAATCAGATTTTGCAAATTGCTACTTGGATCACTTGTGCTGGTACCAAACAAACTGAATTATTCATAACAATGGCACTAATCAAGTTCTGAAAAGCCTGGTGACCCCCTGCTCTCGCCTGATAACTGGGAAGCAGTGCGAGAGAGGGCAGGAGGCTGCGAGATTAAAGAGGTTCAGGAGGAAACTGGAGCCAGAGATGCTTTATGTGGCTGCATTGTGCTAGGAAAGCAAGCCAGCAGACCTGCTGTCCTACAAAAGGACAGGGAATTTGCAGCAGTTTCCAGTGCACAACTTCCAGAAGGGAACTGCTGCAGTGTAACACGTAAAAACACAGATATGTTTTACTGGTGGTTTCACCAGGCAGATGTTCGAGGTGTGTAGTTGGATTCTCACAGTGCTAAAACACGGCTGCACTATTTCCAGTTCATTTGGGCACATAATCCTGAGCACAGCAGTAACTAGATCTAAAAATTCTGCAATATTCCCTATCCATGAACAGCAGCAGCAATCTGCTCCAAGAGGCAAGGTCAGGCATCCCAGGGGTTTTTCCAATTGCAAGAGGACAGACAAACCTGCATTGACTACAAGCTCCACTCAGTGCCCTAATACAGCGGCACACGTAACACACCTGACTGTAACACCTCATGTCCATGGCCATCCAGCCTGGGATATCACCCAGCATGACCTAACATAGGACACTGGGTGTCAAACAACACTACAAAGTACAAGAGAAAGAAAAATGGCTCTTTTAAATACAGGCACTGCTCCATTCCACCTAGAACGGCACTTTAAATCAGTATTTCCTAACTGTGACAGTAATTGCAATTCAACAGGGCAAGTGTTATAAAGTGAACACCACTAAGTGTGTTTTATATAAAGATTAGATCTAATAAGACACTTGTCATATATTCCACAACTGCCACATGATTTTTCCAAACAGATTTATTGAGGGTGACCAGCTGTATAAAAGACAGTGTGACCTGTAATGCCTGTAATGCTGTAGTTAAAGAAACATTATCAGCTTCAAAAAACAGTGAAATTTCTTTATCTATTATGGCTACAAATGGTGACTGTTACAACTGAACTACAGCAGCAAAGGGAAATTTTTTAAGTTTTTTTAAGTGAGCTTCACTGTACATTCGACAGCAGCTTGTGTCTAGATGGGCTCGGAGTTTTGCTTTTGATTAGCTGTCTCAGCCACCAGCTATCTGGGGTTGTTATGCTCCTATCCATTTACTTCCTCTTGGCAAAAGACTCTCAGAAGCATCACTGGGGATGCAGAATAAAGCATTTATAATTTAAAATTACATATTTTAAAATAACTCAGTTGGGGCCTCTATTTTAAGGATGTTCTGTAAGTCAGTTTCAAAGACTTAAAAATCTGTAGGGATGCTAAAGATCTGTGCTCATGCTGGGATTACATACATATATACACATATATGTATACACAGAAGTTAATGCACATTATCAAGCCACAAAGTTCAATTCAACTTCAGACTTTGATTGTTAAGATGCCATCCTGAGTGCTAGAGGGACTGTCATTTGGCCAAGTAACTAAGAAAAGATGGAGTTGTGAAGTTGGGCTCTGGGCTGACTTGGCTTCTCCAGGCTTTCTGCCAACTCTCTGCAACGAGTACACCAGGTCATGATGGGCCCTTAATGCAACATTCTGATCAGTGCAGGAAGCCAAGGGATGGTTTTTAAAAACACAGTTTTTAATAGCTTGGTAAAAAAGCTGTCCTAATTCCATTTTTAGGCATGTCTCTAATTTTTTTTTTTTCATTAATGGAAATTCATGCTGCCGGCTTTCGTAGCTTTCAAAGAAACAGTTGCCAGCGTTGATCACTATAAATGTACACTGTCAGCATGGTACCATTATCACCTTCTCTTAAATTAATATCAGGTAGTTTACTCCATCCCAAGCATATATCCTGAGACAATCAGTTTAATGGCCTATGCAGGTGCCCTGCCAAAATCAAGACAGATAGAGCACGACAGCCAGAAGGTTACCTTATGTCTCTTCTAATGCCTCATTTTAAGTTACCTTTAATTCCGCCAATCCAATTTTTCCATATTTGAAGCACCTCGTAACATGATTTATATATCACCTACCCTTTTTTTCCTCCACTTAAGCTTCCTGTTTCAGCTGACCAATAAATACGCCACCTGCTCCAATTCCAGCAAAGGAAGTTTTCTGTGCACTGCTGTCCTGACGTAGTTTACATACAAATGTTCCAAGGAACCCATGCATTCCCAGTTGGCTCCCCACTCATTATGCCAAGCAGCTCTCTATAAGCAGCCTGTAAGAAAAGTATTCTGCTTGCACTGAGAACATGCAGGAGAGCTCATATGCTATTTAAAGAGATACTGTGCAGTTCCTGTTTGCTACAGCTGCACAGCCACGGGGGCATAATTATTTCAGTGCAGCCTCTTCTGCTGACTAGGTAGATCCCACAAAGACAGTGCAGCTGTTTGGAATAAGGTCCAGATCCATAAACATATCCATAAGCTTTTGATTACAAGGGGCTATTAACTGCAAAATGCCTCTGTGGTCTGCAAACAAGTAAGGAGATCTGCTCTCACCTCTGCCACGAACTCTCAGCATGACCTCTGTCACCCCACTGAAGCCTCACCCTTTACCTAACCTACCTGGGAACACCGGAGGGGGGGACAAGATCATCTACAACAAGGGCTTGGGGAGTTTGGTTTTAATTTGGGCTTATTAATTGCTTGGAGAGCCAAGGAAGGGAGGGAAATGTAAAAGCAAAGTCTTTTCATTAAAGGAAGAGGAAAGAAAAAAAGTTGGACAACTTTGTAACCCTGAAGGAGGGCTCCCGCCTGGGAAGGGAAGACCAGGGAGGCAGCGACCTGTGGGAGGCACCTTCTGTACAGTCCCCCTCTCTCTGTCCCTTATGCACTCCTCAAATGTATTTATTTCACATTTGGTGTACTTGCCCCCACCTCTGTGACTGTTTTCCCCTCGAACAGAGCTGGCACTCTGCTCTTGCTGCAGCTCCCTGCAAGCTCTGGCCTCGTCCCGCCAGGTGCTGAGCTCCCCTGGGAAATCCCCCACAGCCCAGCACCAACTCAGGGCACTCCGAGCTTTGCAGAAGGGCAGGATCCCGTAGAGAAAAACTGAACCAAAACAAACTAATCTCTCCTAATATTTCTTCACAGCATGGGTTAGCTGGTCCTTCCCTACTTGCCATACAGTTACTCTGATTTTACAGCCCACACTAACAACAGAACTGTGCAAGGTACAGGTCACACAGAGTGATCCCCAGGACACCACAGCACAGGACAATCCTCCCAGTGTTCAGTGTTATCACAGCAATGACTGGGGATAGGTGATCTGCCAAACGAAACATCCAGAAATACAGCCTTATTGGCAAAGGACATAAACGTCTCATCTCTAGAACTGTAAGACAGAGTACACCTTTTCTTTTTTTCTATTTAAAATTTGCCTCGTAACTTCAACCAGCTGTAAATACAGATGTATTTCTAAAAGAGTTGATAGCCATGAAGTCATGCAGTATTAGCAACCAATACCTTTCTTACAGAGCTGGCTGTCCAGCAATCTTCAAATGTTTTCCATGGGCAATCCCAGATGTTTAACCTCTGGCTTTTGCTGCTGTGCTAACAAGTAACTGTGTCACACATTTAAATGATCCCTTTTTCTGTGACCTATCATGTCTGCCAGCTGATAGAAGCACTGTGTAGAGTCTATAAACCACTGTTTTGAAACAACAAGCAAAACACGTGCACAGTAACATGAGGTAGATGCTGAGGAGAGACCCGGAAACATTTGGCTTGTACAAATTCATATTTCTGGCTTATCTGTCCCCAAACAGCTCACAGACAGTGCATAGGTCTGCATTAATACATGCCATAATGCACTTTATTCTGGATGACTGATAATGGGATTACTGCTCATACACCAAAAGCAAGACATCCAAAATTGTATCAGTTTATTCCTAAGGAACAGGATGATTGTCAGAGCCTAATGTGTTTATGACCACGAGGCTGAGCCAGCGAGGTTAGCTCCATACAGTCCCTGGAAATCAGACAATATTGTGGCCACAGGATTCACAGGCAGTGTCTGACAGAGCAACCGGCTATAAAAAGGACACCCAGTCTGAGCAGGGATTCTGTCTGGAGTGGCACCTGTAATTCCCAGGAACGTGTCAGGGCCTCATGGCTAACAGAGCAGGGAAGCTGAGGTGGTTTGTGGGCACAGGAACAGCTCCAGAATGCCCATTCTCCTCCTTGCTCCCTCCTCAGCCCAACAACAGCAACTGGCTTTCCAGGCAGGTGGGAGGGAGTCAGGTGAAGAGGGATTTCCTCTCTGTGGGATATTGTCCCCCAGAGGGTTTCTCTCCCTAATCTAACCCCAAGCAGCCTCTTTTGCTACGAATCCTGACACCATCCTGGCAGCCCCTGCCGTGAGTTACAGAGGCAAGGGCTGAACAGGCAGGGAAGCACATTCCTCTCTCAGGGAAGGCACCTGATCCAAAGTCTTCTGCAGCCAAAGAAGCAGCTCTTGTGGTATTCAGTGGGGTTTGGATCAGACTTGAGGGACAGGGCTGATAGGCAGGAGCAGGGATACAGGCTGGGCTGGAACCATTCCCATGGAGAACAAGAGGCCAAAAACTGCAGCAGCCACAGTGGAGATTTCATCGGGAAACAATGACAAGGTGAAGGTACCACGAGAAGGAAAGCCAAGAACCATCAGAAGGGTGAGGCACCCTCCTATTTCAATACCACACCACAGAAAAACATCTGTCAAACAGTATTGCAGTCTGAAGTAATCAGTGCAACTAATTATCACTAATTGTAATATAGTTTCTGTCTTGCTGCTAATACATTTAGACTTGCTAATCAAATCAAACTATTCCACCTTGCTGTGCTGCTTTCAAATAAACATTTCAGCAAGGATAAAAAATGAAGCTTTGTTCTCATTTTTTTTTTGTTGTTATGGCTGTCTGGAGAGGCCAGTGGCTTTTTTTCATTTGTTTCACACTGCGACAATAGGAGTAGAAAACGCCATCAGGAAGAGTATTTGGCACTGAATGTTTTTGTTTAGGAGCCAGAGCAGGTGAGCAGCACCTTCACAGGATGTCCACACATCCAGAAACACCTGATTTCAAGCATTAATTGAAAGACAAAGCAGTGTTGTGGGTGCACTGAGAAACTAGACACTAAAGTCACGGATTCAGTTCCCAGCTCCTCTGCAAACTTCCCAACCTTGCTAAACACCTCCGAGCCTCAGCTGCCACTCTGCAGAAGTGGGATTATAACATGTCTTTGTTTAAACTGAAAGCTCTTCAGACACAAAACGTTCTCCACTGCATTTCTGTGCCTGGGTTAACACAATGAGGCCCCTAAAAGGCTTCTGGAGGCTCTTTTAATAAAAAATAATTAAAATGTGATTTCCAGAAATGAAATTACATTTGCAAATATATGATTTCCCTTCACACAGAAGAAAAAAATATTGGAACTTCTTCCTTTAAAAATGGCACCACTCTATACATTTTTAATAAGTGACCATCCTACTGGGGATTTTAAGGTGTACCAGAGATTTGCACATTCTGGAAAGGAGTTTCTGGCAGGTAAAAAGGCAGTTCCACAGTACTGATGCTGCTGAACTGAAGTGAACTTGACTATTCCACCCAGAATTCCCACACAATGCAAAGAAAAATTTGCCATAGACACACATTTAACACTGATTTAGGGTTGGAGCTTATTCCCAAAAAAACCAATATAGTTCTTGGAAACCTTTAAGGTTCCTGAAAGATTTGACTCTCAGACTCTTCCATGTCTTTGAGGACTTTCTCCCACCCTAAATCCAACCCCTTCCATGTATGCAGCCAAAAGCTTTCCCAGGGAAAAGCAACAGTGACATTTTGTCTTGTGTCACAAGAGAAACATGTCCTCAAACCCTGCCATCAGTAAACGTGCAGTCACTTCACTCCTGCTCCAAACCCTCAGCTATTTCTACCAATGCTAAAGCAGAGAAGACCACAGTTATTGTAGCAGCGGAACTGGATTTGAGTATTTAGCAGTGCCTTAAAAAGCAATAACCAAATTAACTCGCAGCTACCATTAGTTGCCAGCTTACCACAAACATTTGACATTCCTAACAAAGAAGAAAACAGCTAAATATTTTATAGTGAAGAGTGCCTCAGATTTTAATTAATTTTTAGTCTTTGAACTTTGCAAACAGCTACTTGTAACAGAGTTTACAAAGGCCATTTAAAATTGTGATGCTGATCTAGAAATCAATGTGCTTTCACAAAAGGCAACTCATTAGCAGTAAACATTCCTAACTGCCAGGTTTTCCACATACAGGAACAGAGGCACCTGGAGGCTACTGAAGCAAACAGTAATCAGGGAGATTTAAAATTGTGACAAGATGATAAAAATTAGCTAAATACAGTAAATATAAAAAAAAAAAATCTGACCTGCTTAAGAATACTTCAGTTTGCCTAAAAATCACAGTCTGTATCTCAATCTCCCCTAAATTCCTTTGAAACAGTTGTTTTGGGATGTGAAAGCTCTGAGGGGACACGACACAGGCTGGGGCAGCAGACAGATGTGCCCACGCCTGCCCTGCACTTTTGGAGTGCCAGACTCAGCATCCACGTGAAGGGATGCAGGGTGTCTGCACCTCAGAGGTCACATTAGTTGAGTCTACAGCCCAACCCACCAACTGTATTTACCTGCTGCTTCCAGCTAGGAAGCAGAAAAATCAATCTCTTGTGCTGTCAGGATATGCTTAGAAAGGAACTGAAGCTCAGAGAGGTACTGGGATACCTAATTTTTTTTTTTTCCCCTATCGCAAAGCTTCACCCCAGAACTACACAAGGAAAGACAAAACTCCACTAGGACCTCCATGTGGACACAAAGCCCTTGCTTCCAGCCCACCAAAATCAAATAAAGTCTATGAAACAAGTCACAACATCGCTATCACACTTCAGTAAACCACATAACTTCCAGGCAATGAATGGTTTTTTATGCAGACTCTGTATCTTAACATCACCTGACTGTGCACAGCCGTGCAGGATTCAGGAAGTTTTGCAAGAAACAGTGTAAATCATGGCAAAACAAAGTAAAAAAAGTAAAAAAAAAATCAAATTTTCTCTGGTGGAGAAGCACACACTCCATCCGGAATGAGATTGGCCCGAGATGTGAGAAGGAACTGGAGCTATTCCGGCTCTGAGGAGGAACCAGAGTTGTGGATGAGAGTTCACAGATGAGTGAGTACAAAGAAACTGCGTGGGAAGGAACAAGAGCTTGCACAGCACACATCTGTCAGCTCTATCAGACTCCCAGCTCAAACTCCAGCATCAATAGACACCCCATGGATTTTCCATGACTTGCTGAAGGTCTATGCAACTGTAAATTACCACGCTGATTGCACCAATGTATACATAAAAATCTCTATTTCTGGGAGACGGAATATGGATAATGCTCCACATTTGAATTTTCTTTGTGATTATTCATGTAAAAATTGAAGCATAATTTAATATTAGTTACTAACACAGTTATAAATAGTTAACTGCTACAGAACATTGTGTGAAAGAAAGCAACCAAATGGAAAGATTTTCTGTGACAGGTCTGTGGGATTAATCCATTCTGTGGCACACTGCAAACCTATCAGAGAAATACCAGCATGTCAGGTGTGTACTGGTTGTAACAAAGCTGCCATTGCATTACATGGGACATTGCTGAGCTGTGGGCCATGTGCTGCAAAATAATACAGCCCAGTTCTGCTTTCCTAAGGAATAGTTTGGGATGAATGACAACCCTTATCCTGCCCAGGGACAGCCAATCCATAGCCTGGGGGAAACAAATCACTTTTTTTTACTGAGGTGAGCTTTGGGTGACCCAGCTCATCACACCCCTGCAGGAGCATCACACCAGGGCAAGGTAAAGGGTGGCCACAGCCTCACCTGAAACAGCACCCAAACCCATCAGCCTTTCTATAACTGGGCCATTGCTGAATTAAAGTGAAGTCCTAGCACTGACGTCGGTGACAGTAAAAATCGTCATTCTCATGAAAACAGGGCTCCTTTGGGACTCCTGGAGCAGATGAGTCCGTGATACAGTGAGAACATTTCTCCTCAGCCCTGGCCCAGTGCAGGAGTGTACAAACAGCTCGTCACTCTTGACCTAAACTAGTCCATCAGGTTTGCAGACCCCTCCTCAAATCTTCTTCCAAGCCCACTGAACAGCAGTGTGGTTGTACCTTCTGCAGAGAAGAGCAGCTTTGTTTTGTATTTTAGAGAGAGAACACCCTCAGTTTATCCAGATTTCTAGTTGTATATCTTTGAATTTAAGTGTTTAGTTGTCTTTGAATTCAGATATTTATGTGACCATGGCAAAATTACAGTTATATCCTTTATATGTATAAACGTATATACACTGAAATTGGACTACTGAGAATTCTGGTACTCAGCAATCTTGAGGGTATTTATTCTGAAATTATACCATGGTATTATTTGAAACTAGAGCAATCTGCTACTTCCATTTTAAAAATGGGAAAGGAGGTTCGGGTGCCTCAGGGGACCAGCTGAATAACACAGAGGAAGAAACCACCAAAACAAGGAGCAGATCTTACACCTCCACAGACCTGAGCCAACAACCAGCCACCACAATACTCCTTCCAAGTCACGTCAATACCGGGCCCTTTCTGAACCTCCGTGTTCCTCCCTTTGTCACTGTCACAATTAAATTAAGCTTTCAGGTAGCTACCAAGTGGCCAATTGCTCTGCTGCCCTTACTTAGAGTTAGTCCACCGCTAGATGGAGGACACAGATAGTAAACTCCCTGAAGAACAGAGTGGTTTAGACCCGCACCTGCAGCATGTTACAACTCTGCCTCAACTCTGGCTGGTGAATCACTCTGCACCTACACAATAACACCAAACCAAAGTTCTGCAGGTTCCAGAAAACATTTCCTTCATGCATGAGGTTCTAAGAGCGGCCTGGAGCCCTGCAGGGGAGGAAAGAGGGGTGGTCGGCCCAGGCAATACAAGGGGTTTCCAACACCACTCTCACCCAGACCTCAGGGGGGGATCAAAAACCTGTTCCGTTTCAAAACTTTACCACCCTGTGCTAATTCCAGTTCCAAATGCAAAATACAGTTTTAGCTGTGCAATCTGGTGGCCACAGCAGAGACAGAAAAACAGCCAAGCTCTCCTCCTGTTAGAGGGAGAAGAGGACATGGCCAGCAACACCCGAAGCAGGTGTCCTGGACAAGGCCTCATCCTGAAAGATCCCCAGCACTTCCTGGGGACAGCTAAATGCTGAAATAAAGGGGAAAGGAGAAATGTTGCTCACTGGTGCTGAAAAGGCTATGTACGAAGTAGGAAAGAACACCAGGATACTTAGAGCAAGGGCACCTTTTCAGCTCAGAGTCCACCACTCCCTTTGGATGGCAGATGAAACTCTTAGTAAGACTGGGCTTCAAAAAACAAATTCTGCTCCAAAAAAAAAAAAAGTTTTAATAAAACCACTTAAAATCTTGTTTTCTAAGGAAGTGATATTTGCAAAGTTACGACAGCTTTGTGTTTTACTTTGAACCTTCAGTGCAGTTTCAGCAGAACTGGACAGAAGGGTTCATACCCTGAGGGTATTAAGTTATCAGCAAGCTTCACAAAAATAGGAGGTGCACTGTTTGGCCTCACTGAAGGTCAGGCACCACAGACCACCCCTCAACAGGCCCTACAGAATTAATATCTGAGAGCACCTTTGTACGCCCCTGTCTCTGCAAAACCTTGAATCAGAGTGTGCTGGTTCCTTAAGCACCAAGATAAAGCACAAACCCATCAAACCCCCAGTGTCCACAGTGTTTGTGCTCAGAACAATGCAATTAAAAAAGCAAAAATGCCATAGGACCACCAGGCCTAAATAACACCAGCTCTGCATCTGCAGCAAGTTCAGACCCACACCATTTTGGTAGCCTGACTTAACTGAGCCTTGTTCCTAAAGTGTTTTGAAGGTCAACAATACAGAAAAGCTGCCTGCAATGGCTTTTAAAAAAGCAAAACAACACCTATTATAATTCAATTTCCACACATGCATAACCTGGCCTTGGAAACATCTGTTTGCAGAATTAATTCTGACTCCAGGTTCCCAACCAGATGAAATCTCTCTTTGCTTCCCTTTGCTTTGCAGCACCAGTGTTTCACCCTCATCTGAAAGTTTCCAGGTCACTGCTTGACCTTTGGCTTTAGCACTGGGGGTTTTCTTAATCTGAGTCAAACCCTTTCATATGTTTGGGGCTCTCCCAGAGTGGATGTAAATACATTTGAACCCGTATTGTCTCAGCTGTCAAGGACAGCAAGACTGATCTGCAGCCCACTGAAGGCAGTGAGAACTAGTCTAACTGGTGTCCAAGTGGAACCAAATCCAGTCTGTATAGCAGGGACCCTTCCAGTGACTTTGAAATGGCTTTGGATCTGGCCCTGCCTCTACTGGTGACAACACAGACTAAATCTGAAGAGGAAAGAAGAACATGTTGAAGGTAATTGGGAAAAAAGTCACTTCTGAACAAGTTCCTTGGGCAGTTCCTACAAATGCAGTGAAGTTTAATGAGCACCCATCCCACTGTCTGTTGTCCCTTCCCAATCAGAAAACCCCCAGGGCTGCTGGACCAAGGCTGACCCTGGAGACAGGAACTTCACTGAGCAAGGACCTGGGCACGGGGACCAGAGGTGCTGCTGTCACCAGTCCCTTCTGGGACTACACACACATGGGACTGCAGTTACAGACAGGTCTCAACTGCAGAAGCTTTTTGTCTGCTAGGGCTGAAGTCAACAGGAAAAACTCCCACTGACTTCAGCACGAGAGACCAGGGGCCACTGCGGAGAGCTTCTGATAATCCGACGCTGTGTCCTTAAGCAAAATGTGCTGAGCCAGAAGAGTCACACCCTGGCACTTCCCAGAGCAGAGCTGCTCTGGGCTGCTGCTTATGCCATAAGGAACACAGCACTGCAGAGCCAAGGCAACTACAGGTGTAGAACTGCATTTAACCCCCGGCTCCCTGTCCTCCTTACAAGTTTCTGACTGTAATCCTGTAATGTTAGCTTTGTACATGCACAGCATTTCCTACCCCCCACTGTGGTTAGAGTGTAGTTTCAGCTCAAAAATTACATTTTGTTGCATCATCTATAGACTCTTTATACTTGGAAGCATCCTCTCTGCAAAGTGATTCACATGACACTGCACAGATATAAAATTCCAGAATGATCCAACACAATGTTTACTTCTAGCTACTAACAAGTCAAATAAAGCCAGGAGAAAAAAAAAAAAAAAAAAAAAAAAACCAGTCTGAAGCAAATTGTCCGTCAGTTCTCTTAGGCGGTGAAAGAAGTGAAGTGAG
>JAYRBT010000042.1:66295916-66308804 GCA_036023395.1 Myiotriccus ornatus | reverse complement strand
CATGTCCCTCCTGGGCTGTTCCCCAGGGCTGGAGCAGCTCTGCAGGGGGGTCTCACCTGAGGGGGCAGAGGGGCAGAATCACCTTCCTCACCTGCTGCCCACAGCACAACCCTGGTACCATCGGGTCACAGCCCAACCCAGTCTGGTCACAGGAAGCACCACTGGCATTTTGATGCCCTGCTTGGCTGCTTACACAGCTCCTTGCAGCACTGAAGGTCTGCAGTGGTAAAGCTCTGGATGAAGGAATGCTACTGGCTCTTTAAAAGGAATGTTGAGGGACTACTCATCCGTTCCCTTGCTTTGTAACAGCCAATATTATTTAACACTAAAGAATGGCACCACTATGCTTTCTTCCAATTATGTTTGTTTGCTTGTCTGCAGTGAGCAAAACGTTCAGAGCAAAGTAAGTCAAGGAAGTTTCAACTGTGTTTATGAATCACATTGATTTTTCTGTGTCTCCTGTGCTGGATAATGCTACAAACATTAGGAATCCGAAAAGAGAGGCAATAATTCCTACTGCAAAAGTGAATTTGTGGCATTCTCTTAAGAAACGTAAGGAGTTACAAAGTGTCCCTCTAATGTTCTATCTAAGCAAGGTAACAAAATCAATGGACATGAACTTCTCCTAACACAGATAAATTGAGTACAGACTGCAACCCAAAACACTGCTATGCCATGGAAGAGACTTTCACCTTGAGGGACACAGTTCCCAGCCACAGGTTGTTACATCTGGAATAAAAAAAAAATCAAGAGCTTTATGTAGGATTCCAGAATTCCATTAGACCTGAAACGGCCCCGATCTTAGGGCTGTAAAACATTTCTAGCCCTCAAAATAGTGTGGAGAAAGATAATAGGGGTTGGTCCTTCATTGCCATCTGCATTTCTTAGTCTGCTCCCAGGGTTTGAATGTCTGCACTGCATGTTCCATGCAGTGCAGACATTCAAACCCTGGGAGCAGACTAAGGTTTGCCTGAATGCTCCAGATGGCCTCTACTGCTCTGAGCCAGGACAATTTAAGTCTAAACAGAGGGTTATTCAAATATTATAACATGGACAACTGAATATAGAAAGGCTAGTAATGACACTCCAGTAGAGCAAAATCAATCACACCTGCAGTTAGAGGCGGTAATTAGAAAAAAAAGATGGAGTATATTAGCCCTGAGAAATAAAGATACACAACATTTTGACAGTGGAGTCACATCACTGATTTGAGTCACATTAAAGCACAGCTCCCTGCAAACTTCTACCTCTCCCTCTTGATTTCCCATCCCAATACTGAGAGCTCCCTGCTGTGTTCACAAGGAACCCGTAAGTTTCAACTTAATCCCTTTGTTCTAGATATCATCTCTAATTCCTTTTCACATTCCCTTTGAGTGTTTTAATCTCTGTACACTCTGTAAACCTCTTGTACCAGGTGGAGGGGGATTTTCCTCCTTGAAATATGAAGGGTGCTTATGCCAACACCCTTGAGTTTGGCAGAATCTGGCCCTTAAAACACAAATTCCTGTGTCTACTTCTTCTTCTAAGCCATTTCCACCAAAAAAAAAAAAAATCGGGATGCTCTTAGACAGCAGAGAGTTCTCTCAGAACAAGATTGGATAGGCTTGTAAAGCAGCCAAATCATTTTTATTTAAGACTGTCACTGCACGTCCAGCATAGCAAACCAAATTCCCACAGAAGTCCAGTAGCCATTAATGCCAACTTTAAGCCTTTCTAAGCTAAAAAGAGTGTAATGACTAGGGAGGAATTGCACCTATCTAATGGATCCTCAACCTGGGAAGGCAAAATTCCTTCAGTGGACAATAGCAGCCCATAGGAGCACTGAGTTCAGCTGGGTCAAGAAACTGCATTTCAATGAACCTCAGGGTCATGTACCTGCCTAGTCTGGTGAGAACTGAGCTTCTAAAACTTCAGGTGTTTACACAGCAGGTTGGAACGGCCCAGATGATGAATCTGTAACTGCATGAGGATCAAAGGACCTTTTTCAAAAACCAGTGAATTGTTAAGTAAATACGTAGCAATTTTCACCTATTTGTTATTCGGACTTTGTTCTGGAATAATGGTGTAAAGCTACCTTTTTAAAGAAATAACTGCAAGAGACACCAAACCCTGAAGGATTAGCCACAGCCTTTAGAGAAAAACCAAGAGCAAAGCAGTGGCTGATGCTAACTCCAGTTGAAACTATCAGAAATTGTAATTATGGCTAGAGCTCTTGCTCGCCCCTGTGCCCAGCTAATACTGGTAGAACTAATAGGGGCCATACAGGAGAAAGATCTCCAGGAAATACATTAGTGGATTTCAGTCCAGCTTTCAGGGCATTGGATCATCTCACAAAATCCATCATTTGACAGCACTCAGTTTAATAGGTGGCAATTTCAAAGAGCAACCAGGGACTGAACTGCAAAAAAAACCCCAGAAACTCAAGAAAATCATAGAATGGCTTGGGTTGGAAGGGACCTTAAAGATCATCTCACTCACAACTATATGTTATTTTTCTATAACATAGGAGAGCAAATTCATACCAGTGGATGAATGGACCACCCCAGGCAGCCTAAGCCAGGAAAATCCCAGCTTGCTTCCTCTGTATTTGTAATGTAGCTGGCAAAGACACTCAAAGATGAGTTCTGGGGAAAGTTTATTCTGCCACTGTGAATGGCAAAACATCAGCTACTATTGCCTTCACTGTTTGCATTCCCTTATGGCCTGGGAGTCCTGGAAGAGAATCTCATTAAGCCAAACCCTAAATACACACAGGACAAAGACAGATCCAAGGAGCTTAAAGTTCAGCACGTTTAGGAGACTGACTTTAATTAAGAAAATGCAAAAGGAAAAAAAGATAAAATAACCAACTATAGCCAAAACTTTTTAACCAAGAGGCCTGAATTGCAGAGCTTAAATCCAGATTCAGTCTCATAAATAAAAACTATCTATCTAATGGTGCCAGAAATAGGAGTTCATGCTGAAGGCCTCACAAGCTCTCAGACTTCAAAACTCACAAATGCAAACAAAATCAGACTCTCAGCCCAGGATGCAGACTGAGCTCAGACTCTATTCTTAAAACAGGTCTCTGACCTTTCCTCCACCTACCTCAGGCATAAATTAGAGCCCAGTGCTGGCCTAGATATCAACCCAAGTTCCACCAGTTTTACGGATTTACACCAAGTCTCAGCATCAGTGCCCAGCAGCTGCTGGTGACTCCCCTCTTTATTCACCAGTGCCAGGCTCTGTGTGTGTCTGTTTGCACATACACATGGAGGGGGAGAAGGGACAAATCTCCACTGTCAAAAAAATCAGCTGAATGCTGCACTCCCACACTGGGTTTGGCATACAAAAATCACAGGCTTTTCACAATCCTCAGTTATATTATTCATGCAGAATGCACTCAGCTTTCTATTGTTCCTGCTCTCATTGTTTATAAATGAGTCTTTGCTTCATCTGGGGATGGAAGTTCCTTAAAGTTTCCTTTAGTAAAAGTACTCAGTAATGAGGTGCAATGCTAGCACTCAGAGGGTTAAAGAAGTTTCTGGAAATGTTTGTGCTTCTGGGAAAAAAAACAGTATTTGCTTTCTTTATTGAAGAAAAAATGAACAACTGGAGCTCACTGATTTGTTTTGGCCAATCTGATACACAGGTTCCTAATTCCTTCCTAACTGTTTCCCAATGCAATTAAGTTCTTCATTTTGTTCTCTGTTACCCCAACATTTGTGAAGGGAATTTCTGAACATGTTAAGACTCTTGCTTTTACACCTCACTTAAATATTCCCACCACTACCACATTAAAAAAAAATTACCCTGAGACTTGCTCTTCAAACATTGTGCCTGGTGTAAATACTATTTCTCACTACAGGACACGAATTGTTCCAGTAACTGCTGGTCCTTTTTGTTATGGTCAATACAGAAAAACATACACCCCTTTGTGCAGCAATATTGCAGATTCCGTGATGCAGCCTGTTCCACAGTTCGGGCTGTCATCATTAATCCTGGGGATTGGGCAAGATCCTGGTGCATTCCCCCAGCTTAGAGTTTTTTTCAATCCAATTTAAGTTAATAAACACTGGACTGAATTACAAAAGCAGAAAGTATGTTAATCACACAGCACCAGGATGGCTTTTGGCTCCGGAGCACATCCTGCTGTTTCAGGTCCAGTATCCCTGTGTTTTAATGGCAGGTGGGGCCGCATCCTTTACCTCTCTCTGTGATACACTCACTGATTTCAAAGTTCAAAGGACTCCTTTGTGCTGCCACTAAGGCTGAGATACTGCACATCCAAAGGGGACAACGGGCAGGCTGTCACCTGACATACTGAAACCAGAAAACTGGACTCAAATTCATCCAGCCAGCTGTATTTCGGAGTGAAAGGAAACTTCTTTTCTGAACTAAGGACTCAAGAAATGTAATAGTTTGCCAGTTAATGGAAATGCATTACATTTCACTAATGTTAAGCAAAGAAACAATTCAATCTCTTTCAAAAACCACCTCCTGTCTACTTGCAAATATCAGTGGACTTTATTAAATGAATGGGTTTTGTCTTTTTAATATCAACCCCTAATATATCAGCTCTTAACAGAAGTTTAATGAAGCCATCCCCAAGAGCAGTGTCTCTAAGCCAACAATATCCATCCTCTCTGGGTTTTCCCAGCACTCTGGACTGCCTTCCTCCTCCCTCTCCCCTTCTCACCTGCTTGTCTCCCTCTGGTCAGGTTCTGATTTTCATCACACCAGTGCAAACGCTGGGTAAGTCCAGTGAACTCCAGGGAAATATATTTCTGGATTTACACCTGCCTAGCCAGCAGAAAATGTAAATTGAACTGAATAGTATTTAATTAAAGGCATTTCCCCCCTTTAATTTACGAGGGGAAAAAATAACAAAGTCTAGATTGTATTGCTCATACACATCTTCAATAGTATCACATTCCTCCACAGACCCTGTTAAGAAAAGCTACTCACATACTTTTTCACTCAAAACACAAGCAGAATTTGGCCTGCAATTAGTAGTGGAGAGAACAAAAAGTATTTCTTTCAACAAAGATAAGTCCTGTAGGTCATTTGAAGGAGGGAGTGTAGTGCAGTATTTCACCTGGCTTTAAAACAACAGTTATTTTTTTACATATTTGCAGTTTAAGCGCCAGGTTTTGTCTAAGAAGAACAGAAAAAAAAAGATTGCAAATGCTTCTGTCACTGCCATATCCCAATTAGTTTTGAAGTGGTGAAAGACGACATATTAAAACAACCCCATGTAACACGGAGAGTAAATAACTTCCAAATCCGGGAACTCGGTGTGTGCAAGGAGTGCAAGACATCCAGGGAAAAAAGTGCATTGGGAAAAAAAAAACCTCAGCTTGTTTTCCATTTTAAATCCATGCCTATTCAAAACAGTCATATCTGAATTTCTAAGAGCAAGCAAAATCGCTATGCATTTACCATACTAAATGCCTTTTTCATCAACCAACAAAACAGAGCAGATACAAATGAACCAATCAGGGGTTTCGAGTGAGCTATCAGTGTTAGAAAAGCTACTCTGCACATTCCAGTTGAGTCACCACAGAGAAACAGGAGAGGAAAAAAAAAAAGGGGAAGGGAAAAAAAGGGGGGGAAATAAATTACTGTGTGCAACTCCATCTGCAAACTGCTTCTCCCGCACTGGTATGTAATAAAATGTGTTGCTAAGATACAAGCTGCTAAAGAAGTTCATTAAAGGACACTTTAAACAAAGCTGCCAGACTCTTTTCCCTTTAAAGACTGCTTATTTGGTTCTGTCCCTTGTGTTTATAATTAGATCCTCTATATGAGAGATTGTGCTCCATTCAAGCCCACTCAGCAAAGAATGTTAATAAAATAACGTAAATAAGGCACTGGCTTAGGTTGTATATATTTATGGGCTACGGAGCTGTTGACAGAAATACATCTGGATTACAACTTGTATTTATAAGTGCAAAATAAATGCTTTTCCAAGGAGTTTCTCCCCAAACTGGAGAGCAGAAACGTCAGCTTCTACACCCAGCACTCTGACCTAACTTTTAGAAAATACTTTCAGGCACACAAAACTGGCTTCTTGCCCAAAGTTTGGAGTTTATGAGGTGCCTCTCATATAGGTTTTTATATGTGAGCCTTTGTTATCTACACTGAAATAAAGGACAACACTGTTTACGCCTTTCTCCTGGCAATCTTTCTCCTTTTCTTTTCCATCTGTATACAAGTTCCTAGATGTATGTTAACGATTTGCAGAAATTTCCTTGATCTTAATTCTGTTCACAAGTACGTCTATTTTGTCACATTTTACTGCCACGGAAGATTTGTTATCAAATAGGTCTTTATCTGACCTCATGTAAAATACTTTTAGTCTGCTAAGTAACACTTGCATGGTAGGTGTATTTTAGCTTTTGTTTTGGCTGAAGGGAGAAGAATGGGCAAGGCTTACTTTGCTTTCACTCACGGTGGGGAAATAATATCTAAAGAAATAATTCCAGCATTTATCTGTTTGGCACTTAATAACACACAAGCTGCATAAATCACAGATGAGAGTTACTATCAGGGATTATATAGGAAATGTTACTTGTCACTTTGTAACCTGCATCTCATAATAAATTCTGTATCACAGTCCCCAGTATGTATATATTTTTAATTACATTTTCAGGCTCATTTACATGCGCATATTGGCTTTCTGCCTGAATGATATCAAAGAGAAAGACCTTATGCTCACACCCAACCACACACAAGCACATTTATACACAGAAACACTCTGTACAGTCTGTGCATTTCTGAGAATGGAAGCTTCTCTTGTCTCTCTCATTCTTAGAGAAGCTTTGATTCACCAGTATATCTTTAGGCAATCTTAGCTGATTCAAAGCGCTTCAGAAAAACACAACGTTACAGAAAACGCAGGTTAATCTCTGCTGCATGTCAAAAGTATCAATGATTCTCACTTGACTCACTTAATCAAAATGTAATATACAATTTCACTTTCTGTAACCCTGTAAGATTGGTCATCGATGGCTGAGTCTGCGCAGAGAGGCAGCTCCAGTGCTCCTCCCTGGATAAGAGGTGAGCTCCATGACAGAGGACCAACAGGATCAACTTAAATCAATGTGGAAACGAAAATAACTTATACACTACATAGATTTAGCTTCTGTTTCAAGACCAGTTGTGTGCTCCTCTCGATTAAACACCAGCACTCAGCCCAGCCTTCCTATGAACACACTGTTCTGGCCACAGCCTTAACACCCAGGCTCTTAAAACTGAATTACAACTCTGAAAATGAGATTGCCTCTCAAAAGCCTAAATTAACACCACCCATCACATCTACTGAGTTCTCAGGCATTTATTGTTTTGATTTTACTGCAGCCACACTTATGAGTCAGGTCTCTGGCTTACTTTCCTTCACTCAAAGGGTCGGTCTGTAGTTTAAACTACATGTATTTAACTTCTCCACGGGTTAAAAAAAGAAAATATATCCTCACTGTCTCTGTCTATTAAGCAGAAGGGTCTGGCTGCACATGTGCAAAAAGCCCTGTGGTACATATTAGATTTCAGCAGAGGCTCTCTATTGGCAGTTGCAGGTTGGAGCGAGAACTAAGCCGCATCAGCAATTTCATATGACACTCTGGAAATTGCTACTACATAACAATAAGCAGCTGATTCAAAAAAGAGAGGGGTGGGGGGAGAAAGCATGTTTAAGGAGGTACACTTTGGCTCAAGAAGAACAATTCCCAATTAAAAAAGTAGTACCACCTTAAGTTAAAAAAAAAAAAAAAGTATTTATATATAGAAAAGTACATGTATATCCACACATATAAGGGAAGTGAGTGATGAGGATTGGACAGACCAGATATGAGTCTGTTATGTTCCAATAACTGTCTACTTTAATGGCAGAATGACAAATTTGCATTTCAATTAGTCCAATTCTTTTTTTTTCATTCTTCTTTGTTCTTATCTTAAACTTGCAGCCCATTTCCACAGTTCCCTTACCTCCAGCTCCTCTGTGTGTACCAACTGCCCTCCTCACCACCGAGGCCACACAGACACCATTTACCACGGCCTTGTCTTATTGATTTGCAAACTTCTCCCCTTTAACTCCATCGATTGGAAATTGTGTTGATGCTTCAGATTTTGTTTGGGGGGGTGGAGGGGAGAGGGAGGTATCATTTTATAATCAAGTACAAAAATACTGCATATTTTATCTTTGATCACACAGAGAAAGGCATAGAGGGAAAAGTTAAAAGTAACTCTGTATGAACGTGTCTTTATATGCCTTCACGCTTTCAACTTGAAAATCAAATCTGGAATGAGATGAAAAGGGACTTTTCTCTACTTGAACATACCAGAATTGTTTAGAGTGATGCAGCATCCCCCTGGAAATGTGGTTCAAAACCACCATTCAGAGCCCCTTCTCTAGCATCATGAAAGGAGACGTTCCCATTTTCTCCCACAAACACAAGGGGTCTGCGGACCAGCTCCTGAAACAAAGTGAACTGGTTTACACATCTGCCAAGACACACTGTTCTGCAGGAGCTGCACACGTGGCATCAGCCAGTGGAGAATGTGTCAGAGCTCCTGACAAAGCCTCCTGCAGAAACGCCACTTCCAACTGTCCAAGCGTCTACTAAAACAATAAACCGAATTCTGACTCCAGGACGTGCAGTTCCTACACAGAACTGAAGTTGCCTTGAAAGGATCTCCCCACTAAAGCTTCTGAGCAAATACCTGTTTGCTGCAAGAGCAAATTAGGTATTTTACAATGTGTAACAGGTAGCAAGTGCCTTTAGTGTGAAAGCAGAAGTGAAATAAAAAGGTATTGTTGGCATAATTCCTTTTTCTGAATAGACAAAGGCGATGTAAGGAAAAAATTGCTAAATCACAGGGATAATCATCATAGCCAGTTCCTCTAATGAGGCATCATGGGATTACTGGAGTTATTATAAGAGTCATCTTATTGAAGAAATTCAAAGTTAATTGAAATCAATTGTACTGTTCTGACAGCAGGTGTTTTAAGTGGCTAAAATATCAAAGTGAACCCTTTAAAATGGTTAGAATGAACGTAACATTCACTTTTCAACTTAGCCCTGCCAAGTGATTCACTGCACAAGTACAGAAAAGTGTACAGTCAAAGAAAAACGCTGGAATGAAATCGCATTTCCCGTGCCAGTCCAGCAGCTCCCAAACAAAAGGGGGTTCTAACCCCCTCCAGTACACATTTTCACTATGGATGTGCAATTCCCATGAATCTTATGAGGGCAACCTAATGGAAGGCAGAAAGCCATATTTCCATTGTGTTCCACCTCCATGAAAATGTCCTTTATTACCCTTTCTCCTCAGTAGGAACAGGGACCTCAATATGGTGTTACCGAAAGCTCAAACAGAATTCTGGGATTGCCATTACTCAAACTATATTCCTGATATTCCTGAGTTTCTCCTCTAAGGAGCCAAAGGTGAATTCCTCCCTAGTTTTGTCACTTTTTCTACAGATGGCAAAGCAACCAATAAATTCCCAGCTGATTTTGTAATTAAAAAAAAAAAAAAAAAAAGGAACTGGAGCTTTCTGAATCACAATCCAGAACTAATCTTTACTCTGACCCAGTGAGTTCATTTCGTTCCACAGTCGTTCAGAATTCCCAGACAAGTCAGTGGGACCTCAGTGTGCAAAGTCAAGCTTATATTTAATACCTGTTGTCCTTGTGTTTAAAGACTCAATGCAGTAACTGAAAAGTTTAATACTCCACCTGGGAGCCCATTACCCTGTCTCCCTGGACTCCCAGAGCCACCCATGGGTGGAATTCTTGCCACAGCACTCGGGAGTGCTGCGCACACCCTGGGACAGAGTTTGGCCTCGCGTTCAACTCCGTCTGGAAATGCCTTTCAGATCTTACCCTGGTTTCCACTGAGGCTTACAACCCTTATTGTACCCTTCCCATTTGGAAGGTACCCAGCCAGATGAAATACTGAGCTTTGGCAAATGTCAATAATTTACCCTTTAACACGAGTAAACAATGCTGCCATTTCCAGGCACAGCACAGCAGGAATTTCAACAAACCGAAGCCCGACATCCTCCTCTTGCCCAAAACAAAGAGCTCACGTCAGTATGACCAGGCATCTTGAGCTAAACCTTTTCCAACAACTTGCACAAGAACTGTACTTCAATTTTAAGAAGTCTAACACTTTCCACAAACAGGCTTTGCTGGTGATCACCACAGGCAAAATACAGTCAGCGATTTAATTTCAGATATACCACCCAAAAAAAAAAAAAAAAAATCAAACCAGCAATAACACAGGCTAGGAGAGTCTGCCTGAAACTAATGTTGATTTTCTGCATAGATAGTAAATTATGGTAAAGAAATGAGGCAGTGCACAAGTGAATGGCATATACATAATGTCTTTCAGGAAGACGTATTTTTATTACCACGTTCCAGGACAGGCTGGCTGAATTCAGAGTTCATCATGGGCGAAAATATAGTGGCCCACACATGCTCATTGTTTATTTTTAAGACCTGGCTTGCCACCTAACACTTACATCCGTAACAAGACACTTACAACTGGAGGTTAAAGGTTTGCTTATTTGTTTATCCTGATCTATTAATTAATAAGATACAACTTTCTAAAATTAAAATACCCTTAATGACTCTTTAAGGACATAAAGAAAGCGAGATACACATGCAGCAGAACACCTCTGGTGTGCTTTTAAGGCCAGTGCTGGCTCTTATGATAGCTCTTTTATTTACATATAAATGCTTGTTGCTTGACAATTTAGATAAAAATGCTACTGCTGCTCTGCATGTGCTGTAGATTGAAGGTGTAAAACCACTGGACCAACTAATGGAGTCTTCACACATCATATCTTGTTAAAGAAGAGGTAACCCACTCTCAAATGTGATTACAATTAATCAAAACTACAGCATCCAAAGGATATACTTCCGACAGAAGTCTAACTTTTGCCTTTCTGAGTTGGATGCCAGATTTAGTACTGACTGAAGCTGTGCCCTTCTAATAATGAAAATGATGGTTCTACAGTACTTATTTGAAAACACTGAGAAAATATTATAACTATGCTTAATTCCATATGTCTCTAAGCCACCAACACAAAAGATACATCCATGACTAGCCAGGCATCCCTAATTAGGTTGTAACTTTAAATCCAACTGTGCTTAAATCTACTTCATACATTTCCCTCAAAAGTTGAGTCTGTCATTCAGTTCTTTCTTGTGTTTATTTGTAACTTGCAAGAAAAGGAAACACTGCCACAAATGCCAATGGCTGCAATGGAAAAGTGATGAATAGGGGCACTGAGAGATAACACTCACTCCTGCTATATTTCTAACAGATGTGGATGATATGGATCCATTCATTTTACTATCTGTTTCATCATCCACATGTGCAGTTTAATTGAAATGCAATTTTGGGTCTTCTGTATTCAGTGCATGCACAATCAAAGGTATACATTATTGAATTATGAATTAGTTGTGCCTAAACAAATCGTCGGGGGGGACAGAGGGGGGAGGAATGTAAATACATATGTAAAAATAACATCCCTGCTTAAATTTACATTGGTGTTTTCAGATGGCCACAAAATCATGAGTAGCCCAGCTATTGTCTCAGGAGCCTCCAGCGCACCTTCTCCATACCCTCAAGGACCCAGAGTTCATTTGTAAGCCATTACCTAAGGAGCAACTGCTAATTACAGCAAGTCTGCAAAGTCACACCATGAGTTTGTGACTGGGTCACAGTCTGAGACCTCCAAACTCATTTCACTTGTGACCTGAGAAAGGTTCCAGTGTAGACCTCTGGAGGTGGCAGCCTGGAGCACAAGGACACCACACCACCAGCCAGCCTCTTATTTATGAGCTCTTGTTGCACAGGATGTTGAAATCAGTAAAAGAAATCTAGAGTTTTGCCTAAAAATAGCAGGTTTTCTGCTAGGTCAAATTTGCTGTTTATAGAATTTAAGTCTTTCATATTTAATTACTTCACGGTCTATAGATTTATTTACAAGATTATGAGAAGGGCAAGTCATAAATATATTACATTTTTTACTAGTTAGTTTGGATTATACATAAATATGCTGCACAAGCTTAGCAAAAGCCTTTTTCCCTGAGCTGAATCAGAACATTCCAACTGTATTTTCAAATGTGTCTCTCTGCCTTATCTAAATTCCAACATGACACATAATAAATAGCTTCTCATTTACTATGATCATAAAAATTTAAACAGCCTTGAAATAGTTGCTACAATACAGGGGGAAATGATCAAATGTATGTTCTAAATACCCACTTAGAACAGTAAAACTATTTCCATATTGAAGAAAGAACACATAAAGATGCATTGTTGCAGTAAAGGCTGTTACCTTGTTTAAAAAAAACAACCTTCTACTACAGTATAGTAGTATTAGAGTCAACAACTTGCTGTTTTACACTGCAAAAAAGGGACTAACAGCCCTTAGCTATCATGTAGTGTCAGATTTGCTTTAAAAAAGAAAGTATCTGATTTGATTCTATACAGTGATTAAACATCTTTGTGCTCTGCTGAGTAGGGTATTCTCTCCCCTCCCCCCTCCAAAAATGGCATCAAAGCAATCAAAATGGTAATGTTGAGCATGAATGGGGCCCCATCCCCCACCGGCAAACTCCGCAGACTTTTCTCCATGTTAGGAGGAACCAACACCCCTTCCTCACAAAATGGAAGCTTCCACTACCAAACTGAGAGTGCTGACAAATTCTGATTACAATAAACTGGGAGGAAAAAAGGGTGGCGTGCAGCCACCATCGCCCGCGGGCACTGCTCGCACGGGCACGGAGCACTTTGCAACTTTCACCGCAACTCCGGCAAAACAAAACAAAACACACACGGGGGGGGGGGGAAGGGGGGGGGATAAAGAAAAGAAAAAAGAAAGGGAAAAAGGGG
>JAYRBT010000042.1:66256642-66292036 GCA_036023395.1 Myiotriccus ornatus | reverse complement strand
AGGGGACGGGAGAGGGACAGAGGGGACGGGAGAGGGACAGAGGGGACGGGAGAGGGACAGAGGGGACGGGAGAGGGATAGAGGGGACGGGAGAGGGACAGAGGGGACGGGAGGGGCGGGGACAGTGGGACAGTGATAGAGGGATAGGGATAGAGGGGCAGGGATAGGGATAGAGGGACAGAGGGACAGTGATAGAGGGGCAGGGACTGCCCCTCCCCAGCAGAAGCTGCTGTACCCCAGTGCCGAGTCCTTGTGCCCCAGAGCGGGATGTCCAGCCTGAGGGACGTTGTTAAAAAGCAAAATGTGACTGCGGGGATAACGCTTTCTGGCGGACGAGCAGTGTTCGGGTCCGCAGCTGAAGGGGAGGATGAGCAGCCAAACGGGGTTGGAGCAGCTCGGGGGAACAGGATGGGAGTGTGGGGCACTGGCACGCAGGACCCGCTGCTGAGGGATGGCAGCACAGAACCAGCCGTGACGACAGTCAACACTGAGGGCACGTTCTAGCAAGCACCTTGCTGACGGAGTGCTAGGGACAAGAACTCTGGTGCAAACACACTCCCATTCCTGCACTGACTGAACACTGGTTATCTCATTTAACCCGCACCAAAACACTGAGTTGAAACTCACCCTAAGTGAGTATTTAGTCAGTATTTAAAACACCATTGTGCTCCAGATGTGTCTGGATGCCAATTTTAATAACTAATTAAGTTAATCTCAAAACTAATTAAAGACACTAATATACACCCAAGCCAACTTACATCAACTATACTCTAATTAAAACTACTTTGAAATATAATGTGCTGGGAGTCCAAAACAATGTACCCAACTTTTACATTAAACTCCTCAGACATATTCTGTCCAAGCATAACACAACTTGCATTAAAATCATGTGGAGATCCATGGTGAAATATTCTCAGCCTGCCAAAATCAGGAGTAAAGACAACTGAAATTTTCTATTAACCTTACAATGAAATAAATTAGTTTAGAAGAGCCTTATTGGAGTTAGCAGTATTTGTCAAGGTAACGGGAGGCATTTACAGCATTTGCTTAATGTTGGCACACAACTTGGAACAGGTGAAAGCAAGAAACTACTTTCACTCTTTCTCTCAAGATAATGTCTAGGTCAGTTTGTTCTCCGTAGTGTACCTGGTGTCTGGATTAAAAATACCAGAGGGGGTGTTTAATTATCAATCAACAAAATAGCTTGTCTGTATGGGGAGACTTTTAAAATCTAAACTCTACTCATACCTGTAAAGACCTCTATGTGTTAGTTGTTAATTCACTGACATTCCACTGGCCGACTTGCTTTAATGCAGAGAGCCTTTTTCTCACTATTATCAATTACTCACTTGTTGATCAGAACAAAACTAGTGATTCCTGTTAGCCTGACTTCCTGCAAAGAACTAATAGGGGCTCGTGGAGTGAACAACTGGATGACATTATCTGCGAGGGGTGAGGGTTATCATGTCACCCTCCCCACAGCACTGAGAGGCCAACAGGAAAAGTTCGGAAATTTGCTTCAACCTGCCCACCAGTCAAAAACTGACTTATGTACCTACAGTGCTACTACAATGGGTCACAGATTTTAACAGAAACATAAATTATAAATTGTAACCCATAATGTAGTGCATTGCTTTTCATTTATTGATACTAATATTGTTTTCTAGAGAAGTTGTGTAAAATACATTAATCTGTCAAAGACATTTATGCAACAGCATTATGCAATCACCTATGAAAATGTTAACAGCTTTTGCAATTTACTTGGGCATATGGTGGCCAAAGTCACCCTGCTTGCTGGAGGGAGTGAGAGCTCAGTGGGCTCCCCTTGCATCTCTTCCCCTGCATCAGGAACACTTACAGGTTAGGGAATGCAAAGGAATGGGAGAGTGAGCAGGACAGCTGGCAGCATGGCAGAGGGCTCTGCTTAGGCATGGAAATCTATGGTTGGTGCTAACCAAAAAAAAGTAATTTTGTACAAAGCGTGACATGCCATGTGATTAAACACATTTTTCCTTGACCCCTGGAAAGATTATCCTTGCTCTTAGAAGCTGGGGGACTTTAGAAGTCCTCCAGAAGAAACCGCACCAGCTCCTTTCTCCTGGTGGTGGAGATCCCGTTCAGAGCCTGGATGGGGAGTTTTACGTACAGAAATACCCTGCCGTGCTGGAGAAAAGGGTTGTGCCTGCAGCAAAACATAAACAGAACCTCTCTGTTGCCAAAATAGTTGCCAGTTTCTGTATGACGTTGTTTGGATGAACAGGAACCAAGAGGTCAAGTTTACAAACGCTCCGCTCATGAAAAGCTTTATGCACATGAATCACTTGCACAGTCCTTGGTAATAAAGTTACTTACGTGCACAAACCTTCCTAAATCAGAATCTTTTCCTGCAAAAAGTTATTGCAGAAATGTATTGACAGTCTGACCCACCTGATGATGGGATGACCTAAAAATGGAAAGTACAGCACCAATAAATAACACTTTTTTAAACAATATTTCCTGCATACAGAGCCAGGAGCAATTGTTGCATCAAGAACACAAGACACCCAACAGATTTTTCTTCTAATGCATCTAATTACAGGCAGCCAGGAATCCAAAATGAATCTCACACTTCAACCCCCCCCAGAAGCTGATGATGTTCATCAGGCTGGCTGACTGCCAAAGATGTGTAGTTTACCCTGTATTTTCTGGAGATCTTCATCCTGCAATACCTTCCCTCCCCTTTTCAGATCATCTCTCCAGCTTAACTGAGAAGATGCTTTGGAGAACAGGGATTATTTTATGGAAGTAACTTCTTGCTCTTTCCAAAATCAATTTAACTGGAGACTAAAGACAATGGTTATCTTGGTGAGATTGAGAGATGTAGCCAGCTCTCATCTCCAGTGGAAAAACCTTTGGGAGAGGAAAAATGAATCAGGAAATTCATTAGTTGCCTGTGATTATCACAGGGAAGGGATATGAAGAGCAATGAAATGCAGATGTCCAAGATACGAAGAAGGGTGCAACACTTGTCTAAAGATCTGATCCTCTGGGTTCATTTCTAAGGCTTTGAAATCCTCAGTGTCTCACTCATTACCCAGAGTGCCCATATTCCCACAGTTCCTTCACCAGAGCTGCAAATCAGTCATTCTTCATAGATTCGTAAGGTAGCCCTTGCATGCAAGGGCAAGAGGCATTGTGTCCTTTCCTTTCCTTTACTTGAGTAAAATCAGGGTCACAGGAGCAGAACTTATTCTCCTTGGATCGTTTCTGCATCATGCATTTGAAAGCTGAGAGGACCCAGCCATTAATGACGCATTGTTAGGCAAGAACAACACCAGGCTGCACTGCAATTCCTTTGGAGATCAGCGTGGGAAAAGAGAGCTTACCCTCTCAACCACGACAAAGACCTCTGCTGAACTTTGGCAACCCCTCTTAACAGGAATTCCTTAAGCTATTTTATCTTGTGTGCAGTTTTCTTCCTCATCTTTCTTTTGGTATTTTTAAGCACACTTTCAATTCTCTCCAGCTGCTGCTCAACTCATGTACTTTATCCAGCCTGATCCTGCTCCCTCGGATGGTTCTGGAAGTACAGTGATGTGGCAGCACCAGGTACCTGCAGATGAGACAACTCCAGAACATCTCCAACAGGTGTCTGACATCTGGTGATCTGGCCAGGCAGACAAACCATTTCACCTGCTCTCTTCCCCATCCTGCTAGAAAATCTTTGACTACAAATAACATTTATTCCTCTAGGGTAAAATGGAGGAGAAAAATCAGCAAATCAGTTTCTTAGCAGATTTCTCATGCAGTTGGTTATGACTTTGTCATATTGTCATTTATGAACCGTGTGATGTAATGAAGAGTATTGCATTTGGAGATAATCTGAAGTTTGGAGGGCAGTACAACTGTTAAAGGATAGGATGAGAGCTCAGAACAACTGTGACAAACTGGAGAAAAGGAATCTGCAATTCCACATGAACAAGTGTTAGAGATTAAGTTCATGCAGCTGTAATCAACTTCACAGATAAAGGGATAGGAACCAACTGCTTAGAGAGTGGTTCTGCAGGAAGGGGATGTGAGTTTATAGTGGATCAAGCATCAGGTTGTTGCAAAAAGACTAGAGAGGCATGAACAGGAGTGAAGTCCCTAAGATACATGATATGATCCTTCTGCTCTAGGCAGCACTGTCAAAGCCTCAGCTGGACAAGTGTGTCCAGTTTTAGGTACCACACTTCAAGAAACAAGTGGCTGAATTAGAGAGAAAGCAGACACCATTAGCAAGAGCAATCAGAGGTCTGGAGAATGTTTAATCTTTAAAGAAAGAGTTAGTTAAGGCTTGGAGTTACAGCAGGAGGACTGAGAAGAGACATCAACAGTCTTTGGACAGATAAAAAGAGGAAGGGAACATTGGTTCTTCAAACCCAGAGGGAGAGAACAGGAAGGGTTAAATTTACATTGCAGAGAGGGAGATCCAGTCTAAGTATTATGAAAAACATATCTAAATGCAAAAGTAGGTAATGCTGGTGCACAGTCCCTTGGGAGATGCTGGAATCACTGGTATTGGAGATCTCTGAGGAGAGGCTAAACAACCAACCTCAGCACTCCCTCAGAGGAATAGGAGAGGCAAGAAGGCCTCTTAGGACCTTTTCTGGACTGGTATATTATTACCCTTCTGATGATATAGCTGATGTATCATTTTAGGACATCATAAATTGCATCTACTACCAGCTCTCCCTCTTCATCACATGATTCCTTTTGTTAATTCTTGGCTGTCCTGTCCTGTGTTTCACTCAGCCACACAAAACTCCTATTTCCAGTTACCCAATTACAACAGGTTATAACCTCATGCCTTGCAACCTGTTCCTTCTGCTGCGAAACCATCATTACCCCACACTTCCTATTGAATGCTTGAATAGCAAAAGGACAAAAAAAAAGTGGTTCCCTGTGATCATATCCCAGTTACCAGGGGTTTTAGATTTCCAGTCACCTTCATCTGGGGGGAGAGGGATAAAAGAAAGAGAGCAGACACTTTGTAATAGTTCCAAATGTAAAACACAACTTGAAAGAAATATAAATACTGCAAGGCTTTGAGGAAGTATCAAGATTTTTCTGAACATGTTTATATTCTTGCTTTACGTCTTCCACATCCACCAAAATGATTCATGCATCAGTCTGCTCAGAAATACTCTTGGTATCAGTCAGGACAAGCACAAGATCCTTCCTAACTGGAAGACTCTAGAGAGATATAAACACACTCTCCTGGCTTTCTTTGTGAGAGGAGGATCCCACTGACAACTGCCAGAGCTGCAGTATCCGTCTCACAGGAGCCAGGATGCTGTTCTAGGGTGTTGCCATAATCTAAAAGCCATCTTAGAGTGCAACCAAAGACGGCAGTATTCACCTTGGCTTGTCTCTGAAACTTACTGCTACAAAACTGGCATTTACAATAGAACGTCTTGAGGCTTTTCTGCAGCCTTTGTCCTGTCATCATAAGGGCAAACTTCCTCCTCTGTGCTCGAGTGAGGCATTCAGGATTTGACTCGTGGGACTTTTCTGTCACTCTCCATTCATTCACATCAGCTGCATCCCATTTCTGGAGCACAGATTTCCCTAACAATGAAGGTTTGACAGCCTTGAGACTACATTTTTAAGGGTATCTATACCTTACGAACTTGGATCCCAAACACGTTAAGAGATCTGACTTGTCCTCCAATTTCTTTGATTTCAGAAGGTGTTAGATGCCTGCATGACCCTAAATTCTGGCTTTCCCCTTGAAGTAGGAGCTCTTCTTGTGATCTCAAGTCCATTGTTTGCAATTAAATGGTTTCCTTCCCATTATCAGCTCTGAGCATTTCTCCAGTTACAACAATGTCCCTTGTTCTCCCATTGTGTTATAAGTGCTTTCCTGTACTGCCTTTCATCCTGTCCTTCCATCTCCCTCCTATACTTCCCCTGATTTTTCCAGCTATCTCATTTTAGCCTCCTGTCTGAATCACAGACTCAGACCTTTCAAGCAGACTTTGAATCTCAGGACAGGACAAAATTCTATTCCATGTGCTGACTTCAGCAGAGAATGTTTGATTCCACCTGCAGAAAATACTTGGCCCTTTAAATGCAAAATGCTACCAGTATTTTTGTGCATTTGACAAACTACCAGTGGGATATGTGCCAGTGAAAATCATCAGTGGGCTTTAGCTTTCATTTCAGCCCTTGGAAATGTTGGCATGTTGGCATACCCACAGGTAAAAGGCCTTCTGAAAAATTCAGGCATTCCAATGCAAGGCAATAAACTCTTTTCAAATCAAACCTTCTGGCACATTTGCAAGCCTCAGCAGCACTGCCCCCATGCTGGGTTCATGAAAACCAGCTGCATCAGGAAACATAACATAGAACTTCAGGTAAAAGGAATACAGAAAACATTTTTCTCTTGTCAGCAGCAATTATGACTGAAGTTCTTTCACTCATCCCCCCAAAACCACGAGCCAGTTACACCCACCTTATTTAGGGGCAAAGAGGTAAAGTCACCTCCATTCTCTACCCAATTTATTTTTGTTCTAAATACCAAATTTCGTTTTTCTGTGCTGCTGCTCACACATCTCGTACTCTACAGTGCCTGGTATAGTAAATGATGTGCTTTCTCATAAGCATGATTCCCTACAGGGGATTTTTGTGTTCATTGTCCCTGGCAAGAGTCAAAACAAAAGAGTTTTCTTCTCAGTGGATTCTTTTTGTTTTGAAAGAACATTTTGAATCTCTCCAAATAGATTTTTACATCCAGGTAAATGACCATACAAAGGATAACCCTGAGAAAACCCAAGTGCTAGAACAGACCCCACGTGACAGAGCAGCCTGTGTGGAAAGGGAGATAAATTCCACATGGTCCTTGGGGAAAGCTGCTCAAGGAAAGGGTCCTTTCTGAAAAAGGTTCCTACTATGTCAAGGAGTTGTACAGTGCAGGAAGAACACTTAACACCTTACTCCGAGGAGGAGCTGTGCCAGGGTTGAAGGAACACCCCCCTGCCTCACACCCGTGGTGTCAGTGCAGGATAATCGCTGCCCATGAGATCTAAATCAATGCAGTGTGATTTCCTAAAGCCCTCACACTGGGCTAACATCACTAACTTTGAAGTGAGGAGTAAAATTCAAATGAGGTATAATAATGCTGAACACTTCTGAAAATCCCTCCCATGACCTTAAGGCTCAAGGAATATTTTAAAATTTCATCAGCACATTCTGGGTGTTTCTCTTCTCATGCTGGAAAAGGTGCTATCACTTTTATTTTTTTTCTGGAGATTAGGTCACACATCTGAAAACAAAGAGTAAACAACTTCCCTAGCTTTTCTTTCTTTCCCTTTTCCTTTTTTTTTTTTTAAATTTAGGCTAGACGCATAAGAACTGGGGTATATAGCTATTGCAGCATAGCATTGTGTCAAAGTGTAAAGGTTTAAAAAAGAAACTCTCATCCCCCAAGTGACTCAGTCCCTTGCATTTGTGATGCTTCATTGCTTCCAGGATATGTGAACTCACACTTGAGTCCCATTGGGTCCTTCGGACTGGGCTGCTCATCTGCTTGGGGAAAAGAATCCTGTGTCTGCTGAATGTCACCTACTCCCAGACAGTCCATGTTAATGAAGGATTGAGCAGAGTGTTGAGGTTCATAGCAAGTTCTCTCCTATCTGTCTCCTCCCTTGGAAATGAGCAGTCCAGACCTTCCAGCATCACTCTCCAGAGTGTGCCTTGACCTCCTTTTCAGGCAGGAGGTAATGAGCCAACTGGTTCCACAAAATGCTTTCTGAACAGGCTCAGCTCCCAGTGGCACCTGGGAAAACTTGGGCAGACTGATGCACAAACCTGGCTGAAAATCACAGTCATGGACAAAACATCTCTTGCGAGGCCTGAGTTTTCCCAAGCTGCCAAGGAGATTTAGAAGTCTCTTTCCAACAAGAAATATGAATTCAAACCCCTTGGGCAGTTTGGAAAATCCTGTATTTAAGCTTTCTAGTACAGAAAGGTAGGAGAGAATAAGCAGCTGCCAGCCCAAGCCCAGTCACAATTCAACCACACTGTTATGGAACAGGTACCTGTGCCACTGACGTCTTCACCTGACCAAACAAGTCATCTGCCATGGAGGAAATTTTGTATTTGTCCTACTACCCTGAAAACCAGGCCTGGCTCCATCCCAGGCCACAGACTTTCTGACCTCTGTCATCTCCTCGTGGTCAGCATAGAAGGAGCACTGACACCTGCCACCTTGGCTCCATCCCAGGCGACTTACCTGACTGATGCCACATTCTGCTCCTTCACAAAGTGCTTGCACAAGGTTTTGTTCTCCCATGTGCTGACAGGGATTTAACCCAAAGCCACTTTTACTTCAAATGGAAAAACATTTCATTAATTTCTGTGGCAGAAAGCAACAGGGCTTTGTAGTGCAGTGAACAGACAGTGGCCCAGCAGGGAGCAGGAGGAGCTTTACAATAAAGCCTTCACCTCTCTTTGGCTCCGTGCAAAAAGCCCAGCAGTGCCGAGACACATTTCCACGGGACAGCCCAATTTCTGCTGAATGGGATGAAATGGAGGAGCAGCCCCATTTCACTGTGCACACAGAAACTCTGCTTAACACTTGTGCTGAACAGAGCCCTAGGGCAGGAAAGATATTGAACTCCCACAGTGGAGTGCCAGTAATGGCTTTTTAAAACTGTATCAATTTGTATCATTTGCAAAGCACGAATATTTAATCTGGTTTTAATTACAGAAACCTCCTAGATATTGTATTTCTTGTCTCTCCTCCTCCCCACTCTCTCTTTCAATTTTGTTGTTGCCGTTGTTGTCCTTCACTTCCAGCCTCGCTGTCTTGCAAGGCTGATCCAGTCCCCAGAATCCTTTTATCACTCTGCTTTGAAAAGGAGAATTGAATTTCTTTTGTACATTGGGGTGAATTTGTAAATAACACTCGTCCAACAAATTTTGCTCCAAGGATCACTCTGGGAATATATTCAGATCAATACCATCCCTGTTAATATCATGGAAAGAAACACTGCACAGCACCACAGAGAGGCTGTGGGAATATCATCTTCAAAACAGGGGGACTGAGAGAGTCAAATGAGAAGTGTTGAGCAACAGGATATTGTTCATGCAGCCCATGCACTCATTCTCTGAGCAGGGTACACTAATTATCTCCTAGTATTGCAGCAGCACACACACAGGCTCCCCGGTATGACAACTGTGCTGGGAGCTGCACCAGCTGAGGTTAAAAAAATGAAATGAAATGAAATGAAATAAATAAAATAGGTATGACAGAAAGTCCCCATGTTCAGTGCAATTATTGGTCATGTCTTACTTAACACGTAATCACGGGGAACAGCTCCAAAGAATATTAAAAAGTACGTTCTGCACTCTCAGGGTTTTTTTCTCTTCTTTAAATAAACATACTGAGGTTCCTTAAATAGTCCTCTCTGCACTAATCACAAGTGTAACAAAAGATGTGCAAAGGCTGCAAAACACAGCAGAGCATCAGAAAAAATAGATTAAACCCTTGAGTGAATGAGGCTTTCTCTCCTGACCACCAGTATTCTGGTAGGGCACTAAAGTGCTCTCACCTCATTCAGGAGCTCTCCCCCAAAAGCTGGTGAAACAAAAGGCTTCTGAGGGCTTTCTAAAAGTAGCCAGGGCTGTCAAAACAGAGGAGAGGAGATGGACACTGGGTATACACAGCCTGTGCTCCTTCTCCCTCCCCAGCTGAACACAGAAAGGCTCCAAAGTGTGATAGTTTCTCCCACGGGAGATTCTGCCTCCCAGCCCCAGCCACACTATAGAGGAAGAACAGGACATTGAATGACATACAGCCCAAAAATGGATGTGAATCTCCAAGCTGCACTTCATGCAACTTATCCAAAAAGGCCACTGATGTCCCGATACTTCCTATTTTCCACACTAAATTCCCAGTCTATATGCTTTCCCTGTCTTTTTCTGGGCTAAATGTCAGCCTGCCTGTCCTTGTCCCAGTTAAATACTAGGTGAGTTGTATAAAGATATCAAACAGCTCATCCTACTATGTTCTGTAACTGTTTTACTCTCTTTATGCCTCTGCAGAAACCTCAGAAACCCTTCTTACAAATTTGCCCATTCTTGCAAAACTAGCATTTGACTCGCTTTTTCAAATGCCTTTTGTTAGAGATGTAAATCCCCTTCCAGTCCTTTTATTTATCAGGAAAAACTTGCAAACATATCCCAGGCACAGGATAAAGCCAGAATCAGGAAGCAAGCGAAAGAAAGCCCAAATTTCCTTTGCAAACAGCTCATGATTTTTTTATTCAGTCTCATGACTGGGTAGGAACAGGCTGACTCATGACGTTTGAGGGCCCTGGCTCAGCAATCCTGGGTTTGCTGTCAGAATGTTTGTGTGTGTGTCCTTTGGTCCCCACGCTCCTTCATCTCACCCTTGGCTGATTTGCATCACTGGGGAAACACATGATTGCAAAAGCTAAAGGAGAAAAATAATGAAAAATAACTTGGACCTAAATAACATGACTTGGAGGGGTCTCTCCTGTACTGGCTGGCTGCTGTTCCTAAAGGTTTTCCTTCGACTTCCCATATGCTGTTAAAAGGAATCATGAAAAAAATGTGATCTTATTAAAGGCCTGGGCCAGCAACCTTTTGTCCTCGCTTTCCCTCAGCGATGAGTCCCTTTAGGATCACTTTGCAGCAACCAAGTTAAACGGGCCAACCAGTTTTACTGAGATCCAAGTTTTCCCTCCCTTGATTCTCCAGGACTGAAAGTGAGCCCGTAGGTCTCTACTCTTCCCTTCCATTTCTCAGCTTGTGTCAATCTGTTACCATGTCAGTGATACAGAGAAGCTGTGGCTGCCCCATACCTGGAAGCGTCCAAAGCCAGGTTGGACGTGGCTTGGAGCAACCTGGGCTAGTGGAAGGTGTTCCTGCCCATGGCAGGGGGTGGGACAGGATGAGCTTTAAGGTCCCTTCCAACCCAAACCCAATCTGAGATTCTATAATTCTACATAATGACAAAAACTATTAACAAAATTATCACAGAACAAGAGATAAATTCAGCAAGGACAGGGTAAAAAGAGCAATGTTTTCATTAGCCACATGTTTTAAGGGAAAAAAGTTCTATTTGAGCCCAGCCTTGAACATCTTGGAAACATCATATTCTCCCTGAGCTCAGGAGGAAGTCAGTGAGCTCAAATAGGGGGTGGTTGTCTTGACAGGATGCAGGTACACAGAATGAAGAGTTGCAGAAAAATCACGCGTGGCAAAAGTCTTAAACAGGTCACAAAAGGTGTTTGGAAAAGGAAGGAGGGACCAATGTGCTGATGGGGGTGGGGGGAAATGGGCACCTGTTCTTAGGAACCAAGGGGATCTGGAAAGAAGATGTGACCCCAAGTGGCTCATCTGAGACTCAGTGCCTCCAACCACTTTGTTCTCAGGGCTGGGGCTTGAAGTCACAAACCTGGCTCAAAACTCTGTTACAGTAGTATGTGTAAAAAAATACAACAACCATCTAAGCCCTACTTTGTTGATGTAAAACTACCACCTTAATATCGATTCTAATTTCAGTGCAAACAGCACTGATTGTTAGCAGATTTTAGCAATCCTCAGTAAGGCTGAAGCCCAGACTTCAGAGACAAACGTGATGGTATAATGGAGTGGAACAGCTTGGAGTGTTATCTTTGTTGCAATTCAGAAATGAACAGAAAGAATTAATGTAAAAACTACAGATTTAAAATTACTTCCTCCAGAGTGGTCATACTATCAGCAGCACAGATGAATATTTTTTTAATACATACATGTAAAGATCTTCAAAATAAAATAATCATAACAAGGTATCCTAGGACACCAGGGACAAAATACCATGATGAAATCTACTGCAGAACAAAAAAAATTTGCTCTGCCAAAGCAGCCAGAGAAGTCAATCCAACTTACAATTTAAATTAAAATTCAATCCTGTATATTGACATGATATTTATCTCTTATCACACAGACAATTGATCTGCATCTCCTCATCTAAACTACCGTGGCTTTGCTGAAGTCAAAGGTGTAACCGAGAGGACACTGGTTATGGGGAGACCACTTGCAGCCATTCTAACAGGGGTGCTTTTGAAAGCCTTGATAAGGTTTCAGCTCCCACTATCAGCACTAACCACTCTTACACCAACGATATCAATTAAACAAACTTCTTTCTCCCAAGCGCAAAAACACAGGGACTAAAAATAAACCTGTTACAAAATATGCATTTTGTTTATACATATTTACACAGACCTCAGATCTGCATATATGCAGTACCAGAAGGATAAAGCCATCTGATGCAGAAGATCAGCAAAGCAATCTGTAGGCTCTACAGGGGCCAGAAAAGAAACATTTGTACGGGGTGGCAAACAACATTATGCAAGACATGCGTGTGCTTTAGTTTGTGATGGAGAAACAGTTGCATAAGTTGTGTATCTGGAGAGACTGGCGGCGATCTTGTTCGGCCCTGCACACAAAAGAGAAAATCTCTCCTTTACATATTTATTAAGATTTCAAAGCTCAGGACTACATCCTTCCTACTTCAGGATTTAACTGGGTTGGCTTCCCCTCTGCCCCCCCCTTCCTTTTCTCCTTTTCTTTTTCCCTCTTTTTTTTTTCCCTGTTTCTTTTTTTTTTAATTTTTTTTTTAATGTGTCTCCGGAGTTAGATTTCGGAGGTAGCAAGTTGTCCCTTATTTCCCGTGATCTGCTTCTCGCAGCCCTGCCCCTCTTGTCTGCTCAAAGCACATGATGTGTCAGCAAAGTGTGTGTGGGGGGGGTTTTTTTCCCTCTCGCTGAGCAGGAATGCGATGGGGGAGGAAAAAGGGTGGAAAAGCCTCTCTCCCCCCCTTCCCCCGTGCAGCCTGCCGGGAGATGTAGTGCCGCGGCTGCCGCCGTGGAACAAAGGAGCGCGGGGGCTGCGGGGAGGGACACCCTCCCTGGGGCACCTGGGCAGGGCCACTGGCCACGGGCAACCGGCCGAAGGCATCGTGGCCAGGGGGGACAGACTGGGGAGGGACAGAGGAGCCCGCAGCAGAGCTCGGCCCGCAGATCACCTCGGCTTCATTGTTCCTGGGCTTTGGCCAACTTCGTGGGGTCCGCACGTGCCGTGGGATGAGCCGGGACAGGGTCCCGATGTCACCCCGCCCGGGTGACAGCGCTCCGGCACCGGGAATTGCGGCTCCTCAGCCTCGGGATGCCGAGCTGGAAAACTTCTGCCCTGCTTTGTGCTTGTGTGCGAGAGGACTTTAATTTAAACGTGAGCAGAAAAAAAAAAGTCCTTCCTTGGATTTGGTATCATTCAACTTTGCATCCCACCAGGACAACACAACACTCTTGTCAGCTTCTAACACATTCATTTAAAATATTTCTAAATGAAAAATTAAGGGGGTGTTCCTTCTCCGGTGTTGTTGGTATTTTTAACCTACACTCACTTGCACGATTGCCCCCTACACCGCTGCTACCACTCATCAGCTCTTTATTTCTCTATTATTTTCTACACAGAGGAAAAAAGGTGAAGCGATTTCTTCCTTTCAGCCTCCCGGGCAAGCAACTGTGGCGGTAGAAAATGCAAATTCTTGGAAGCCCTCTGGGATTTTTGTTTTAAAGGAAAGCAGGTGCTCAGCCTCGTGCTTCTAAAAGGCGAGGGGCACTGGCTCTCGACCAAGCAAAGGCTTTTGGTAACGTCTGCCAGGAGTTTTCCTGGTGACTCTTTCCCAGCGATGGCACCACATGCGAGGCAACAGCCCTGATCTTTCGCCCTCTCCTTTGCCTGGGTAATTACTCTAAATTCCATCTCCCCTTCCCCCCCTCGCCGTTAACCTTGGATCCATAGCTCCTGCTGATGACTCTCCCTCCTTCCCTCCAGTACGTCAGCTGTTACTTTTCATTTCATGGCTCACTGGTGAAACTCTTGAACTCTTCTTCTCTATACATGTCCAACCTGTTTCCTTCCCCAGATGCTTTTGACTTTCCTCAAGACCTCCCCTTTTATCACAGCAAAGCCTCTAGGTGTGTGTTCTTGCAGGGTGAGGAAAGGAGGAGGAGGAGGAGGAGGAGGAGGAAGGGCAGCCGGGGATGCCAGGGAAGCGGCCGGGGGAAGGGGAGGGATGCTCCGGCCTCTCTTCTTGCTGGGGGCGGCCGCGGCTCCCAGGACCGGGCTTTGTCCTACACCCGCGGCCGGCTAAATGCGCGTAAGTTCAGCCCTCCCCTCCGCAGCGACCCCGCATCCCGGGGCTCGGTCCGAACTGCCGCGACTCAAAGAAAGCCGAGAAAAGCAAGCTCCACCTCCTCCAGGTCCGCAGGAATATCGCACACCACCCACCCCTCCATCCCCGGGGCTCCGCCGGGATCGGCCGGGGACCACTCGGGCAGGACCGCGGGGACACGGCGGGGTCTGAGCGGGGGGAGGTTCTTTAGTCTTTTTTTCTTTTAATAGCCAAAGCAACGACCGGTGGGTACCGCATGAAAGGACTCATCAGCAGGCACTCCTCGTCACCGAGTCAGGTGGGGGAAGGGAGGCACATCCGACTGATTTAGTGACTGGCTGGGGAAAACCGGCTTTGATTGGGGAAAGGGTCTGTTCGGGGGGCAGGGAGAGAGGGGAAGGGTTAAGGAAGGAGCATCTGCCGAGCTGAGCAGGCAACCCTGGGAACGCGGCTGTGCCCGGTGCTCCCTGAACTGCACAAGCATCCCCGAGACCCCTCTGCCACCACTGGGACCGGGGGTCCTGCTCGGAAGGAGCCGGGAGGATTCCCACCGATTCTGCCCCCAGAGCTCCCAGCAGGCAGCCTGGGGGTGTGGGACCACTACCTGCTCCCATTCCAGGACTGCCCGATTTTTACATGAATTACAAACTTTGTAGTCAAAACGAGATTGATACTAGGATTGCACAGTTTCCCATACACTCTAAAAATCGCTGCTGTCGTTTGAAATGCGTTCGTAGATACTTTGCTGCTGCTAACCTGCCTGCAGGGCAACGGAGCCTGGGAAGGGTCTGGAGAGTGAGTCCTACGAGAAGCAGCTGAGAGAGCTGGGGGGGCTCAGCCTGCAGAAAAGGAGACTCACGGGGGATCTTCTCGCTCTCTGCAACTCCCTGACAGGAGGGGGGAGCCCGGGAAGGGTGGGGTCGGGCTCTGCTCCCAGGGAACAAGGGACAGGACAAGAAGAAATGGCCTCAAGTTGCACCAGGAGATGTCCATAGGGCAGTGGACTTCAGTATTTCTGCCATTCACAGTTTGCTCAAAGATAGACTCGAGATGTCTGCCTGAAGGGGACACTTCCAAATTGAAGTCTGAAATGTCCCTAATGCTGCCTGAGACATCCTGGATTTATGCAGGAGTGGGATTTAAGAACAGACTTTCTACTCAGAGCTTCCTGTGAACCTTCAGCAGGTTCTGCTCTGCTTGCTGACTCCGGTGGATTTGATTCAGAAGCTCCATAGCTCTTCCAACACCTTTGTAAACCAGTACTGCACCTAAAAGGCTGCAAACTCCTCTCCTTACTGAGTCCACAGGAATGAGGGATGGCCACGCTCTAGAGAGCCCCCTCCACCACAGAGGTGGTGCTGGGAGTGACATGCTCTTGTTTTTTCTCCTGCTTCCCTGCACATCCCCTGTTCCCCACCACCACCTTCTCCGCAGCACCAGCTCTCCCAGTTATGTGTCTGGCCAGGTCAGAAACTGATCCAGCCAACCACCACCCCCTCAGAAAAATAAACTGCTTCTCAAAGCAGATTTCCCCCACACATTCCCATGCCTTTGAAATGCCTAACGTTAACATTAGCCATGAAAAGGTGGTCATCGGGGGGGTCACCAGCCATAGGAAGAAATTACCCATTACATCGAAGACAACATTTCCCTTGCTAGCATTAAAAGAATTTCAGTCTCTTCCTTGTTGGTTCCTTTTATCCAGATGTGTAAAGTCTCACATTTCCACATGTCAAGGTGCTGCTGAGTGTAATGTGTATTAGCAAGCTACAGTAGTTCATTGTACCTTGTTCTAATTCTGTACCGCCCTTAAGATACAGCTGTACTTTTGTGACAAAAATAAGAATTTCTGAACACAGTGTTCAGTACACACAGATACAGCCTTCCAAATGGTGACAGCAAGTGCAACCTTTTAGCAGAAATAAGTGATATGAAAAACAGACTACTCATGATTATAACTCAGAGTTAAGAAAAAACTAGCAAGCTTGAATCCACTTGTCAAGTGGGTCCAATACAGAGTCTCTGACATTTTTAAAAGGGGCAGAAAACCATCCTTTACCTGGTAGACCAAGCCCCTGCATGCTGTGGAAGTGTGTATATGATAGATCTAATAATAGGTGGCTGTCATGGTGATGGGTGCCCAGAATAACTAGTTACCCCTCTGCCTCTCTCCCTGCTTTCCTCTCAGATCTCCCACTTACTGAGCCAACACCCCCCCCCCCCCCCCAGCCCCTCCTGGACCACCCTGTTTGCATAACTGGATCCTAAAGGGAGCTGGACTGGCTCGACTGCTGGAACGAGCTGGGCACAAGCTGCCTGTGCAGAGACAAATCACAGTGGCACAGCACCACGGACAGCCAGAGCTGCTCCACTTGAGGACTGCAGGTCAGGCTGACCAGCCCAGCCTCTGACTGCCGGGAGGGCAGGAGAGGGAACACATGCTGTGCAAACAGCGCTGGGGAGACAAGGGAGCAGAGCGTAAGCTTTCCTCCAGCAAGCCTAAGAAAACCTCTTCCCTGTGCCAAGACACTTCAGTGTAATCTTTGCATTTTCCTACAAAATCAGCCAACTCCTACTTCTCTCTCTCTTTTAAGGACATCAGTATTTTTCAGTCATAAAAGAGTCTTTGTAATGTACTCATTTTGTGAGTCCTTTTGTTACCTCCATATAATTCTCCCAGACAATTATTATCACAGCCATTGTTACACAATCCAGTTAAAGTAGTTCTTCTGCGCCTCTGTCTCTTTCTCCTGCTACAAAATGAAATGTTTGAATGAAGAGTTACATTCCTCAAGATAATGAGCTCTCCAAAAGGAAGGTAATGGAAAGTACATATTAATTAACAATGCTAAATTGCGGGATGGTATTTATATCACGTTGAGAGATTAGGATTGAAAAAAAAAAAAGTTTATTTTCTCTGGCACAGGCCATCTTATTAAAACAAAATAAAAATAGGAAATCCCCCCTGCCCAAACCACGAATACACTAACCCTTTCTCATATTCATTTTCTCTGCAGAAATGAATGAGTGAGCATTTCCTGTCAGTTGACAACTCCCCCGAGAATGCTGCGTCACTGACCACCACCAAGCGAGAAAATCTCAAATCCTCTCCTCGGAGCATCACCATCTCCTACCAAGGACGTTTTACTTCGCTTTCTGCATCGCTGGAACAGGCAGGAGAATTACACAAGCTTCCCCGTGTCTAGGTTTGAGACAACACTGTCCCCTGCGGTTGAACTCGCAGGGACAGGAGGCACGGGCTCCCTCCGCGTTCGGGAACCGCTCCGGGAGCACACAGGTCCGGGATCGGCCCCGGGAGCGGCACAGCCCGGGCGCGGCACAGCCCGGGCACGGCACAGCCCGGGCACGGCACTGCCAGGGCACGGCACAGCCCGGGCACGGCACAGCCCGGGCACGGCACTGCCAGGGCACGGCACAGCCCGGGCACGGCACAGCCCGGGCACGGCACTGCCAGGGCACGGCACCAGCCTTTGCCAGCCACGGTCATTAGACAGACCTGCCATTTTCACTCCGCGTTCTCCAGGAGTCCCGAAAGTCAGCTGCACCACAGCTGGCAAAACCTCCTCCTCTGCCCGCGGGAGGACCAGTCCCTCCAGGGAGCACGGGAAGGGCGCTTCAGGCCCCGGGCCCGAGAGGGGCTGCAGCCAAAACAACGCCGGTGTGACCAGCCCGGTGCCCGAAAGCCTCGTCCCCAGCACGAGCACCTCTCCCACTGCTCTGCCAACACAACCGTGCCCCTCGTGTTCCCTCAAGCCGAGGAGTCGCTGCATCTCCCGGGCTTTGCTCAGGGCTGTGGTGTAACACCAGCATGAATGCATTCCTACTTAAAGTAGGATTCCTACTTAGAATTCCTACTCAAGCTGTCTCAGTTTGGGACACGCCTTCAGATGTTTATTTTTCTTCAAATTTTGCTTTCTTCACTAAGTTCTAAGCAAGCAACTAGGTTAAAATGTAGCTCTGGCAAGAAAAGACTTTAAAAGCTTTAATGTCTTCCACGCTTAAATTCAGACATTTCTTAGCCAGAAAAATTTTCAGAAATTGCAAAGAAGAAAGAAATGATCTGAGGAAGAGGGAGACTCCAAGATCTTACCCATTTAATCATATGCAAAGTTAAATCTCCCTGCAAAAATCGCTGAAAATTACTGACAGGAGGTGAATGGCAGGGAAAACACACACCTGAAACCAGAGGGGAATTATGACTTTGACTGTGTCATCTAAAAAGTCTATTTGCCCCTCAGATAAAAGCAGAACAGGATCATGTGCAGCTTCATCCTCCTGGCACTTACACGGATGAGCTGACAGCTGGTGCCACTTAAAGGAGATGTCTCACTCCTGGGTCAGGTGATGGTGTGGCCAAACAGAGCATGGGGAGACCATGCACTGCAGTTTTAGTGCGAAAGATAAACCAGGAACAGAACATTTCTATTTTTACCACTATTATCTTCAAATTAACTGCAGCACATTGACTTAAAATAAAAGTAAGCCCAATAGTAAATAAGCAGTAGCTCAAATACTGAAAAGTGATCCTAAATCTAATGTAATATGATAGAATATACCAGTGATTTTTAATCTATGTGCCTTTTAACCTGAATTCCTCCCAAATAAGGCCTCTTTCTAGAGACAGTGAGTAAAATAGATACAAAGGAAAATGGTAAAAGCCTGTTATTGATCATCTTGGTTTTGTTTTCTTTGCTGGCGTGGAACAAGTGCCCCCTGTGAAAGACATCCACCCTGCATGTCCATTTTAAAAACAAACTCATTTCTTTGTTGGAGAGACAAATTTTGCACTGCCTTGTATTTCATTCAAATGTATTAACCTCCAAGGGGCAACAGTCTGGCAGAACTTCCTTGTGTGATGGCAAGAAGAGTGGAAGAGAGAAGTGTGAGAGCGGTGTGGGAAGTCCTGTACCCCTGCATTTCTGTGGTGGGAGCTGGGACCACTTGCTGATTTCATACAAACAATCGTGTTGGCTTCATGGAGCAACCAGAAGGGTTCCATCAGTGGTGTGTGATTTCCCCTGACAGCGTTGGAAAGAAGGCAAAAGGACTTGATGGTTGCTCCCAGAGCAGTAAAAACAGTGTGGTAGCATCATGCCACTTATTTTAGGTTTCCATCCAACAGGAATTCGATCAGAATCTGTCCCATTGTATCAGATCTAATAAGCTACAGACGGGGCTGACATTTGTACTGCTTATTCTTTATAATTTTTTTTTTCTTAAGTTACCAGCCAAGAAAACAGTTCCTCCATTGAAGAAATTGCCCAGAATTGTTTGCACTGATTGCTCCATCTTTTAAACTTCTTTTTCAGCACTGATATAAAGTTACTATTTTCATTTGGATGAAGTATTGTCCCTACCTGTGCAGTGTTATAACCTTAACTGCTTTCTTTGTGTTCTAAAGCGTCATTCCTGAGCCTTGCTCTGCTGCCTGAATGCCAAAGCAGAAGTGCCTCTCCATGTCCTTGACACAGCTGATTTCAAAGACTTCATCTGTTTTCTCTGACATAGCCTAGAACTGCAAGTTTTAACAGGGGACCAGCTTTGACTTATTATTGGACATATTGTAAGTGTTAATATTTTTAGCAGAAAATACATGTTCTATTTCCCTAAATGAAATTTTGCCTGCGAGACTCTTTTTCTAAAGTGCAGGAGTTATCTCACTAGTGGGAATCAACACCCCCGGACTTACAGCTTACCTAAACATGGAAATGTAATCACAAATAACTAAGGGTAAATATTCTAGGATGATACCACAGCAGTAAATAGGGTAAGATAATTTCATTTTGCATTTGAAGCAGGAAAAACGCTTGGTCAATTATCACATCTCAGCTGAGGGGAGGTAAATTTCTAAGACACTTGAATTCAATGCTGAGGACCAGCTGGCCACAGCAAACTGTTTTTAATTTTGCCTTTTCAGCATGATAGATAAAACACCCCAATCAGGTAAAAGTTACTCTGAGTTCCCACAAATGGGCACTTCCTATTCATCAAACTATGTTTCCAGAAAGAAAAACCCAAAGTGCACAGAACTTAGAGATATATTTTGGGTGGTAACCTAAATATTTAGCTCAAGATGAAATATTCTGGTTTTCTGTCCTGTGCTTAACAGCATTTTTAAAATTAAATACAAGGTAATAACTTCAGTAGTTAAGAGATCTAGATTTTCTTACTTTTTCAGCCAAAACCTCACTTTTCAATGAGTAAACTCTGTTTGAAATGTATACTAGTTCTACCGCTGAGAGAGCTTCTCTAAAACACCATTTTTCTATGCAAACACTTTACCTCATTTATAATCAAAGGAACACTGGCCTGAGCTGTCAGTCAAACTTCAAAGAAATTACAAAGCCCACGAACAATTTTTGCTGTTTGTTTGTGTGCTTCCTCAAAGGTATTTTTGTAGGGCTTTCAGGTGACATTCCCCCTGGGAAAAATGGGGATCAGTCTTACACTGCATCGGGGGATGTGCAGCACAGCTGGTGACTCCTCACAGAACTGAACAAGACAGTTGGAGAGCATCATAAATACAACAAATCCCCCCGAGAGCAGAGCCTGGAGAGCAGCACCAGGGGAGCAGGGAAGGGCCTGATCCAACCCCTGTATGATCCAGTGTCAAAACTCTGGTGAATGCCAACAGGAGCAACACTGGACTCCAAGGAGAGCAGTGACTCAGAGCACTCGCTGCTTCATGAAAACATTTCCCCTATCAGCACTTTCACAGACCATTTGCTTTGCCTTTTTGGGTGGGTTTTTTCCCATCTTCTTCTCTTTTATGTAATTTCTGGAGTTTTTCCTACTTCAGCTGAATGGTACAAAGAGCTGAGGTTGCTTTTTACTTTTCTTTCCTTGCAAAACAGTTTAAATATTGCAGGGCAGGAGCCAATTGGAGCAGAGGGGCGACCACAGCCAGTCCAATGAGAGGCATTCACATCTTTCCCATCTCATTAAAGGGACAGCAAATCCCTGCACTCTGGCTGTCTATGAAAGGTGCCAGAGCACCAGGCTCTCAGTGGGAGCTGCACAAATTAAATACAGAGATACCTGCAAGGAAAAACAACCAACCTGCATGCACTGGTAGCATCACAGACCCTGGAAGAGCCACAGCAATTCCAGTTTGGGGCAATCCCAGTTATTCTTGCCTTCCCTTTCCTCCTTCATTTTGTGTGGGAAACTGTACTTAGCTGGATTTCATGTCTGGTGCCCTTCTGCTCCAAGGAAGTTTGTGGCAGCACTGCCACCTTCCCATGTCCCTGCAGAGCTAAGGAATGACACAGACATGTTCTGTTCTTCCAGCAGTAAAGGGAAAGGCTTCTCAATACTACCAGGAAATCCTAGGAGGGCTCTGTCAAAGTCAACAATCCAGCACACCTCTCACCAGTGAAGGAGGAGCAGCACAGCCAGGCTGAACTCCAGCCTCCCTCTTTCCAGGGGTCACTGCTGAGATCTTGCAGGGAAGCATCATTCAGCCCCCTTGCCTTTGCTCTTAGCTCCTGCTTCCAATTCCTCCCAGCTATGAGGGAAGAGGAGTTTTTCCTTGGGCACACAAAGCCCAGACTCTCTTTAAGTGAAAGATAATAGATAAGACCAGAAAAGCCAAAAGACTATCAGGAAAAAAAACCCCCACCTGATACTAAAGAGAGGTAGGGAGGAATCTTTTGGAGCCATAGGTGGCTAGGAGAGGACTTGGAGCTGTGGCCAAGGGTGCAGATTGCTCATAACCTCCTATTGTTCCTGATGTACTCAAGGAAAATGGTTACACAATTATGTGTGATGTATATTTGGGTGGGCCCCAGGAGGTGCTGCTGGGATCTGTGCACTGAAGGGCTCTTTTTCCACCCTGTCCCCCTCTGGCACAGTGACTTTAGGGGAGGGACAACTGGGACTCCTGAACGGCTTGTGCTGTGTTTGGCCCTCGGGGAGGGATGGAGAGGTTATCTCCTTATCCTCAGCTTTCCCTTAGTTCCCAGGCACCCAAAATTATTGGTGTTATTACAAGCCACATACTCTTCAGATCCCTGTAAAGCTGCAACATCCTCTCCTTTGTGGACTCCTCTCTGCTGGCTTTGTGTGTGTGCCCCTTAAACGGCTTTTTATTCTCCCTCCTCTCAGTTCTCTCTAACCCTAATTTCTTTGTCTCCCTTCCCCCCTCATTACTTCTGTGTTCCAGGACTTCTGTGCAGTTCTAAATTTGCCTATGCATAGGCTGTTTAAGCAGAGTATTTTTAAGGTGTTAAAATCATTTGAGTTCATTATTAGAAATGTAAGGGAAAATAATCAAGAGAAGTTTACCAGCTGCTCATACTTCTGGTCCTTCCAAAAGATTTCTATTAAAACCAACACACACTTGGCAGGTTATTTTCTCTAAAAATGTCTAATAGCATTTAGTAGTTTGAAAGTGTCTTTCCACAGCAAACGAATAGCAAATGCATATGTGCAAGTAAGTTTTGTACCTATTTTTGTAACTATTATTTTCATGCCTAAGGAGATATTTACAGGAATAATTTTGTGGCTCTGAAGACATTAACAAGCCCCACATATTTATATATGGATGTGGTTTTGTGCCTGGGTGGAGAGTACTTGCAAATATATACAAATAATTGGGACAGAGCAGAACTTTCTCCCAGTGACAATTTCCCTTTCTTTAAAAAGAAGGGTATCATTAAACATCCTGTCAGTGGCAGGTGAATGGAGTCAGAGTTCTCCCTCAGATCTCTTTGGTCCTTGGCACTGGGCAGCAACAGCCCAAAAAACTAGTTTTGCTCCTCTGAGAGGAGCCCAGCAACTAGAGGTAGAGGGGAGGGAGGAGAAGATGGGACAGGTGACCAGCAAAGTCCCTGCAGGCATCAGCACGTATCACCCTCATACCTCAGACCTGGATTTAACACAAGGGATGTTTCGCCCCCATACATTTTATTTAACCTATCCCTATCCTTCTTTTGGAGAGGAACTGGCTTCTCACACCCCAAGGAAGCCCTTGTAGCAGCGCAGACCTTTCACTCACCCTGTCACACTGTTGGGGGTTTTTTTGTCTTCAGTTTGGGCCCATTTTTAATAAGGTCTGCAAATCCTGAAGTGTCTCTACAGTAAAAACACCACTGATCCTACTAGGATCAGACTGCAAAACTAATACTTTCAGGTGTTTTTCCGAGTAGAATAGACAAGCCAAACCTCTGAAGCCATGTGGGATCCCTTATTGACCCAAATACACGACACGGATGAACAAACACTCCCCTTCATTTAGGCTTTGCATGGTACATGTAAACACAATTGCCACTGCCAAGGCTTCTGAAATAACACCTTAACAGCTCTGAAAAAGTCAGCTTTTCTATTCTGTGGTTTTTTTCCAGTTCATTATGGCCTCAACACTGGCAGGACTTAAGCAGGTGCATTATTTTAATTCATTATTTGTGCATTATTTTAATTCGTTTGACCTCAATGAGGCTATTCACGTATGTAAAGTTATGCACAAGCTTAAATCTTTGCAGAATCGGGATTTGTGGGCTTAATCTAAATCCTACTGAAGATTTCAGTGAGGTTTGGCTCTTTCCCTGCAAGAGAGCTGGCTTTCCAGCAAAACACATCACACCCAAGATGAGGGCCTGGCTGGGGACTCAGCTACCTGGGCTCAGGTCCTTTTGTAGACCTCAGAGAAGGCTTGGGGTCAGCGTATCTGCAGGAGTGTCTGAGTTATTCCTCTGCCCAGGCACTCCAGAAAGGCCAAGCACACGTATAAGAAACAGATGAAAAATCCACGGGTTGGATCAAGCAGCAGTAACAGCTCAGCACCAGCAGGTGTGACCGGGCTCAGAGGCACGGGACAGAAGCAAAGCTTCCAAAGGTACCTGCAGCACTCTTCGGAGGCACAAAGGAAAGTCCCCATTAACCTGAGAAAGTCCCCACTGATTTCACTGAGAAATCACCCCAAATTACGGTTGTTACGCAGTCAGGCACTTAGGAGGAGATGTAAAGGTTTTGGAAGCCAGTACAATACAAGGACTCCAATTTATTTGAATATATTTGGATCAGGCCCTGAAAGATCCTTTAAGAGAAGTGGAGAATTCATAGGTGAAATTTGACCTTAGAATATTTAGGAGGATATTCACATCTCCTCAACAACTCCTTATGGTTCCCATAAGGCATCCAGACTTTCACCAGCACTGAAGGCAATAAAAGACACAGTGTATTCTATAAAACCTTATGTTTTCAGATGCTCAAATCTTTACCAAAACCCTGCCTTTTACTGTCTAACATAACAGGCATGGCCCTTAGCCCATAGCTGAATTTTGGTTGCTCTTAAAGAAACATCACTGCATTATTAAATACTAAAGCATGAACTTTTTTTAATTGTTGTGACCTTTCCCCCTTCCTCTTGCTCCTGCAAAAATACAGTCCAGAAAGGATGGCATTCACTGGATCACAAAGATGATATTAATGGTGTTTTGAAACAGGGAATTCTACAGAATTTGTCATTATCAAAAGATGCAAGAGAGCCAGCATTCTAGAAAAGGAATGCAGACAGAAGCACACACAGCTGGCTCAGGAAAGCTCATGCATTTATATTAAGACACTTCAATAACATTAAGCACTTTGCACAAATCTAAATTTTGATTGTGTGAGTTCTTCAAAAGGCACTATTGTCCACAAAATAACTTGTTGACCCATAATAAGGCCTTTATGGCTGCTGGATCACTTAGACCAAGCCATCTTGAAAGGGTCTGTCCAGTATAATCCCATTAGTTAAAGACTTGACATCTGATTTCCTTAAGTGCCTTCATGCTTAAATTCCTTTTAAGCATTATGAAAAATCCATCTGCTGATTAAAGCAACAACTTTAAATGAGCAGTTACACTGAAAATGGGAAAATGTGGCCTGATGAGTCTGTTAGTGCTGTTTGTTTTACATGGGGTTGGCAAAGAGAAGGAGGGATCACCCAGATAATCTTCTCTACTCCAGCCAACAGGGCAAATTATCTTTTCTGACCCATATCCTCTCTTGTGCTTCTGCTCCTCAGAAGAAACAAGCAAACAAAAAAACATGAAGGAAACAGGAAGAAACTGTCCAGACTTTGCTGTTCTTAAGAGAAGATGGATTCAGTGGCTTGCTCCTGAGGCACACACACCACTTGCCCCCCTCCCTCCCTGCAGCTTCACACCTGAAGAGCTCAACTTGCTCTGCCGTCCTTCAAGATGCAACATTCCAAACTCCAAATGTACAAAGACTCATTAACTGGATCCCTAAAATTACCAAAAAAAATAGTTGACCAGGAACGGGATAAAATAAAAGGGTAGAAAAAAAAAATAAACAAATGTCCATTCATTTTCTCCACCTCCTCATTACTGAGTTCAGGCTCACTTTTCATGTGTTAAGAGTTTGGATATTGGCAAGGGACAAATTTACAGCAAGCACCTTGGTGATTTAGACCCCAAAAATCCCACCAGCTTTTGATTAGCCTGGGATTCCTTGGAATCTTTGTTAAAATTAGAAATAGGCTCGCAAGAGTAAAGACAATAATATCAGAAGTGCCCTCAGAAGTTTCAGAAAAGGAGAGAAATGCAGCCCTGAACTCGCAGGTACATTGGAGTAGGATTTTAGTAACAGTTGTATTTGTGGCTGAACCCACAGTAAACCACTATGAAGACACTTTAGAAGCTGTGAAATTAGGCCCAGCTACTGAAGAATTGTTCAGTCTTTTGTCTTCTCTCCCAGAAGGGAACAGCAACAGGAGAAAATTCTACTGGGCTCGTCTACTTTGCTGCATTTCCTCACCAAATTGATTGTTCGCTTCTACCCCCATTAAAACACTCACCACACACCTTCCCTTCCTTGGTCCTTGATATCCTTTGTGCTTCCCTGCAGTATAAACTTCCTACACTGTCACACTGTATTGCCTAGTTGGTTGCTTTCCTAATATGTACCTCCAGTGTGGATTCTGTAATACCCTCTGGAAAGTTTATAGTGCCAGCTCTGAGAGCAGCAGATGACAAAGTTCCAAGGTATCATCCTAAAGAGTAAAGTGGCCACTGAACTAAGGCCTCACAATGCAAATACTAATGATTTTTGTTCATTGACTGAACTAGACAATGCAGGGGAGAGAGTATTTCAGGTTAATATAAACCATTTTTGGTTGATTGATTGTTTTTTCATGAGGAAGAAGAAAAATTGCATATGGTGATCAAGTGAAAGCTGCTGTCCAAACTCTATGGTTTTCAACTTTTAAAATTGTATGTAAGTGTCAAAACATTTAGAATGTGTCAAAACAAAACCATTTGGTTTTTAAGATGAATTTCTCTGGAGGATAGAACCATTTAATAAACTCAGCAGTAATCCACAGAGCATTTCGATTACAGGAGGTTCACATCTCCTCCCCAGTGACCCCGAGCTGAGTTCAGCTGGTGAGAACATGGTGCTAAACACGTCCAGGGTTGCAGGTTCAATCCCAGTATGGGCTATTTGCTTAAGATTTGATGATCCTTGTGGGTCCCTTCCAACCCACAATATTCTGTTATTCAAGATTAGGGACAGCATTCCAGCAGGAGTTGGGAGCTGTTTCCTGGCTGTCCTTTGTGCATCCCAGGCACACGGGAGTCACCGTGTTCAGGTCGGGCTCCCACACTTCACTCAGGTTTTTACTGAGTCACTTTATTGGTGCCGGTGCTTCCCCACACCAGCAGCACATCCCAGACCTCTGCGATGGCTCAAACCCGAGCGCTCTGGCTCCCGCAGTGGCCACTAGATGGCTTTGTCTGGCAAACCTCGCCTCCTACCACGGCAGGATGCAGCTTTGCCCCCTGGATTTTTCACCTTTCGATCTCGGGGTTAACAGAGAAAAAAAGAAACAACATTTTCTCTCTGGAAAACGTCACCTCTAAGTTTCAGAGCACCCTTCTTTACCTTCTCCCTTCCGGAACCCGCATGGAAGTGAAAGCTTCCCAGGTGTTTCCTTCAAAAAATCTTCCACTCAGCCCAGAATCCCTTTTACACTCTCCTGCCAGCCAGAAGCTGAGATAGTGACAACCTGGGTGCCAAAAGGGGCACGTTGCATTGGCACTCGGGACCTCCTCTCCTAAAGAACCAGCTCTACCTCCCCTTCAGTGCACAGCCTGTAAGATCAGACTGCACACACTGCAGACATGGGCTACAATTATAAGGCTTCAGTGAAGGAATTTAGTCCATTAGAAAAAAATAAATAGATAACTTGCAAAAAACACTGTGGGAAAGACAAAGAGAACCGCCTGATCTTCCCAGAGCAGCTTTCCCTGTCACTCCCCTCTCCAGATGGGACACACATCATTCCACAGGTGCCTCTGCTGTGGCCTCACAGCCCTTCCCAGCAGCAAAACATTGGCCTGTGCCACAGTTTCCCTTTTTGCAATTCATTCACTGTGATATCTGCTCCAATTTGCTTTTGGCTCAGCCAAACTGCAGCTGTCAGTTGTGATCCTCTCAGATCCCTAACAAAAAGGAGGAAAAATGGATGTCTCCTCTACCAGCAGCTCACTGGTGCTACTGTTGGCAGTGATATACATATATATTCAAAAACAGATAAACAATATACAATTTAAGAAAAAATACAGCAATAGGACAATGCTGCAGACAGGGATAACTTTGGAGAGAAGAGGTAAAGGATTACAATATTGTTAATACCATGCCTGCTCCACATGGTGTTTACTCAATCCTTCTTGACTTTAAACCCCAAAACTGACATTTTAAAAGATTAAAAGGAAAAAATTCTTTTTACAAGTAGGCAGAAAACCCCAAAACTCTGGAATCTAAAGTACTTTTCTTCTTGTAACACTTCAGCACAAGTTTGTCAGTTCCATGAAGTTCACTCAATTCTTCACATTAGCTGATGTGACTCAGTGAGGTGACACATGTAACTCAGCCAAGCCAACCTTCCTCCTGCAGTCAGGAGCAGCCCCTGGACCTGTGTAATCTCTGCTGTCTGTAGTCAGACACTTACAGCTACATTCATGGGCTATAAAAATGCTTACTATAATAGCTGGCAACTGGCCCAAAATGGAGATGGAAATGACAGGAGGTGAGAAAATTGTATTCACTTGGACTGGTTTTTTACATCAGCCTTATCACAAGGGACAATGGAGTTTTACAAGGCTGATTTCCTGCTGCTCCTACTGCTCCTCTCCATCATCTGATGCTCCACCCTCTCATCTCTTTCCAAGAGTTTCAGCAGGGATGTGCCAGTTTCTGCCTGCTAAGACTTGGCCCAGTAAGATCACTGCCCTGGAAGGGAGAGCAGGTCTGGAGGACGTAGATGCACCCAGACTCAGAGGAAGACCACTTGTTATATTTATTTCGTATGATGTACTCCTTCACCGAGAAAGGATTAAAGCAGGGAAATCTTTGCTCTCTAACGGCATATTTAACATTTGCTGCTGACTCTCCTGATTTTTAAGAAGGCTGTCTCTGGCTCACACTTCTCAGTGTTCCTCAGTGCCTCCTGCTTCCACAGCCACTGCACTGAGCAGGCTGCAGTAGGTACCCAAGCACCATCCAGCCCTTCCAGTTCCTGGCATCTGCTCTGTCATGTGCAGCTTTTCAGTGTGATAATAAGCAATTAGCCAGGCACTTATGAACACAGAGAATGGAAGATTTGTACATAGTGCAAGATTTTCTGCTGAACACATCAACAGATAGTGTGGGGATAATAACAGGTCAGGTACCTGAATCTGCAAATATTTGTAGCTGCAGCAAAAAGGGAGGGGTCACCGAGTTCAGTGAATTATCAGCCACTATTTACCCAGTAGCTAACAGGAAGCACAGTGTTTATTCACCTCTCCAGGTTTACAAGAACATCAGTTTTGGTCTATCTTCCCTTCCTGTCTCAGATGGAAAGCTTAGGCATAGAAGCTCCTTGATATACTATAAAAATGGAAAACAAAGCAAGCCAAAGACTTGGTTCTATTACATTTGTCCATCCAAACATGGTGTTCTTTAATGAGAGCTGAGCAAGGCCAGTCAAGGACAATTCATGATGATTTTCAGACTGAAACAATCTTCTTCCCTGGTTCCAACATTTTGACAGAGAAGGAAACAGAGGCGAGAAGAGCTCAAGGGTCTCCAGGCTGGGTAACCAACATTTTCTTTTTGCCAGCGCACTTGTGCACTGGATCCTCACAGCAACCCAGCGGGGCCAGGAACTCCTGAAGGGAACAGAGGCCATGGCCAGCTTGGCCCCCAGGGACTTCAGCTGCCAGATGCTTTCAGGGATGCAAACTCACTTGTCCACCACCAACCCAGGACTTCCCATACTGCTGTACCCTGCTCATCATACACAGGACCATAATCCCAAGAAAAAAAAAACAAAAACAAAACCATGTTATTTCTGCCCCCAAAATAACATTTGCAGGCCTGTGCCATCTCCACTACCCTACCCTACTTCCAGGGTGTGGAGCCAAAATTAGAGGATTCAAATGCTGTTCCACAGCATGGAGAGACAGTGTCACCACCCTGCTCTCCTACTCACTGCTCTCCCTTGCCAGTAGAAATAAGTGACTGTTCTGCAGTAGGGAGGCTGCTGTGTAAGACAGAGTGTGGGCTCTGGTCCATGATCACCCAGCCCAGCAGGTGAAAGAAGAGGGGCCCAGTCACTGCCATGGCCAGGCTGAGCTGCTGACTGGGACACAGACTCCTCCCGGTGCTCAATTACTATTAAAAGCAAAGAGAAGAGCTTGTAACTGTGATTAAGTGCAAATGCTTCATATCTTATTTTGGAAACAAAGCTGTTTTCATTTCTCCCAACTGAAACTGTTATTTCTAAAGAGTGTGTATTTTTAATGAAGATGACAACGTGAATAAAGCCTTTCCTTTTAGAAGGGAGCTTTGTTCTGCTGTTTCATTTAAGTGATTTGGACCTTGCTGTGGAACATGAAGCTGATCTTTAAAGGTACTTGGAGGAATATTTTCTTAGCTAGCCATCTTGTTTCCTGTCTTTAGGTCACACTACAGCACTGATTTTAAACTGGAAGTCAATTGAGAACTTCAACAGAAATCAATGCTATGATGTGGTTTGTGAGCTGCTATCTGTTCCCATGTTCTCAGACAGTCAGCATGCCAGTTACAGTATATTAACTCACCCTCTTTCCAGGGATTTCACGTTATTAACAAACAAATTAACAACAAGGTAACAAATTAAATTCAAAATTCTGCTCAGTTTCCTCCAGAGGAGGCCACCAAATGGCCGTGACAGGTATGCAGGGCAAAATGTGGCTTCTTACTTGAAAGAAAAGAGTTGGTATTAGAATTTTATTGCCGAAGTGAATCACATTTGCAACTGTGTCCTAAAAGTAAAGCCTTAAAGAAAAAGAATGCTGTAGGATTTCATCACCCAAACAAAATTTTATATGAGACACAACTTGAGCATTTGGTGGTTGAAGCCTCAGCTGCTGGAAGGATGTGATTATGGAACATTCCGAGCTTGAATTCACATCCTGCTATACCATTGTTATTGGTAAGCTTGGAAACATAAGCTCCAAAGGCTTAAAACTTGAGACAAAAAGGCAGCTTTTTTTTTTTTAATAAACCACAATCTAAACTTATAATTTCACTTAAAGTGCTTCTAAAATTGTGTTTGTTTCTGGTTGAAGATTCCTATATACAAGTTTGGAAAAAAATGGTCAGAGCCCCATTGTACCTCAGTTTATTGAGCTGGATACAAGAAGAATAATGATTTGCTGCTTACCTGGCATTTTGAGATACCTGGGGCTGTAGGAATGCAGTATATTCTTTGCAACAGCTCTGCTCATTTCCTTTCTCATAGGGCTACTTTCAATTATTCTAAGGGTGCTCTTAGAGCAATCAGTTCAAAGAGAGGTTACCACTATTGCAAACAGGAGTTACTTTCATTTGAACAACCCACAGCAAATGGACAGGAACAGCATCTACCTCACCCTTATCAAAGAGGGTGGAGAATAAAGGTGAGAAGTCCCAAATCTACAAACAGTTCAGGCTACAAGTTTTCTTCCAAATCAAATTCAAAGTACTAGTTTCAGTGTTAAACCTCCTGCATGTTTTGTGACTGGGATGCTGGGAAAGAAAGCCATTACTCCTGCCACCCTGGGCTAAAACCACTGGTGCAAGAGGAGCTTGAGCTGGGACCTTCATAATTTGGGTGTGGTGAGAAAGGCCCGTCCCAGAGGCAGGGAATTCAGAATTTGTAGCATAGTCACCTTATTTAAACGAGTGTTACACACAGAGTAGTGTTTCCTGTGCATGGCATACTTTAAGTTTCTTAAACAGCTCCCAGGGTGGTCAGACAACAGTTCCACTGTTTGGTCCTGCGGGTCACAGCCATGATCCCCATCACAAGCCCATAGCACAGGTATGCTCCCAAGGTCCAGCCGGGCTTCTGCAGCCTCTTCTGAGCCCCATTCCCGCATTCCTCATCACTCCTAGCTGACATAAAGCTGGCATGTGCATGGTCACCGAGGGTGTCACTGCCCCTTTGACCCCTGCATAGCTCACCTCTGATCCATTCGCATTACAAGCCCCAGCAAAGAAAACCATTTTAAATAAACCCACGGCGGACACAGCTCCAGAGTTTCTCTGCAGCCCCCCCTGACTCCTGTAACACAAGTCTGTGTGCAGTGTGACCATCCTGACCCGCCACAAGGAGCTCTGAGGGCAGTACAGAAACATCTCCTGAGCCCAGCCCGGCTGTCCCGCACACAGAGACAAGCACAGCGGGCTAAGTGTGCCCGGGGGGCTCGGAGCAGGATCGGGACCAGCCTGTCTGGAACAACGTCCTGACGTGATAGGGCTGTTAGAGAAGGATTTACACAGCAAAACGCCTCACAGCTTCCTTTTTTCACCGACAAACGGCTCCAGGGTGTGAAAAAGGAGTTATTAAGGCTCACTGGATGTTTAAGGGACACATCCGGCTTTCTGCTCCGAGCATCGGTGTACCTGCACTGCCTCTCTCGGTGGAGCGATTTCTACTCCAGCTATTCCATCCTTCTCTGATCTGCCAGGCAGGGAGGAGGCTCAGGGCTCCTTTGTCTCCAGCCATTTGACTCAATTCCACTGATGTCTCAGTTTATCAATTATTATTATTATTAATGGTATTATTAGAGGTATTATTATTAAATACCTCTAAATGTCTCCAGGTCTCTACTCCTGTTTGCCCTCTTCTATTTTGCTGTGGGCTCAAACCTGAATTCAAGTAAGGTTGTACAGTAAAGCCAGGGAACATATGAAGTGGAGAGGTTGTCCATGAGAAATAACAGTTCTCCTCACAGGACTGATTCAGAAAGCAGGGCCCAGTAAGAACCAAAGAAAGATGCTCCAACCCTCTAGCAGCTTTCATGGATAAAATAGTTTTGTACTTTTTTCACCTCAGGAAAAAGCGTTTTCATTAAAAACTAGTAAGAGCCATCAAAAATTGTTTTCACATGTCAGCACCCATCAGTTTTCAGCCTGGTTTACAAGATTTTTTTTCTATCAGAAAAGTAAGCATGTATCATAGAATTTTAAAAAGGGAAACTGGGAATTACAATCCTCAAAATATATTAGAGTCTTGCTACCATCTCAAAGGGATCAAGCGAGAGTTGGAAAGGGCCCAAAATGAAGAGTGTGGGACAGTGTGAAAAGCTTCTCGAACAGTTTTAGGAAAGTCAGAAGAACATTCACATGTTACTGGGACACCTCTCTAAACTGAAGCTCATTCTTGACACTTGACTCATAACAATTGCCAGTCAATATTGTTTCACATTTTTCCATTGAGCTCTGCAAAGTTTACTGACTAAATACAGCAAAAGCTGAAAGTTGTTTCATCTTTCACCGCGCTTTCCAGGCCAGCAGAGGATAATCCCATCCTCAGCCTTCAAACTTGTGCCATGCAAAACATCAGCAATGAAACAGTTAAACTCACATCTATTTACTGCTTTCTCAAGTCTGTACCAGGGAGCCCCCAAAATGGGAAGCTTGGGAAAATTCAAATTTGCACCATTCTTGTTGCAACTGTCCTGGCCCTAAACTGGGTTGAAAATGCCGAATTCATTTGTCCCAGGCAGCCAGGAACACCACCACGCTGTAACAGCACCAACCACGGTGGTCCTGCCACCACAGACCACCTCCAGCAACCCCAGGCACTCAGGATAACAAACCGCAGCTCACACCCTGCTCCCCTTGTCCACTCCCGTTCCATGAAAGGCGACTTAACACATATTTCACTGATCGTCCCATCGAATAATTGCTGCCCTACTTTACAGGTCAAGCAGTGTTTAAACCTTTAACATCAAAGACAAGGCTCCCATTTGCTCCATTAGGGAACAGGACTTCACTTCCCAGCTTTGACTTCCCCAAGCCCTTTGATTTGCCGGCAGAAGTGACTTTCACTCCAGCTGTAGTTTGTAACATGCCTTCGTCTTCCCTCACCCCCATTTCAATGCTGTGCACATTTGCCCTTGGATGTGTCAGGGCTGTGTTTTGGAAGAGCAGAATGAAACTTCAATTAAAGAGGTTGCTGCTGCTGGTGCTGCTGCTGCTTCTTCCCCCCTCCCGCCCCCCCCCCCAATTTTCTGATGTTCCAAGAGTCCCTTGCACTAATCACCATTGAGATCTGTTAGTTTATACAACTGTATTTTAAGATGCATGCTTTTGGAGGTCATTTGGCTCATTTATACATCCACGGGGATGGCCTGATTTGCTAAGCTCAGCTTCACAGCCCTCACTTACAGCAGGGCTTTGATGAGCTCATGAAAAGAGACAAAGCAAAAATGTACAACACTACGGACAGACAGGGAGAGAAAAGTTTCTGCTGGAATGAATCAGAAAGAGCCAACTGCTGCCTGAAGTTCCTGCCCTGCCTTCATTATGATTTAAGGTCCCAATGATTTCTTTTTTTAGATATTATTTTATCTCCTCCCTGCCCACTGCCACCTTACAGTAACAGAAAGCTGTTTCAGTGGGGAAAAAAATATGTAAATGCTGCACCTTAATGTTTTAGACACCACATTTCCCAAAGCACTCAAACCCTTCACACCGAGAAACATCTTTATACCAAACATTTGGAAATCATAGAAAGTGGGCTTTTCAGGCAGCCTTAAAAAGCCAACACGGACAGTCTGCTTGTGCAATAATCACATCACCATTAGCAGTCAAGGGAATCTGGGAAGGAAGTTGTTAGCATAAAGAATTGATCATTTCCATAAATTTTCACTCAATGAAAGCAAGAAACAGTGGAAAAAGGACATTTTCTTATCATGAATGACTTGGCCACAACACATTACATTTTAAAGTAAAGTGAAACCAGTGGCTCATTTTATGTCAGAACTAAGTGTATATCTGCAGCTACAAGTTAAATGTTACCTTTGGAAAACAAATCCAGCGAAACTCCTTTGTCCCTCTCAGGTGGCTCTGGACTCCCATTGCTGCATCAACTGAGGGCCCTGCAATCTTTGTTCATCCACTGCTCACATCAGGTGTGAGACAGTGTCATTATCCCAGTTTTACCAACAGGGAACTGAAGAACAAAGGCAAAATCCTGTTTGGTATTGCCAGGGATAGTCAGCCACTGCTCTTTCCACTCTGTTGTTACCCTAGCTGTTGGAAGGCTCCGGAAGCTGACACTGGGAGCACAGTAAGATCCCAGGGGAGCAGATCCAGCTGCACAGTGGGCTGCCCTTTGCAAACCCAGCCTGGCCATCACACCTGTGGAGGGGCCTCTCATGAGATTCAGCTGCACAGAGCAAGTAATTTTGACTGGAGCTCGTTCTGACTCCTTGTGGGGAGACAAAGCAGAAGCTTTGGTGGTGGTGTTTCACGCCAAAGAAGTTTAAGGTAATTTTTGTAGACGATTTTCATTTCCCTCTACTCTGCATGTCCTAATTCTATGCAGAGCCAGGAAAAGAAATGGGAACAGACTTACTGTGCCATTACTGAAACTAAAGATAGAAAGGATCATATTCTCAGACCCCTAGAGCAGCTTTTAGGCTGCAAATGTGCCACTGAGTCTTTAACTTAAGGACCTCTGCAGAATCAAACCCCTTTAGGGTGGAAAGGGTTGATGCCAATCTTTTACAATAGGGCCCCTGGTGGTCTAGTGGTTAAGGATGCGCCGCTGTCACTGCCGAGGCCCGGGTTTGATTCCTGGTCAGGGCCACTCCCCGGGCAGATGGAGCCCGTTAGCCCTGTAAGGCAATCCATCTACGT
>JAYRBT010000042.1:66211274-66256542 GCA_036023395.1 Myiotriccus ornatus | reverse complement strand
GCGCACACTGTAACTCACCTAAAAAATCCAATGCGCAGGCTGGAAGGTGTAAAGACCTTCCCCGGTTCTTCGTTCGTAAAGTCTGGCCATTATAAAATAGGGAAGTTTCTGCTGGAGTTTTGGTAGAAAGTGTGGGATTTACACACCTGCCCTGATCTCAGCACTGCATCTCCGTGCCTTGAAGTGGCAGCACGTGAGTAGGTCCTGGGTCCCATGAAAAGCACTGTGTGTACAAAGCATATACAAGTTCACACCACATATGTGCATTCACATATATATATATATGTATACCACACTTAGAGCTGTCCTCTCTAAACTAGTACAGGGCCATTACTCTGGAAATCTGTGGGCTACATGTTAGGGTCTGTAACTCACGGATCAGAGAAAGCCTGTAGTCAAACAGAAAGGGAATTCCAGAGCTCAGGAGGGCTGGGAAAACAGCCTAAAGAGCGGGTCCCCCTTTGCCCCTGAGCTCAAAGAATGGCACCGTGTCCTGTGACCACAGGAGGTCAGGGTGAGGACAATCTGCTATTTAGTGTATGGCTGAACGGCTTTTCTCACTTGCCTCTGAAAATTAAACCCAAGAAAAGTATCTCACGCAAAAAATGGCAAATCTCCAAGGGAGAAAGAGGATAATGTATTCATACTGTCCCCAGGAATACCTGTCTTTATACAACACAAGACGTGCCACACTGCCAGGGGACTGCTCCTGCGAGCACCTACACCTGCCAGGGCACAAAAGTCCAGCCAAGGAAGACCAGAGCACTGAGCAGCTGAGGAGCAGCAAGCGAGGCCCCTCCATGCCCTTTGCTGTGTGTCCCACCACACTGCCAGGCACTCCCAGACAGCGAGGCTGGAAGGAGCCCGAACAGCCAGGGCACAGTGGCTGCCAGCCAGAAGGATGGGCTGCAGCTCTCTGCAAGAGAACTGGAAGGACACAGTTCTGCGCGGCACCAGGTAACACCAGAACTTTGGAAGGCACAGGAGAAACGCATGATCTGACTGTCTGGTGTCAGATCTATGATTATGTATCATTAAGTACAAATTGCTTCCTCCGGGCTGTTTGCCATGGCTGGTGTTTCAGTAAAGGGTCTTTCAGCAAGCTATGATGCCATTGCTTGGTCCCAATTCCAGCTATCAGCAAGGACCAGGATGTGACCCAGGCTCTGGGCACGGCTGTGCAGAGAAACACCTTCAGACTAATGGTGTCTGCAATATGCCTAGTATTTTTCCAGGATACATCCTGTCTTCATTTGCACCACAATACTGTAAGGTACTTATACCTGACACCCCTAAATCCTCTACAATGCATCACACATCAAACAGCCCATTTAGTCTCGTGGTGCAGAGTAGCACAATACACTGAAGTTGCTATGCTGAATTGTGTCAAAAGATCTGCTGTTTTAATTCCCCCCTAATCGGCTGGAAATAGCACATTGGAGCACTTCAGAAGTTGTTTCAGTGTGCCATGTCAAATGCTACTGCAGCACTATTTTGACAGTGTGTCATCAGGCAAGACAATTAATTGAGACAAATATTGAAGTACCACAAGGTTTTCTTTCTTTTTCTCTATTTTTTTTCTCCCTCTCTTCCTCAAATCACCACGGTGGAAAAAGCAAAAAGTGAGTGGGAACCAAGTGCAAAGTATGGTTGGGAAGCAGCTGACCTGCCATCAACAACATTTTTTTTCAATTATGTAATTGAAAAAAATTACTGAGGCATTAAAGCTGTGACTTGCAGCACAGAAAGGAAGAAGAGTTCCCACTGAGACACCCTCTCCTTCTGGCAGAGCCTTGAGCTTACACAGTGTCTGCTCCAGCATGGGGGAGTGAGTTGGAAGGGATAGAGCAGCTTTAATGCAGGATCTCCTCATCACTGCCAGGCCAAAAGAGACCCCTGGCACTGCTTTGGGCTGTTCTCTGCACACAGCCTGTGGGACTTGGCTGAAGAGGTGGGGCAGGTCTCTGAGGAAGACACTGAACCACAGTGCAGGAGCTCTGGGCTTGGCTCCCAGCTCTCTCACTGGGACTGGGCAGTCCCGAGCCAGTCTCTGGGCTGGGATCTCACTTTCACCTGCTATCCATGAAAAACAAACAAGCAGAAACACAGCACTTCAGCCAAGAGACTAAAGGGATGACAAAGTGAATGCAGACAGTAACCTCATCACCTGAAGAAAAGGTTCAGGATAAAGTCTTTGCTCCCTTCACAGGAAATTCACACTTGCATTTATGCAGACTAGCACAGTCCATGTTGGTTATGTAACTGGCAAACAAATTCACATATTAAGACCCAGTTCACATGTAGGCACAAAAATAGAGCTGGCTGAGTGAATTCAGCAATTGGAGAAGTACCAGTAGAGTCTGGTGGTTTGCAGGCAACCCCTACCAGCAGAGAGAGTAAACTGATGGCCTGCACCTTAACTCCTTTAGATGGGAATGGGACCACCCTTGTTTACCTGAGATGTCTGTCTGAACAGAGTCCTGTTTCAAGCTAAACCCAAGGTAGTTACAGCACTGCCTGCAGAGGGACAGCAGAACACCAGGAGTGACTGCAGCATGCACATTATTCCATTAACTGCTGCTTCACATCCACTTTCTCCCCTGCTTCTCTGCCCTCTTTTTCTTCAGCAGAAGGTGATTCTTGCCTGTTTGTAGCTCATACTGTCTAATATGTGCCAAGTGAAAGCAGCCTAATTATATCAATTGGCATGCAAATACAGCCTACTGGAGCTTAAGGAGGCTATAAAAATACAGTCATGCTAGTAATTAATATCTGCTATGAAGTGAGGTAAAAGCCATATGACAGAGAGCCCTGCTGGACCAAGGTTCAGTTCTGCAGCAGAGCATCTCCCTGTGCCCTCTCTTAAACAGAGTCTCTTCTGAACGTTGAAGACATTTTCATAAAGAACTTAGCTCTGCCAAGGTTGGCTCCTATTTGTTAGTTTGAGTTCACTTTCCAAAACCCAGGGTGTTTTTCACCAGGACATCCCCATTCCCTGCTCCAACTGCCCCAGCACAGTCCCGAGAGGAAGCATTAACAAGATACTTTTATTTATATAATATACCTCTGCTTTTCCCCTTTATTTCCTCAGACTCAATCACTCAGGTCAGGGTGAGTCCCACGAGTGGGGCATCATGTGAGGGACACTGTCACCTCCACCCATTCTGTCATTAAAGAGAGACCTTCCCCCTCCAGGCCTGCCAGTGCAGCTCCTTCCATCAGCACCAAGTTCACACAACAAACATGAATGACAATTGGGAAAGCCAGACTGTCTCAGTAGGAATTTAGCTCCATGAAAAAACAAGCAAGACCCACAGGACCCTTGCTGCCAGAGGGGCTGGGAAGTGGACCTGGTATGGAGGGAGAGCGGCACATTCTTTCTCCTCATGCCAAGGCAGAGCAGAGCCAAGCCCCTGTGCCACCTTCCCTTGAGACCTTTACATGAGCCATGGGAAAAGGAGCCTCCTGGGGTGTTCCTCAGCCTTTGAGGGGTAAATACAGATTATCACCTAATCCCCCAATCCTTGAGGATTAATGGATGATCCGATCTCCCACTACTGAATTCAGCAGGGAAAGGCCATTGGCACCTGGAGTCTAGAGCACACACATCCTCACTGAGTCTTGGCTCCAGCGGAGTGGGATAAATCATTTTGTATTTTTGAAGCAGAGCTTCAAGGCAGCAATCCCACTTCCATTTTCAGTGATCACCGCAGCACCAAGTAAATATTTTATGGGTGTTTTACAAAGCAGACTCGATAACGGTACATTTATTAACAGTGTTAGCAGTGTAAGTATTAATTTTTCATATGCTTCTAAAGTGTAATGAATAAAGCTCCACTTCTTCTCAGGCCACAGCGGGGTAGTTTCATGCTTTAGAACAAGTTTCTTGCAGAGGACAGAGGAGGAGGCCAATTGCTCAGGGCAGTCTCCACTTCCAGAGCTTGAGGAAGAGCATCAGAATGAACCCTTGGCTGGGGAACGTCGGACTAGAAATGCAGTGCACAGGAAGCTGATCTGTCTGACTTGAGGCAAAAGGGGCTTGTGTGAGTGTGTGTCTGTGTAAAGGGTCCTGGTTTCTGTGCTGCTGTAATTAGAGATGCCGTGTTCCAGCTCTCTCCTGCCCTGTACGGTCTCTGGGATCCTGCTGTCCCACATCCCAGCGCAGGGCCGGCAGCAGAGTGAAGGTCGGGAGCAAGTCTGCAGACTGGAAACCTCCCGTGAGGTCACTGTCCTGGGTAACCCACCCCAGGAGAGGCTTCTGTGCTGAGTGTGTTTGTAAGTGTTCTGTCTGGTGGTACAGCTGTGTTTCACTCCTTGAGTGCTCAGCATCTGCTGCAGCACCAGGGGGCCCATAAGCCCACGCCGGGTGGCCTGTGGAGCAGATGCTGTGTGGAAAACAGGGAAGATAACAACAGAATGTTTAAAAAAGGTTAGAGGAACAGAGGGAACAAAGATTCCTTCAGACCACTTTTTTTTTAAATCTCAGAGTAAAACTGAACCAGTGCCTTGAACTTTTTCTTGTCACTGGACGGGAGTGGAACCGGGACAGACAAGACTGAATCTGACCTGAATAAAAAATGAAGCGACCCGGCTTCCAACATCCACAGGGAGGTTTTTGGAGCCACCAAAGCAAGGTATACAAGTGAAATCTGCTGAATTTCCAAAGGATGTGAGCCACAGATGCTAGACACAATTAGGTATCTCACTAAGTTGAGCGATAAACCCCTATTAATCTAATCTATATCAGTAAAAGAGAGACGTGTAAGGATACCTGAACACCTGAACCTGGATGACTGGAGTTCTTAGAAGAAAGTTTAATTTCTAAATGTATTTGTTCTGCTTGTCCTCAGTGTAAGTGGTCAAATATCTTTGCTCTTCTCTAACAACTATTTCCTTTTGTCAGAAAATTAAAGCTTTGACAGACAACTGAAAAGACTGGCTATTGAAGCAATTGTCAGCCTTAGATTTTTTGGTCCGAAATTGCTAGTAGCTGTTTTCCATGAGAAATTAAATCCTTTTTTCTTGATCAAGTCTGCTCTTGAATTCTGTATGAATGATTCCCTGGAGAGCACTTACAATACCCAGCAGTTCCCTGCCCCTCTGCTCACCCACCTATGAAGCCAAGCTCATAACAATATTTACCTCCCTGACTCAAGTTTTGTGAACCTTCTTTAAGGAACATTTTCAAAGCGCTTTCAGATTCTGAAATGAAGGCTGTCCAGACAGTATAAAATTCAATTACAGTAAAAACTAAAAAGCCATGATTTAATTTTTAGCATCAGAGTAAAATATAAATCTAAAAAATACATATTAAAAGGGGAGACCAAAACCAAAAAGCCCAATTGGAGAGGTGGAGCTGTGAACACAGTTAATGTGGTAATTGCTTTTGTATTGTTTACCTCAAACAAATTAGTTATGGCTTGTCAAACCAAATCTCTGGCAGAGCCTGTGGATAACAACAGAGAAGTGAGGTGCAAACACGCCTGAGGACTTGAGCTAGAGGACTTGAGCCCAGCAAAATCCAGCACCTTGCAGCAGATGATGGAGGGTTAGGGAGCAGAACAGAAATTTGTATCTAGGCAACATCAGGAAGCCTGTATTTGGACATAAATGTTCTTTGTTTCTTTAATGAAAAAGCATGTTAGTGAGGACATGTAATGTGAGGTATAATTGGCTGAGAGACGTTAAAAACCCTGCTCACCCCAGCGTAAGACGTGACTTATGGATGGTCATCAAACAGTAAGAGTCAAGAAGATGACAAAACATACCTGTGCCAAAGCATTACCAAAGAGGCTGCTGCCAACTCAAAGTCTGAAGTTTGCAGCTTTCCTTTGTGTTTCTTTCCTCAGCTCTTCCAGGGAAACATGTGACTGCAACACACGAACCATTTACCCAGTGTCCCTACTGCCAGAATGACAGGTTCAGCAATTTACTGGGAATCTGGCTCTTAGTTTTCTCCCAGTAATCCAGGCTGCCCTGGCTGTGTGACACAGGGATGCTCATCTCCCATCAGCTCATCCCACTGCTTACCCAATCTGGGCTTAATGCTGCAGGAGAGGCTGGGAAGGGTTGGGGACCTTCGGAAGTGACCTAAAGCCAGCACAGAAAGAAAAAGTCTGCAAAAACTCCTCACGGCTTGTCTTCCTTTCTGAAGGGTTAGAAAGAGCAGCTTTCTGCACACCAAAGACTCAGGCTTGGTTTAAGAATTAGGCGGACCTGCTCAATGGATTAAAGCACCTCCCGGACAGACACACAACCGCTCGTACAGCACAGCTCAGCCTCGGCAAGTTCCAGGTGCTGCTCTGCATCAGATGAAAATCATTCCTGCTCTGAAATAAGGTCAAATGAAATAAAATCAAGTAATTTTTTTTTTCCTTGATACTTTTACTTTCTGTTTCTCTGCCTGTTCAGACCTTGTTGCTATTTCTTGAGTCCACAGTGAGGAGAGCAGAGAGGTTTTTCAAAGTGTGTTGATGATTCCCAAGGGGAGTTTCTGCTTGCAGTCACTTTTGCTCAGAGCCCCACCCAGGACAGAGGAGGAGGAGTGTCACACAGGTTACAGGCAAAGCCATCCCATGCTCCATGAAAGGGTTCAGCTCTTCAGTGATGAGTTGTATTCCTATGCCTCGACTGAATATTTCATAAATTAGCAATTGTTTTTGCTCTTGTACCCCAGACATTTATTTCTGACGACTGTCAGGTACCAGGTGGGGTTTTCATGAAAAGGAGCACTTCAGTGATCATTTCCTGGTGCCCTATCTTTTAAGCACAAGCTTTACATGTACATAAATACTCAAAAAGCTCAAAATTTCTGATGCAGTCTTAACCCTTCCTTATGAACATGCTGGTGCTGTAGCTTACAAGCTAACGAAACCTTCCTGTGAGCATGTGGTGTGTGTGCTTTTTTTGGTTACTCTATCAGGTTAATTTACCTGACAGAAGCCTGCACAACTGCTTTTATTTAACCTTGAAACAGGATGACTCAAGGGCATATTTATGATCATACCTACAGACGGAACTACCGAGTTCCTCTTTTCCAGATAGCAAAATACACCAATAAAATCTTTGCCTCTCCAGATGGAGATTAGGCAGGCATCCCTTCCAGCCATAACCTTGTACAATTGTCTTAGTGCATTACTGCTTGGGTTTTTGTGTTGTTTGGTTTTTTTCCTGCAAATCCCTATGGACCACACAACAAAGCCAGAGGTATCTGGCATGAAGCTGATTATGAGTTCTTAATTCACGAACAATTATTAGTCAACTTACAAAAGAAAATCATAGTGGAACTAGGCTTGCAATCTCTCTGATTTTCCACACATTTCAATGCTAAACTTGTCTTTTACCAGTGGGAGGTGATAATGAAACTTCAGTTCACGGATTTGCATGAGAAGTGATCTCAATTATTTGCCTGGGTAGGCAATGTGTAAGGCATAAACTCAATGATTTTATCCAATCCAGAAATTACTCTCAAAAATGTTGCAAGATACATTTCTTTTTTCTTTTTTTTTTTTTTGCTTGTTTTTGTTTGTTTGTTTGTTGTTCTTGTTTTTGAGAAGCCTCTCTCTCTAGAGACTTTCCTGTTGAGACTGATGAGAAAAGGGCACCCCAACTCCTACATGACTTCCTTTCCTTTCCCCAGCTTCTTCCACAGAAAACTTTAACTTTTCACAAGTAAAGCCTGAATGATCTCAGTTGAAAAACCAGAGGCATCTACGACGAGTTCTCTACTGTCTGCTGTGATAAGGAAGGACATGGAGCTGTTGGAGCCCGTCCAGAGCAGGCACCAAGATGATCAAAGGGATGGAGCAGCTCAGCTGCGGCTTCAAACTGACAGAGAGGGGCTTTAAATTGGATATTAGGAAGCAATTCTTCCCTGCGAGGGTGGGGAGGCCCTGGCACAGGTTTCCCAGAGAAGCTGTGGCTGCCCCATCCCTGGAAGTGTCCAAGGCCAGGCTGGACGGGGTTTCACTGGGATAGTGAAAGGTGTCCCCGCCCATGGCAGGGGGTGGCACTGGATGGGATTTAAGGTCCCTTCCAACCCAAACCACACTGGGATTGTATGATTCTATGAAGGAGGTGATAACTGGTGTAAAGTCACAATAAGACACACAGTGACAGCATTAGGAGGGGAAGAAAGGCCAGAGAGACCATCGCTGTGAGGCCTGACATTTCCTTGGTTGGGACCAAAGCAGGCAGCTGAGCCCAGGAAATGCAAAGGCACCCAGGCACAACCATCTGCTCACACAGACCTTGTTTAAGTGCCTTTGTTCTCCAGGCACAGTTGATCCAAACATGGCTCTGTTTTGATTATTCACGGTAGGACTCATCTGAGTTTTGGCTGCAGGGAAGCATCAGGGGGAGTACAGTTCAGGTGCTCCCACACTGCTGTTTTCCTCTGTGGGACAGACTCCACGCCCCACTGTGCACCATGGCCAGAGAATCCCACTGCACCCATCAGAAAGTAGGTCAATAAGAAAAACATCTCTTTTTTCCCCTCTGTAAAGCTTGTGCTATCAATTGTATCACGTTAAACTGACCTCTAAACTCCACCTCCTGCAGAAAATCAGTGGATGGTGGTTTTATTTTTAATTTTTTAGCCAATCCACAGTGAGAAGAGCATTTTACCCCTGAAGACCCCATTTTCTGGGGGCAAGCTCACCAAAACCAGCAATGGTTAAACACTTGCAGGGTAACTGGCAATACTGGGATGGAGTAAAATACACACGAAGCATTTCTGTGGCCTGACAGGGACCCAGATAAAAGGAAAGAAAAGAAGTGCATGGTTTTTCCTGTGACTGCAGCCCTGGCTCTCACAACAATCACCAGTTGTGTTCTTCAGAGCCTGTTCCCAACTTTGCAGCCAGTTGTGAATTTTAACCTTGCACCTTTAATCATTTTACGATGCACTGAGGAAAATCAGTCCTTCCCAGTCAAAGGCTGGAAGAATCAGCCTTCCTGACACTTTTTGGAGGCAGTCACCCTTTGGTCTTTGCCCAGTAAACTGACCCTTGGCTCCAGGGTCACCTGTGGACTTTCAGATATCCCTGCTTTCTCCAAGGTCATCTGTACATAAAGCCATGTGAACCTACAAATCAATGCACCTTTTTATCCTAAAGTTTGGAAGTAGCAGTTTCCTTTTGTCTCAGGTCCCTACTCCCACTTCAACAAGTGTTTTGTCCCTGTAAAAGCCGTAGGCATAAATGAGCTCTGGCATTTTCTATTTGGGTATTCTCTAACACTGCGAGAGAAAGATTTGAAGACAGATACAGCATTTAATGGTAGGTTTGGATATTTCGAGCACACAGACCAACAGATGCGATCAAACTTAACACTCACTAAATATATCTATCTTGCCTTGAATGGTTATTAGAGTCTAAAATTAAATGAAAGCATGCAGATATAAACAAAACTCTGTAGATATAAAACCAAAGGGGGAAGCTGGAAGCTGCTGTTTTGCTTCTCATACAGTAGTGAAATGGTTAAGGATTTTTTCTGAAGAACTTTAGAGGCACGATGGAGAAGCACAGAAGCATAAATCTGAAGGTTAAATTTGTATTGGCTTTGCTCCTCCTTCCCATAGGAGCACAGATGGTAAAAACCTTAAAGCTACCCCTGCTATTATCATGCAATAAATGAATTATCATGTTTCTCCCTCACAATCCTAACTATGGAAAGCACCTTCCTACTCACATCATGATCAAGATAATTTAAGTGAAGAACTGCTGTTTGATCTGGGGGGGCGGGGAAAGGAGAAAAAAAAGGAAAGAAAGGAAAAGACATCTCTAAAAGACCTGGATCACCCTTTGGACTTGGAGCAATTTCTTCCACAGTCGCCTAAAGCAACAAAGCCAGCCAAGCCCACTGGATTTCTAAAATGATGCAAGGAGCTCCCTCCTCAGCTTCTGCATCAAAGAGCCACTGGCTGTTTGTTGTGGTGGCTGCAAGAGACACCTGAGAAGTGGCATTCCTAGAGAGAAAGCAAAGGGAAAAAGAAATCAGCCTTGCGAGGAGCTTTCTGGGGGGAGAGCGAGGCAACGTGATGGATAATGAGAACAAGGGAACGCACAGCACTAAAAACATACTGGAGGGAAATATTCCCTCTGATGCCCTGACTAAAATAATCCCTTGGAAGAAGTCAACCCCCCTCTGCTCGTGCTCCTGCAAGCTTTGGTGCAGAGTTAAGCCCACTTTAGCAGTAAGACCCTGGTAGGCTCCAGGAAAGCATCTCTCTCCACACATAAGCAATTAAAGCAGATGAAACTGGGATTTCAGCTGCTGCTCTGATGTTGGAACATGGATGAAACACCACAAGGATTTAAATCTCTAGGACAATACTTTTGCTCAAATTCAGTGAGAAAAAGGAGTAAACTTTGATAAAGCCAGTGAGATGGGTCTTAATTAAATAACATCACCAACTGAACCCCAAAAGTCAATGTGAGCACTGGCTCTCATGTGCACTGCCCACAGTTACTTAGCGAGCCTTATCACCTCTGCTTAATTCTCTAGATACTGAATTTAAATAAATAAATTTTTTAAAAGCTGAAGTTTTGGTGTTTAGTTGTTTGGGGGTTTTTGTTTGGTTTTGGTGGGTTTTTTCCCCTCTGGATTTATGGAGGTCACCTTCCAAGAGCTGCAGCTTCATGAGCAACTTGAGGATTCCCAGCAGCAGGAGGTGGCAGCAGCCAGGCAAACTTACATATAAGAGAGGGATCATCTAAAAAAAGATTTGGTTTTCTTCAGTAAAATCCTATATAGGTGCCTTTTCCCTTTATTTGTCATGGAATGTAATTTGGAAAATATTAGTCACTCTTCTTTCAAAAATACAAGTAGTGAAATAACATGGGCACTGAAGCATTCAGATGTGATATCATAAAAAACTAGCAGAAATACAGTAAGGAGAAAATTAACATTAGTTGTTCTCAAAAAAAGTCCAGCAAAATACTTCCTCTGATTCACGAATTAAGTAATTTGTTCTTCATCACTTGTACAGATGAAAGCAAGTTATTGCATGATTGAAGAGCACAACTGGATTTTTATTGCAGAGGTCTGCTGAGCCACTTCAGAGCTGCTGTCTGCAGCAACTGCAGCCACACAGGGTGCTGGGAGCTGGTTCCAGGGAATGTGGCCAGATCCAGGAGGGCTGTAGGGAGAACATCCACCGTGATGGCACAGGTGGATCACTGATGGGGAGCTCGGTGTCCTTAGCACAGCAGAGGCTACTTTTGGCATCAACCCCTCATGCAGGGGGTGTGGGTTTCCTTTGAGTGCTTGGTCTATCCGGCATAAGCTTTTGGCCAAGGTCTTTCCAGCCAGCTCAAGCACATCCACTCATTCCACACTGAGGCTTTCCTGCCCTGCAGAAACTATGCCTTCAAAGGCCTAGAAGTCCAAAAAGGAGTTTCTAGTGGAGACAGCAGGCAAGCTACCTTTGTCCAACTTTTCTGTTCTCAGATAAGTGCTGCATTAGGCATCCTGGGTGCCACGGAAAAGCAGGATGGGTACAGAAATAGTCTCAGATGTGGTGGTTGTTTTTTTGGTTGTACTTCTTTTTCACGCCCCTCTTTGGTGCAGCTGAATTTGCAGGCGGCTCCCAGCCATCCTCCCCGCAGGTTCTGCAGCCCCTGAAGCTGGAAGAGCAGCTCTCCCCTCACGCTGAGCTCCTCAGAAACGCGGCACAGCTCTGAGAAACACAACCTGTGGGCTGGCAAACTGCAGCCACCGCACTGGCCTGGGCCAAGCACCACGGCGTGCAGGAGCTTTCATTGCACAGAGAGGCAGGGAACACACCGGCAAAAAATAACAAGAGAGAGACAGTACAGAAAGCTTGGGGATCACCATTTAATCCTGTGGGATGAAAACTCCAAATGGGTAAAGAGTAAATCTCTACCAACGGTGGGGCCTCAGCAATGGAGCCAAAGCGGCAGCGTGTGGGGACAGAAGGGGGAACTCAGGAGGACAGCAAGAGGGAAGGAATACAGCTCCCCTGGGAGACTTCCCACGGACAGGCAGGACAAGGTCCTGGTTTGCCGCCTCCATGCTCACTCTGAGTCCTGCTGTAATGGCACAGACAGGCCAAGATCAGCCACAAATGGCCGGGCACATGTACCGTGTGGAACTTTTTCCTAAAATGCAATCTGAAATTTGCTCTGGTGCAGCTTTAAGACAGTCCCTCACGTCCTCCAGACACCAGAGGGTAGAGCTCAGCACCTCCCTCTCCTCCCCCATCGTGAGCAGCAGGGTCGCCCCCCAGCCTCCCCTTCTCTAAGCTGAGCAAACCTGGCACCCTCAGCCACTCCTCCTAAGTCTTGCCCTCTAGTCCTTTCACCATCTTTGTTGTCACTATTGGGACACATTCTAATATTTTAATATTATTCTTGTACTGTGGGGCCCAATGTGGCAAGCAGCTGGAGCTGAGGGCTGCACCAGTGCTGGGGCCATCAGCTCTTTCCCCTGATGAGCTGCTGTGCTGTGCTTAAGGTGCCCCAGCCTGACCCACCCGGCCACCATCACTGGTGTCACATTGCCTGGGTGCAGAATCCACCATTAGTTCCTGCCCAGTTTCACCTGGTTACATTTGCCCATCATCTCACACGAGGTGTGTGAATCGCCCAGCTCTCATCAGGCACGGCTGCAAGGGGTTCACTAAGATTTCCCTCAGACTTAATTCTGGACTCATTATCCAGATTTCCCAATAGCAACCACTGTTACTCTTCAGCATCTACTGACACCTTTTTCTCTGAACAGTCAGAAATGACATTCCCTCTGACCATGGCTAATTACCATGGGAACTGCTGCACAGTATCTTTCATTTCCATAGTCCTGCATGAAGAGGAGCCTTAAGCCAACACAATCAGACAGTAAAAGGGGGGAAAAAAGGAGAGATTCTACCTGAGGACCACAGTACTTTATACAGAAACACTATTATTTTGAGCTAGGGGAAGAAATGTTTAATCCCCAGAACAGAGATAATCTGTCTTGAGCAAGATGGAGCATATGGAGGTTGATGAAGGTTTCATTCATTTCTCTCAAATATTAAAAATAAAAGTGTAATAACCATAATAATTGCTTGTGGACAAAGTTCCAGCTAAGTGCTTTCAGAATAGCTGCACTCTGAAACAATCTGAACAGGAGAGGTTACAACAAAATAAACTGAAGCTTTGCCTTAGGGTTGGTGAAGTAACAGCACAAAGAAGTATTCAAAGCATACCAAATTCCATGGAACAGGGGAAATTAGTTTTCCATGGAACAGGGGAAATTAGTTTTCCCTGGATATTATTCCCTGAAAGACAGAGGGGGCTCAGTGCTGTAACATCCACTCAGCATTACATTTGTCAGATGCCATTTGGCCGGTCCTTTTCTTATGAGGAAGCCTTGTCCTGTCTGATTTTACACTTTCTGTCGAATTAGCTTTCTGTGGGAAAAGCCCAAAAGATATTTGTTGAGCGGATCATGCAGACATTCCTCCCCTGCCTCTCCTCCTAGGCTTGCACTGCTGTAGGTCTCTGACTGGCACCATTTAGCTTCCAGCACCCCCTTGGGTGTGCTCTGGCACCCACAGGCTCAATGGCAGCTACTACAGGAGAAACTGTGAGCAGTTTCACTTATCCCTCCAGACTGAAAGCCACAGTTTTAAAATATAATGCTCTTATTTAAGGAGGAAAGGGATTGCAGATTACTGGAAGCGATGGCTCTCAGAGTTTGAAAGTTTCTCCTTTTAGCTCCTGGCAGGGCTGATTTACCCTAGAAGCCTGTAGGCTTTACCTCCAACAAAAAAAGGGGATGCAGAAACCACGAAAAATTAATTCCCTGACAGATCTTGGGGCAAATCGTGGGCCTGGCTGGTGAATTCCACACCACCATACCCCACCAGTATCCTGGAGGTACAACATCCAAAAGTGCTTAGTAACCATCATCCAGACATTGGAGGGTTTTTTCTGCCTATTATTGACCTCCTCTTTATCTCAGTCAATAGATCCTGATTTCAGTCTCCAGAGAAATTTGGGTATGCTAAGTATGATCACCTTCTCCCACAATGGAGACCTTGTTCTGACACGCTGAAATGCTGACTTCCAAAGGGAACAGTGAACCGTGCACGGATAGACAAGAGGCTCCCCTTTCAAAACACACAGCGTGGATTTTCTGCACATGAAGGGCTGGAGACACTTGCCTGGAAGAAACAAGCCCTGTATGTCTGCCAGCAGGGAGACCCCCTTCCACAGCTCCTTCCCAGCTCCTGGGCCCCAAACATGGATCTGGAGGAAGCCAGAGCCACTGCAGTCCCTCGTGGCAGCAGACCATTAAAACTTCATTGCCCTTCCTGAACCCCCCACCCAAATAACAACTTGCTATTTCAGTAGGAAACGACGTGGAGGTCCTATGAAAAAAGCTTCCTGCACTACAAACCCCTGAGTACACACTGCCAGCATCCCGTGCTGAAAGAGCCCCGGGGAAAAACAAAGCACTCCAACTGATTACTGAAGTTTCTTTCATACTGCATATACAGGAAGAGCAACCTTAATACTGACATTTCACAGCCTTTTTATGATTTACTTTGTAACCTCTGTGTCGTTCTTTTAAATACAGTCGTTTGCAATACCACAAAAAAATGGCAAATATCCTCCTTGACATGAGAAGTACCCTCTTAACTTAGAAACACCCATTTTCTTTCCTGGAATTACTATTTCTAGGAACTGACAATGACAGAAGAGAGGTAAACAGAAGGAAGAGTGCCAAACCAGTGACCCTAGGTGTTCTGCAGCTCCCACCTCTCTGGCAGGGTGTGACCCTGTTTGGGTGGCATGTCCAGCACTGTCCTGTCACCCCCCAGCCAAGAGGGAGGCCACAGGTGCTGGTTCACATAAGAGACATGTACAAGAGAACTTCTGCACCCCCCACACCTGTCTTATTTATACTGAATTCAATCATTTCTTTGAAGAAAGGAAATGTTATTCCCTGCCCTCCTGTGTACTGAGTCACCTCAGTTCCAACCCCACACTGCAAACCATTGCAGATACTCCTGTTTGTTACAGGAATTACAGCTTTGAATAGGTGCACATAAATTCAGTTTGGTCAAATAAAGGAAAAAGCCCTCTCTGTGCAATCCTGTTTTTGTTATGTCTGATTAAGGATTGGCATTTTGGACTAAGTTGTTGGTTGTTTTTCTCTCTGCACATGCAGCTCTCCCCAAAGTGCAACCTTAGCAGTCAACAGAGTGACTCCAACACAACTGGCTGCTCCCCAGCACTTCCAGGCTGTAGGAAAAGATCTTTTGTTGTTCCTTCCTGCCTGAGGTCTGCTGAGTAGCAGAGGTTCACTGGCAAAGGGGTGTCTGGACATATGTGGGGACTGAGAATCAAACTGTTGCTTAGAGATGAAACGAGTGTGTTACTCACTTCCACCTACAGGCTCTCAACAATAATGTTCCCTTGGTGGCCACCTTGCTGTACTCACACACTGCAAAAGAATCTGGAGCAAGGGGTGTCTTTGAAGTACACAATAACTAAACCAAGACTGAGAAAAGGAGGAAGAAGGTGAGAAAAAAACAGTCAAGTTTAACCTTGGCAGAACTCAGATCACAGTTAGATTTGTTTTGGCTTAGAATTTTTAGAAAAAAAGTATAAAACAAAAATAATAATCTATCAGACTGAGTCAGGAAGAGATGATGTTGCAACAAGGTGAAGTTGTGGTTGGGATCTCTTTTTCACTGCACGAAGCCCATGCTGGCTGTAACTCCACTTAAAGCCATATCAAACAGTCAAAAACATTGCAAAACTTGGTCTCTTGCAACCCTGCATTGCTGACTTTCTAGAATAAATAAAAAGAAGAAGAAGGAGGAAGGAAGCAGGAAGGTAGCACTAAGAACCAGGGAAAATGGGAAATGGATGAGCAACTTATAAAACAAAGGCCCCAGCCCCAGTTTTCCCCAGTCCTCAGCCTGGGGATGCTGTGGATACACCACCCACCTCCATGACCAATCTGCCCTAGCAGGGCAAGCACAGCCCCAGCCTGCCAACACTGATATGCTCACACATTTTATGGCCTGGAAACAATAGTGATGATGAGAAGAGAAATGCCCATAATATAGCAAATTAATATTGCTAGCACACTGCTAGAGATTACCTTTTCCAACAATGTTACAGAGATAGAGGAAAGCCCTAACAAATTATGTGCAGAGTATAAAAATAATAAATTAAATTACAAGAGAGCAGCAACTCAATATTTTGCATGAAAAATCAATTTTCTCTCTTGGCTCTGTAATATAACCGGCAAAAGAAAGAAGACCAGCATATTATCCTCTCAGACTCCTAAACTGCCCAAGTAGGGACCTTGTTGTTATTTTTCTAAGCCACTGCTGAAGCTTCTTCCTTTCGTAGCAGGTTTTGTTCTGCATTTCTCCTTTTACCCTCTGCTGACCCAGTGACTAGTAAGTTTACAGGTGGAGCTGATAGTGCTGCTTTATTTCTAGTCGACATCTGATGCTGTGAGGTCTGTTTTCTCTGCTTGTGACTTTGCCAAACTCCAAGTGTTTCAGGTGAATTTTACCATTCCAGTTATCAGGCTCAGACTGGATGTTTGCATTTCTTTAATTTCATTTCAGTCCAGTGGAAGTCTTCCTGTAAATAAAGCAGTGGGAAAAGATGGGGCCTGCTGTTGACCCCAGGCCCCAGAGCGAAGCCATCCCAGCAGACAGGACTTCTGGAGCCTCCTTCAGCCAAGCCCTCCCTCAGAGCAGAGACACAAAACATCCCCTGTCCAGTCCAGAACAACTGCAGGACTGGGACAGTGACTCACATCCAGCCTTTCTACTCGTAAAAAAACCACAAACAATTAATCACACTTCTCCAAAAGTGGCATTTTTATAAATATCCAAGACAGATGCTTCATGTGTTCTGCAGCAGTGCCACCCAGCTTATGTAAGTGGGGACAAATGGCAGCACCAGAAACTTCCAAACACAGGTGCTTTGGGGCCAACCTCACCCAGACATTGCCCCCCTCCCTCACAGGTTCTCTGGGTTTGGGGGTTGTTACATTTTCGGGTTTAGTTCACATCCCTTCCTGCAGTTCAGCTGAACTATCTTAAGAGTCTCACACCCAAGTGTCTGTTTTTGAAAGGGGGGCAAAGTGACCATCCCTGAAATCCCGAGGGACCAGGAGCAGCAGACACTTCACCTCACAGGGAATTGACCCCTTTCCATGAGAGAAAGGAAAGCCATTTTTACCTCTCAGAGCAGCCACCCAAGGCTTAATGAACACTCACAAGCCAGAGTAAACTTAATAAGCCTGACCTGACGAAGACAAGGATAATCCCAAAAGAGAAGGGTTCTGCTCCTGTGGTGAGATGAGCCCGGGTGGGATCACCACAGCACCACTGTCGGCAGCAGGAAAGCCTCTCCCAAGAGTAAAGCCTTTCCCAAATCCCAGGGAATAAGCAAAGTCCCTCAGCTGTGGGGAGTTACAAGTTCCTCCAATGTGCCCTAAACCTGGTTGTACTCGACCAGCTCACAGCCTTTACTTGAGCTCAACCAGCATTTAGTTGAGTTCACAGCTCAGGGTACAAAACTTCATGCTTCTCACAAAAGTATTCCCCAGAATAATCCTGGGGCCCTGCCACGTGACAGTCCTCAGGTGCACACTCCAGCAAAAACAATTTAAAGGTATAAGGGAAGAGGAAAAAGAGGAAATCTCTCCACACTGTTACGTTTTTAAGGTTTCGATACCCGTTTCCTTATTCTAAATGTATTTGACTCTCAAATAAGCAAGGTGCAAGCTTTAAAACGAAAGAATAAATCAATATTTCATTAAAAACAACGGTGGGATTAGACCTCCCTGACTTTTGGTTTTCTGTTTGTCTTGCTGGAGCCCTGTCAGCTCCATTATTTTGTTTTGTTATCCTGTGGCCAGTTGTGAGAAGAAGCAACAGTGTCTCGGAGAGGGATCTTCCTCCTGGCTGATGCAGACAAGGCTCTGGTGTGAAAGTTTACAAATCTTGGGCAGGGGAGGGGGAATTTCAAGGCAGTAAACAGTAGTTGGTCACGTCATTTTTCCTGGCATTGAATTTTCCCTGAACACTGCCCAAGTATTGGAATACATTCCCAAGAGTTGCCAACAGCAGGACGTTTTCTCACCCAAAATGAAGACTGTTGACACACAGAGTAACTGTGGCAATGCAAACACCATTTTGTCTCGTCCTATATAAACCCTTCCACAAAACGTAATTTTTTATATGTTTCCATGCTCCATTCCTTCACTTCCAACTTCTTTTCACAGCCAAGACCAAATACATTCCAAATTTTCCTCAGGGAGCAAAACTTACTCTCTCTTTCAAGTCACACCAAAAATAAAGCTGACCCAGTTACCAGGGAGCTGCTCAGTCAGAAATCAGCTGGGGAAAGCAGGATGAATGACATTCTGGATCAAATGCATAATTAAAGGGTACTAAATACAGCTGGCCATAATTTTTCAAAGGAAGAGGATTTTATATAGTTTTTTTGTAAATCAACATCTTTTAGTGGGTTTTATGTAGTCAAAATTGGGTTTTTTTTTACTGTCTCATATATTTTGAACACAGCTATTTCTACCAAAGCAGCTAAGAACTCTTAAGAAGCAATAACCAAAGCAAGTTTTCAACAAGAAATTTGGTTTCAAGTATGATCTGCTTTGTAGACTGTAACCTCCAAAATTACACCTTTATTAAAAAGACAAAAATTGAATTTTTCTCTGAAAACCTTTTACCAAAAGTTACTTGCTTTTTCCCCCTTTTTAATCCCCAAAATAGCTGTAAAGTAACTATTTTATGAGTAGATCAATAACTTGTGCTTAGCTGACACCTGCTTGCAAATAGGCTGTCTAAAATCTTGAGGTGATTACCAGTACTTTTTGTTTCCCCAAAACTCTACACTCTGCTCTTCTGATTGGAACAAGATGATCTCTGAAGTCCCTCCCAACCCAAGCCATTCCATGATTCTGTGATTGTTATTGAATGGCTATTTCCATAAAGATGTGGAAAGAAACCTCTCTATTTCTCCATCCCTCGAATATAAGGACACATTTTCAACTCTGCAACATGGAACAATTTTAAAATTTAATAGATATAATTTTCTTCTCATGAAGAAAATACACAGAAGTTATTTTTCAAGGGAACCAAGCATTTGTTTCTTCCTTCTATCAACCTAAATCAATTTGGAGTAGCTGCCCATGCACTTACATTGCTGCCTATTTTTATTTGATCACACAGCAGCTCCTCCCTTTCAAAGAGTCATGTTTTGCAGTGTGATTACAACAAGAACAAAGTACATTATTTTTACTAATTCTTTATTTAAGAAACAAACGTTCACACTGACTGAAATGCTGATTGTAATTAAGTGGTTTTAGTGAGAACAAATTCCTAATAGAATTTCCTTTAATCAGTTTAGACTGGTTTTACAGTTTTGTTGCACGTAAATTTAATTATGAAGACATGAAGTCACATGTAAATGTTTCACACTGCTTTGACTAAAATATCTCCTCCTATCCTGCAAGACAATTAGTGCCATCTTGGCATTCACACTGTTTTGATTTCTTTGACTCCAAACTACTCTATGTTATGGCTTGTTGGCACTTTGACAAAGAATCAAGATATTTGCAGAGCTCTAGCCTTTGCAGTGTTTGTGTGTGTGTCTGCGTGTCCTTGTGTTAATCCACACGTTTTCACCTACTCTGGGAACCTCAACTTGGATTGAATCACAGAAATGCACACTGATGGCTACATGGCAGCTGGAATAATTATCCAGATTTATTTGGACGGGAAAGACTTTTCCATCATTCTGTATTATCGCATCATAGGAAAAGAGCTGACCTGTCCCATCCCAGAGAGGATGGCATTTAGATCCAAACCTCGTGAATAAAGTTCATCCAGCAGGACAAACGATATTAAGTACTGAACTATCTTTATCTGTTCTATGGTCGATATTAAGTACTGAACTATCTTTATCTGTTCTATGGTCTTCCACTACAGCTTTATTTCACTCTGAATTTCGAAAAATTCTTAAAACTTTACAACTTACCTGCTTATCTTTGAATATGATAAGCTGCAGATTCTCCTGCAGAGAATTCTGGTTCCTAGTCAGACTGTGCACTATCAGCCTCCCTGCAGCCCATGCTGAGAATTAGCAACATCAGAAAGAAGCAAAAGTGGGACTTGCAGTCTTGGATAAATTAGGCCAAAATTGCATAAGATTGATATTCAAACTAAGCTTTCAGAAGACGCAAAAAATTCTACCCATTTCACTTTTCCCCTGTCTGGGGTGCAGAATAATCAACTTCAGCAACTGATACAGGAGAGCATCTGTTCAGAGGCTACTTTAGCCAACACAGAGCAGCACTGCAATGGAAACAAAAGCACTTCTCTGCTGCTGCAAGATGGACTGAGGAGGAATTTGGGAAACAGCACCTGGAAGTAGAACAAAGGGACTAGGCAGGCTAAAGAAATGAAGCTCCCGAGCTGCACAGGCAGTGCAGGATTGCCAGGGGGAGCTCCGAATCCTCGGGCTTGGGCAAGTTCCCTTTTTTTGGCACTGTGGGTTCTGTTGTTGGATTGTGGTTTTTTTTTTTCCACATGTACATGCAGATTGTGATTCTGCTCACAGAGCAGGCAGTATTCCCTGGTACACTTTGTGCAGTTCCTGATTGCATTCCCATTTCTCCCACAGCAGCTCCCCTGCACGACACAACTGAGACTTACTCACAGTCAGACTTTAGCCTGGGAGGTGGTTTATTTAAAGCTGGGTTTTCATTTTGGTTATTGTCTCTGCAGAATGGACAAGAGCTCTTTAGCTGCCAGCCTTGTTGCTGCTGATCAATACTGATCTGAAACGTAGGTACAGTCATTGTGCATTTAGTGTCTTTGGGAGCCAGAGCTGAAAAAGTGACCATTTTTATACATGTCTAACTTCCAGCTATTGCAAATTAGTCATGGGATAAACAGATTTACCATGCCAGTAATTCCAAGATGAACTGGTAAGGTGGAAATTGATTTCAGAGTTTAGCAGGATCACTGCGTGTTCAGCATCGAAAACTCACACTCAGACCATCATTACCTGATTTTGAAGGAGCTTGAGACAGGTAGATAGATGGAGCAGCTGAGGCAAAGTGAAGTGAAGGGATTTCCAAAGGAAATGATGGAAACAAAACCAAGTCTCTGAGCTGTAACACTCCAGTAATATCCCCTCACTCTGTGGCCCCTTTGTTTTCCTCTCCTGTTTGCAGATTTATTTATCCAGTGTCAATGCACATGGAAATGATTCACTTGACAGAAACCTCCAACTCTCTCCTAAGTGCCAGAACGGGAGAACCCACAGTTGTTGGAGAGTTGAATGTCATGAGATGGGCAAGGGCTTGAGGAGAAGGGCTGAGTTAACCCTGTGTACTGATGTGGTGCCTCACAAGTATGACCCCTAAGGTAACGCTTACAGATGCTAGAGATGCCACAATTGCTGAAGTCATTAGAATATCTGACTCTTCACAGCGTTCCTGCATGTAAACGGAGAGCCCCATCCAGAAACACAGCTATTCCTTGAAATCCTGACTTTAACTTACACATGAAGCACACCTTGTGCCTTGTTTTTCACACTTGGTTCCTAAAGATAGATATCAATTCATGCTCTAAAGAAGAGCATCTTCACAGGAGGGTGAGGGCTGCCCTGGGAATCCCAGGGGAGAGGCTCTCAAACAGCACGTGGTATAGAGGGATGCAGGGGTTGACCATACAGAGCTCTTGCTTGTTGACAAGTCCAAAAAGATAAATTGGAGTAAAAATAGGAAAGCAGACAGGCACAGATTGGAGCTTGTGCAAGAACTACCTTAACCAGGAGACCATGATTTTCCAACACACAGAAGTGAATGATGCACAGACACTGCTCTGTTCTCACCCCTATTCCCCAGCTGGGTGTGAGCTACAGAATAGTTTCATCAGAAACCACTGGCACACTAGAACTACATTCCCACACAGCAAAATTGAGGCTGCAAGAAAAACAGCAGGTTGTCCTTCATAAATATATTAAAATTAAACTGCAGAGAAGTCTGACTTACAATCATTTTGTGAACTTTAAAGATGACTGTTTCTATCTCTACACCTACATATGCTCCCACACAAAACACTACACTAAATTACAGTAAAAGAACACAGAGGATTGTATCCTGACTGAGACTCAACCTAAACCACAACAGAAATAATCACATTCAGAGATGCAGAAACTGCAGCGTGGAAAGATATATTGGAGGAGGAGAAATAAATTCACAAAACCCACAAAAAATTGGGGTTGTAGGGAGAGTTTCAGATCTGTTGTTGCTGCCAGAAAGGACAGTGAACAAAGAAGAGTGATGCTCTATGATATGGCCAAACCTTGCTTAACACAAATCAGAATTAAGACTGATATGCAAGTAGAACTTTCATTATGGACTTATATCTGACTGTCTTGTTTTAAAATACTATATGAAATGTAGAAAAAGTGGGTCAAAAAGACTAAGCAGGATTTTTCCATTATTTCACCGTGTTATTTTGCTTACAATACACCATCCATTGCCTTAATTTATTTTGGAGTCAGTATTTGCATTCTTCACTTTTTGGGCAGCAAATTCCAGATTCAATATGATGTTTAGGTACAAAAAGGGCTTTAAAATAACCCCTTCTCTAGGCCATCTGCGTGTTTGCCTCCAGTGCTGCACAAGTAAAGCCAGTAAAGAAGTGAGTAGGAATTTTCCCACTAACATTAGTTACAACACTCCTTCCAGCCAAACCCCCACACCAAAACCCCTGGCACAGGGCAGCTAGGCCTCCCCATTTCACCGCCTTTTTTGGGATTCATGGTCTTTTTACCTCCATTCTTCACAGGTCTGCCAAAGACAGGCTGGAAGGCTTTGAGGAAGTCCCATCACTGGGAAACACTCCTATTTTCTTAATTCATGAAACGCAAAAAATTATATTTCCTTCATGTGCTGCAGTCCAGTAAGGAAAACCACAACAATAAACCCCTAACAAGTTGTTATAATTAGGAGAATTTTTCCATGCACAGCTGTTGGCTAAAAGAAACCACAGAAGTCTTACCTGCTGCATCTCACTGGTCCAGTTAAGACTCTCCAATATTCATGCCCTGAGGGTTAAGCTGGTTCCAGAAAACAAAAGAACAGCAAGGCGGTAGCTTTGGGCTTTTACCCCAAGATCAAAACCTCCACTGCCATATAACTCCAAGTGCTGCCCTGGAGTAAATTCACTGTCCCACTTTCCATGTGCTCAGGAAGCACTGGCAACAGACTGTGGCCCTGGCAAGTTTTTATGGTGGAGCAGGTACCCTCTGTCCTCCTACAGCTGGGGCAAAGCTGGAATAAGGCAGTCTGGGTAATTTGGGGGGACACAAAGTGATGATTGCTCGGGACCCCAGCCCTGCTGTGGATCAGGGTGGTGCTGCAGGTGAGCAGGCACAGATCCAGCATCAGCTGCTGGAGCACTCCGGCCAAACAGCCTCTGTAGCACAACCAGCCACACCTGGTTTGACCCCTTCCGTGGAACAGGGACGTGTTCACGATAAACAACACGCAGGGTAAAGCTGCAGTCTGCTGCTGGGGACAGACCAAGCCTCTGTGTGTGGCCTTTGCACCCACGGGGGCACTGAACGAAAGCAGGATCAGATGGCTCAGCCTGGGTGATTCGCTGCAGGCTCCAACGAGACTGCACAGAAGCGACCTTCTCCAAGCCCGCTGAACAGCACCTTTTGGCCCGAGAGGCTCAGCTGCACCACAGAGCCCCAGAGCGAGCTCTCAGAGCAAAGCGCAGCAGGATCGCGGGGGGTTCCCGGACTCCCAGGGCTGCCCGCTCTGCTCCCTGCGAAACCCCTTTGCCGGTGGCCATCTAGCGGAACGCAGCCGGAATGCTCCCGACCGGCCAAAAAGGAACGCAGGGCTACTGCAGGCGTTCGGGAGGGCTCGGTACAAACCCAATCTAACAGGGCTTCCTGAAGCAGCGTTTCCAGTTACAGTTTTATCAGGCAAGCTCCCGTCTTTGAGAAAACATAACATCCCAAAGGTAATGGGCTGGTTTCTCCTCTCAGTTGGTTCTCCTGTGATGTAACTCTGGTCTGTGCTAGATGAGTTTGTTTCTTTTTACATAAAGGTAAACAAGGTGGGAACTGGGCCTATTAAGTGTATATTGAGCTGCTTCTCTAAGCAATTTATTTTTTTCAAACACGGGAATTATTTATTTGAGACCAGTATAAACAACTAATAGAAATACTAACTCAGTGCTTTAAGGATTCTGAGTGTGTTCCTACCATTAGCACAGCCACGGGTGACCCCAAAGGAGTGGAGTTTCCCTGCAGCTGTAGAGGGTATGTACTGATCCACTCTGGAAAATACCTTGGCTGGAAAATTCCTGCTCCCTTAGAAGGGCAAAGAAAATGCTCAAAGTACTACACAAGTTAATAAGGAAACCATGGGGGACAAATAGGACAGCTCTTCAGCCAGCTGCAATAACTGAGGGGACAAAACAGGCTGCACTCAGTACCAGGCAGACCTCCCTCTCTTTCCACCTATTAATACAATGAGAATGCAGAGCTGCACTACCTGTCCTTTCCCCAGTTCCTTCTTCACTCCAGTACTTTCATTTAAATTGCCAGCTGGGTTCACAGGGAACAAGTTCCTGTGAAGGACCGCGAGGTGCTGCAGTGAAGGGCAGCAGTGGTACCTGAATGCTAATTCTGCTCCTCACTTCACTCACTTTCCAGACTGGAGCAATTTACAGCCACATTCCTCCCGCAGATTTTCCGCCTGTAAAACAAGGCATGGCAGGGTGAACAAACACTGGAAGTTGGGATTCTTCTACTGCAAGGTTGGTCTCATCATGTAAGTTTTGATGCGAACAGCCGTGTCCAGCTGAAATACTTCTCCGTAAGTTAAGTGCTGAGGAGTAATCGCCTCTTCCTGCTTTATCAGTTTACAAGTGCCTGAACTCTAATGGTTTCACACCCAGCTCTGGGTCATGACAAAGCATTCTCTTGATTACAAGAGAATCTGATTTAATATTGCAAAGCCTTTTGAGGACAAAAAACATGCATAAGCTGTGACCTCTGTAATCGAATCCATGCAGAGCTAAACTGGTGAACATACCAGTCTTACCAGTATTTTCAGATCATAACACTGAATTAAAACCCACCTGGGATTCTTCATGTTGAAGAGCATGTTTCTGAATGATGCCAACAGAGCAAGAGGATAATCTTATACAGGAAATGTATATGAAGATTTCATTCTGGGAAGCACGAGGATCATACTGCTTTATCCTGAGTTCCCTTTTACTCCACGAAAAGCTGGGACAACTGGACAGATGTAGGTTGTCTGAAGGGTAGGTTACTATCTAGACTAAGCTGGGACTGCAGAATGTGTCCTTAAGTGCATAGCTTTTATTTATACTTCAAGCTCGTTTCCCCATCCAAGACAGTCCCATAAAAGAAACAATTACAGATTCTGAGTTACTGGAGGCTTTTGGTTGCTCGAAACACAAAGGTCTCGGGTTTTATTTTTCTGAATTCCCAGGGTTTACTTGCACAACTCCCATTAATATTGATGGGAGTAAGATATCTTAAAAACCCCAATGCTCACAAAAAAGAATAGACTCCTAAGTGAATATCTATTATGAAATGACAAAGAGCTGTAGTCTTTGCAAAAGCCAGTAAAGAGTATTCTTCTGTTTAATGCCCTAATAAGTGTCCTATTATCCATTTAGTTCAATTACCCTGAATGAGTCTGGTTTCTCCAAAGCCTTTCACTTTGTCACAGTGAGTGCAGGAAGCTGACAAGAAAGATGAGCCACTGCTGGCTCTTGGGTGGCTACACTGCTCTCTCTCTCTACCTCAGTGAGAGCCGGATCCACTCATTAGCAGAAAGGAAACAGCCATGACAATGGCCCCCAGTAGAGCCCTCGAGGTACCAATCTGACAATGATCCCATTGTAAACCTCTTATCATCAAAATATTTTTATTCTCATCCATTACTCAATCTTCAGGGACTCAGACACGGAAAACAAGGAGGAAATGGCTCCCTTCTGAGCTGCTCCAAAGAATATAAGGCAACACTGAACAATTTAAGCCAAGAGCTCCATGTTTTTTTCATATGCTGCTTAATTCTCAGGAATTGGTTTTGTTGTTTTTCCACAGCAGAGCCTTTTTCTTTTATGAGACACCCCTTGTCTTTTAGGAGATGTCCTCCACCGTGCCACAGAGGGGGACACAAATGCACAGTGCTTTCCAGCAGAGAACATATCCAGAGGTTTCTCAGGCACCAGTGACACCATCAGGAGTTAGTTAATCTTATCCCATCAGAAGGGGCAGCATTTGAAAATTAGGGGATGCAAAATAATTACTGATTTCAAAGAGACTTCATAGCATTTTAGCACAATCCAAAAAGTGGATGTATAGCATTTCACCTTTCATGTGCTAGCAATTAATTCATCCAATATGCAGAAGACCAGAAACACGGAGCTATGGATAATCCTGCATTTGGAAGGGACCCCCAAGGATCACTGAGTCCATCTCTGACCAGTGGCAGAAATATTAGACCTGGTTTTTTTTTTTTCCCTTCAGCAGACCATCCACTTTCTGTAAGTACTGAAACACTGTGTATGCAGTGGAGTGTCACTGCTCCTCAGAAGCCTCTTTAATGTATTGGGTAATAACACAATTTAAAAATTGGCCTTTCTTTTTTTTTTTATGAGGCATACATACCTCGAGTTACTTGTGAGGAAGCACAGCCCCCCTGGTAAACCCTGGAAAATCTTGTGGAAAATCACACTGGTAAACACACACATCCCTAAAGACATCACCATACCTGTATGTATATACAGACTGACATAGCCTGACGGGGTTATTGCGATTTGTTGCAGGGATTGGATTAAGAGGTGTTGTCCCTACTACAGATACAGTTACACTGACACCATCACGCCTCCTGCCAGTTACTACTGTCCTACCCCAAGGAATAAACCTTCAGGAGTCCAAATTTATTTTAATATATATAAATATGCAATAAATCAATAAATGGAACCTCAGCTGGAGGAAGGAAGGAACTTGTCCCTGTATTTTCATGTCTTCTTGCACCCACAACCCAGCCCTCAGCATGCACACAGGGTCCTTCTCAATTTCCCCCATGAGAACTGCTCAGTGTTCTCCTCTGCCCCCTTTGAATCCTTTGACAGTATTCAGTGATTCAGACCAACTCTTGTCTTTCTGCATTTAATAATTAATAATAATTACAATAATAATAAATCTACAATATAGAGCATCAAAAAGTTTAAACCTTTTCAAATAAATGAGTTTATCAATGAGGAGTAAAATAACACACAGAAGTACATCAAGATCAAAACAAACAAACAAATCAATTGCCCAAAACTCAAAAAACCATCATGAGGATTTCAAACACCATTCTAAGTTTGGACAGCTGTAACACCTTAAAGACGGTAGGAAATCTGGACAGGAAAGATGAGTCAGGACATTTTTATGAGTTAAAAAGGTGCTGTTCAGGAGACTGAACTTGCTGAATATTGAAATCAATGCAAAGATTACCACTGTCATCACTGGGAGTTGTATTGATCTGGAAATAAATTGCTGTCTCACTGTTGTGTATTTAAAAGCTTATCCTTCCCAGTGTGTACTGGCCATGTCAAAATCCTGATTTTCAGAACAAATATACTTGCCTAGATTATTATTGCTTTTATTTTTTTCCCAGTGCCTACTAAAAGGAAATGATATTTTGTTGTAACACATTCCTCATAACACTTTTAGCTGATTCAAGGAAAGAAATAAGGCTTAAATACGGTACATCATAAAATCAGAAGACTGAAGACCCACTGGTTTTATCAGCCTGGATAAGGATTATCAATAATTGACATGGGTTAGGATTGAATTTATATTTAGATGTGTTTGGATTAAACCTTTGAATTTGCTTTTCTATCTTTCCCAGGAGTGATTATAGTAGTAGTGTTTATTATCAGCGAGCTGTGAAAAAATATCACAAGTATTTCAGGAGCATATACTGAAATCAGGATGCTTTTTTTTTTTCCTTGAAATCTTATTTTCTTCCACTCTTCCACAGAAGTTTCAATAGTCTACTCAGAGAGCAGAAATAATGCAACACAGACTTGGGCCTCTTAATACACATCACAGGAGGCAATCAAGGATGGCACTGCAACAGTGACCCTTGAGTTGCCATGAATTTGAAAAAAGGGCTCAAACAATTCTGGTTAACCAACAGGCAAAAGCACCACAACACATTTTTGAACAAAATTCTAACAGACTAAAGGTAAATGACCTGCCAGAAGTACTTTTCAAAGCTCTGGCTCACGTGGGATTAGACGCGGGGAAAATTGTTTTGATGAAACTGCAGCACGTTTCCCAGCACGGCTTCGGTGCATTATTTGCTGGAGGAAACAGAGATCCAGAAATTAAATTTCGGATCTCAAAATGGACTCAAAATTAAAAACAAGCAACCAAACAGGAATTGAGGAAAACTTATAGAAAGAGGTGTGATGTGCTTAGAAATAGATGTAATGATTTAACACCTCTGGTACTCCCTGCCAGTTTTTCAGGAGGCTTTAGAGGACAGGCAGAAATAAAGGCCTGCTCATACATAGTCTTTAAACAAATGCAATGCCAGACCCAATTTGCTTTTCCCTAAAAGATGTGCTATATAGCTGCAAAAGGCAAATTTAACTATGGTTACAGCCCATTGTTTCCTCCTCTGGAGGTTAAGACATTGAGTAATTATTAGAACATTCCTTATTGTCAGCGTTTGAAGGGAATAAATGACTGGGCAGGAGTGTTTACCTGAGCACCATTTATTGATCAGTTGGCTTCCAAATCATCTTTGGCAGAAGGCCACTCGCAGTTCTTTCAGTATGCAGATGAACACAATAACAGGAGCCTCTCCTGGCTATGCCCGTGGAGCCCGGAGGTTTCACAGCACCTCCAGTTTCTTCTGATCAGGGTTTGACAGCCTGTGGTGCCATGGGCAGAGTTGTATCTGAGATTTCACACAATTCAGAGGCTTTTAACGTTGCAACTAACAGTGGCTATGAGCCACATAAAGCCTGGCGTTCTGGTCTTGTGAAAGTCTGATGTGGTATCAGGGTGAGAGACTCAATAAACTTTATGGGCCATATGAGGATTTCTGGCTGAATGGAAGAATTTGGATGGACTCTGGAAAGTGCCTCACAGCTGTCCAGCAGACTCCAGCTGGCAATCCACTCCTTATTCCAGAACAGAGAATGCTAAAGGAAATGAGGCAATTTAACTGCTTTTTCACCTTTAGGGTGTGAATAGAAAAGTTTGAAAGTCTCTCCAGTGTGAAAGGCTGATATGCCACAGCCACAGATCTGCCAGTGCATGCAAGCACTCCTGAGGATTTACCCTAAAAAACCATGTAGCACCCACTTTGCTGTGTCACAGGAGCCTTCAGCAGGTAAAGAATCTGCCAGAAAAACCTTTAGATTTGGGAGAGCACATTACAATTACCATTTCCTCCTGAGCTTTATCACCTACTTCATGCTGTGCTGCAGGAGTTGCCACAGGAGGTGCTCGTTGTTGCACATCCTTCCACCCAGGGACCAGCAGCACAAAACTGATTTGCTCTAAATATCTTATCAACTTTCTGAAAGAAAATGAGCTGAACCTCTCTTTAATGAAGTAACGTGATTATCAGTATTACAGAGAAGGGGTAAGTAATGGGAAAAAATTGAATTAGAGACATGGGATATTTGAATCATTCTTTACATCTGTTCCCAGAGCAGTTGTGTGAAGAGCTGCAGAAAACGGCTGTTCTTCAACCGGTGGATCTGCTTTTCTTTGGTTAATTAATGAAATTAAAAGTTTACTTGGGAAATTCCTGTCATATTATTTCATAGGGGCAATTACAGCACAGTTATACTGAGGCTATGCAGCGAGAGACCCTGGGCTTTCTAAAACAAATGGACTTGGTTTTCAGACATGGGAAAATAACTTTCCTCTGTTAAGAGGCAACATAATGTAATCCATAAATCTCTTCACTTTACAGGCAAAGGACTCAGCTGTGAACTAGGCTGTGGACACTTTCTATCAAAGGAGTACCCAGAAAATTGGAAATCCTACACTGAAAAGCTTATCTTTAAACCTTTCAGGACAGGACACATAGAAAGAAAATGGCATTTCATACATTTCATGACAGGATTATATCATCCCTTCATCTCTGGATAGGTACACAGATGACCATCTGTTTATTTATTTTCTGGCAGCGAAATGACCAGCACAATTGCAGATGATGAAATGGCCAGGACCCACCGCTCTCCCTTGTGTACTGTGGCTCCTTAAGATAGCCAAAAGCCAGCAGGAATGGCCACAAAATAGATAGCAACTGATGAAGACACGAGCCCATCTAGTTACAGTTCTGGCCTCTTAAGAAGAGGGCTGAAAAGTTGTGATCATGTTCCTTGTGCTCAGCTTCAGATCTAAACCTGGCTCCATTTTCCTTAATATGGTAGATATGTTACTCCACATTAAAAAGAAAGAAAAAAAAAATGTCCAGTCATGCTGCTCAGTGATGTTACAGAACAACACATAAAAACCTAACAACTAGGGGAATTCTTCCGCAATTTGCATCAGTAGGAGACACATTCCCTGCACAAAACTCCCTGTGGCTTTCAAACCCGCTTGTGGACTGATGAGGCAGCGCAGCCAAAGACTTTGAAACTTTCACAAACTGCTGCAAAAATGTAACATTTTTTTGGCAGTTTATTGTGGGGTATTTCCTTAAGGGAAAAAAATGTCACAAACAGCGTTCTGGAAGAAACCCCATGCCTTGAGACAGGGTGCTTATCAAAACAGAATGGAGCCCTCAGCAGTCCTTTCCCAGGGGCACTCAGGGGTGTGTAAGGACCAGGTCAGTCAATCACCTGGAAGTCTGGTAGGCTGCAAAGGGCATCACGTGAATTTTTAACTACTGGTTATTGTGACAGTGGATGGTATAGGGTAATCAGAGTGTTTAGTGTGTTTGTATGTTCATTCAATTAATGATGACTGGTTGGACAGCTGACTTAAACTATGCCCTCAAAAAAGCAGCCTCCTGCTAAACACAGTGAGGGATCACTGACAGATCTTAGTGTTTTTCTTGGACAACTCTGACTAAATACACTTATTTTCTGGAAACAGTAGATTTAATGACTAAGATATTAGTACTCACTCCTGTTCTATCTCTTCTTTACTCCTCTCAACATTGTCTCATCAGTTTGAGAGGTCATTGCCACTTCAACAGTTTTGAGACTGCACTCTCGGCCAGGCCTGGAGAAGGATCTACCTGGAAAGAACTCGGAGGGGAAAGCACCAACTACTAAAATAAGATCAAGGGCTGACAGTGGAGTGATCCAGGTGATAATCTCCAGCCTGTGACAGACCAGGAGGAATGATAACACTGATTTTGCAATGTTAAAGCTGATTTTGCCAATCTGGTAGCAAAGGGACCCAAAAGAATGGCAACAGTTAAAACCTAAAGATAGACTACAATAATCTCATAAAGAAACTCCTCGGAGAATAAAGGACATTGATTCTTCTGCAGGATCTGAAGAAACAAACCTTCTGACTCTGCACCACAGGGCAAAGGCCTTAGGGTGAGAAAGACAGGCATGTAGCTCTTTTATTGCCTTAAAACACCTTTCTCTTGTGTTCTGCTCTCTTCTCTTCCGGCTACAAAGAATAAATATGTTGGTTTAAGGAAGCCGTTGGGCACTTGAGCACAAACTCTGGAGGGTTTCTGATCTGCAGGATGCTGAACTCAGAGAGGAGGAGAATCAGCAGGCTCTAAAGTGCTGTGGAAACTGCAACGTTAAACAAAATGAAAGGGTTTGCCTTCAAAATATTCAGCAGAGATTTCAGCTCTGGTTCAATACAGACACTGATGATCCCTTTGGTGAGTATTAAACTCTTCTTTAATCTCCACCAGTGCATGGAAAAGCCAAAGTATCTGTGACCTCAAGTGCACTGCACCCAGTATTTTCAGCTTGTTTAAGCTGCCCCGTGCTTTACACAGCATCTGACCCACGTGCATCAGCTGTCAGAGGCTTCCTCCTGCTTGGAAGCTGGTCCTGGAAAACATGGCTTTCTGTGGGCAGGCACAACTGGATTGTCAGCACCAGCTACTAACACGCAGATCACTGGTCTCTCAAGGGAAAAGCACCATCAAGAGTCCTTTAAAATAAGAATATTACAGGACTGATGTAGTCATGTTAATAATGGACAATACAGCTGAGAAGAGGCTTTCTATTAAAGCCTATTATTTGGTCTAGTGAAAATAATAGCTTAACTGCTGCTCAGTCTGTTTCCCCCCTGTAAAGCATATTATTTCAAGTATTTCTAGATGTGAACTGAGGGCTTTATTATCTTGGGTTTCGAAAAATAAAGTAAAAGATGAGAACAAATCATAATGTTTCCTGACATTTTTTCTATACTCAATCACAAGGACTTAGAAAATATCTTGTACAATAGCTCTGAGTACCATTTTCTTGGAATATTTGATTCTGACAAAAGCAAATTGCAGTTTCAAGTAATTCAGACATTAAATGTAGCACCCTTAAATGCTGACCTCCTGCGAGTCCTCGTTTTAACATTTATTTCAAAGTTATTTTCAAAGAAGCCTTTTTCTCTTCTTCTAAATATTTTCTAACTCCCTAGGAGTTATTTTCTAAGCCTAATGGCAGCATGTCAAACTTTCTGTCGTTCTGTAAGGGAGATTTGCAATGGCACCTCCTCGCACATTCAGATCCCGCACTGGGATGTGAAAGGTAGTGGGGTCTCTAAATCCTGGGGCTGGTTGAGGAGACTGGACTGGCAGAGAAGCAGCTTTATCAGCAAACCGCTCTTCAGAGTAGGGCCATCTGCCATCAGAAGGCCTGGACCAAAGAAGTGTAATGATGGTCTCCATGAAGTCCCTCTAGAAGCCCCTTGCAGCTCTCAGACTACAGTGGAAGGAAGAAACTTCTCTTCTACAGACTGTCACAGCCCTGCCAGGGTCATTTTTCCCAGCCTCTCTTCTCCACAGCCCAAACAACCCCCTTCAGGCCTCCCCGTTACTCCCAGCAAGCCATGACCACAGAAATGGCCTTAGCTGTTGCCAGCACTGGCATCTCAGAGGCCACTCTGCCCCTTCCTCTAAGGGTGGTAGAATTTCATTCCCTACACTGTTCAGAAACTCTTAACTTGCTGCCTCCTGGGTAGCAAGGTTTATCCTCGAATGCCTGTCACTGAGAAGAAAGACATTTCAAACAAGTGCTGAAAAGAGACACAGCCTTGGAGAACACTGATTTCAGCACTGCTGTTTACGTCCGGACTGTGACAGGTAACGCTGCAATCCAAGCCAGCCAGCAGCTCAATATACTTCATACAGCAAATCGTCATCGGAAGAAGGCAGGAGAATACTCAGAGTGGAGAGAAGGCCTACAAATCACACCCACACAATGGTACTCAACAGGACCCTTCCTGAAAGGAGGAACCTCTCACACGAGCAGGGTGTGCAAGATCCCTGTTTCTGTTCATCTACAAAACCAATAAACATGTATTGCTGACTTATTGCTGTTCTACTGCAGAAAATACCACCAGTTGCTAACAGCCAGGAAAAGTGGGGCACTGTGTTGCTTCAGGACTACTGGTGACAATTGTTGGTGACAACTGTTGGTGACAATTACAGGCATTGTACAGGGCTGGTGCAGCTACAGCCAGTACATGAAAAAGGGAAATGCTCAGATGCATTTAAAACTACAGCACATTGAGGGCTGCACCAGGGCTGAGTATTGTTATCATTCATGCTTTCTACTTCCAATGCAATATATGCATATTTCTACTAGACAAGGCCTGGGGGAAGAGAGAATTCAAATGAGATACGCCACAGTTTGGCTGTCTGAGTCAGTCTGATTAGACTTTCATATATTCTTGAAGATTTACAAATGGATTGTGTGCCTCTGTTTTGAAAACATCCTTGTCTACATGACAATCAGTCAATCCAAAGCTGCTGCCCTTTCAAGGGCACTTGTCCTGAGCACAGGAAGGTGTAAAAAATACTGATAATGGAGTTCAAAATCTTTCAGCTTCCCTAAAGCAGGAAACCTGAGACAGCCTGGAGGCTTTCAAGAGCCACAGCTAAATATTAAACATCTATTCTGTTGGCTTTGACAATGGATTCGGTTATAAAAACGTAACCACAAGCAAACATTCACCTTTGCAAATTTTTCTGTATCTCCCTTGCAGCAAACAACAAAACCCAAAACAAAACAAAACGCCAAACAAAAACCCAAAACCAACCGCCCCCCCAAAAAAACACCAAACAAAAAACGTAGAAAACAAGCCCATTGGTGAAAATGCTGTTTTATCTCTTCTGCTTTGACTGCTGTTCATGTGAACTGAGACAGCTCTTAAAAATGTCTTCAAGAATTTGTCCTGCAGCTGCCTTAGTGAAGAGTTCAGTTTTGTCTACTTCTGAGGCACTTAATACCAACAGCAAGATTCATGTCAAGGCTATGCTCCATCTATTTTACCTTGATTAGTCTGAGCTCCTGTGCCCCTGGAACAAATCACACGTGGGTTTGACTTGTGCCCCATGTTGTTCCTTTGCTTATTTTCTGCACTTACTCTAATTGTTTTCCATTACATTTATTTTTAGAGAAAGGTTCTAAAAATGTTAATAAACAAGGCAGCATAAGCTAAATCTGCTTGCAGTCACATCATAACTCAGAGAAACCTGGAATAAAAGGATTTTGTGAGGGTGAGGGAATTCTAAAATTCTCCATTCCTTAATTCATCAATTCATTAATTTCCTTAATCCACTTCCTTAATCCTCTTCTCCCCACAAATTCAGAATTAAAGACATCTGAAATAATGCACACAAACACTGCGTATCTTGTGGACAGCTTTCAGCTCCTTAATTAATTTACACATAGCCTCTGTAACTTATCCAGCTGAAATCTGTGGGTTCTTCCCTCATATTCCTAAAGCACTGACCAGGGTGGCCACTAAACACAAACAGCATCCATTTAGAGCTTTATTCTGGACTTTGGGATGTCCTCGAGCTGGCAGAGTTGTTTCTGCAGTGGGTGCTGAGCCTGACCAGGGAACTCAGCTAAGTGCAAGCCATCCTGGCAGAGTTAAACTGGTTTATATTAGTCCAAATCGTTTCTCCACCCTCAGTTGCAGAAAACATCTGCCAACACAGAGGAAACAACCGCTTGAGCTGGCAATGGGGAGCAGAACCACTTCTTGCAGACATTTCCCAAAAGTGACTTCTATCAGAGAAAGGTCAGGATTCATGATCTCTCCTCATTAATATATGATCAACACTTTGGACTTTGCCGCGTTGGTTGTTTTCTTAAACAGAAGTTTCCAATCTGCTGCATCACGATCTGCGCGATGCCACACTGGGCTAAACCTCGGCCCGGCCGCCGAGCCTGTGGGGCCAGCTGTGTCACCAGGGGGTGACACCCACAAGTGCAGCCTCTGCAGCAGCCACTGCGGAAACCTCCTTCCCGCAGTCCTCTCCTCCGCAGCCCGAAAGGTGAAACGGCCCGGGTTGCTGGGAAGACAAAGGACAATTCTTTTGCAAACTGTGGGACCCCTCACTATTGAGTCATTAAACGATTCTCACGAAGAAATATCAAAATCATTAGCACCTTGTTAATGCTCCTTTCAGCTTTGCCCCCACGCCATCTTCACTAAATCTCCTTAAAATCTCACCTGCCAGCCGTATTTGAAGACAGTACCTAACACTTAAAACGTTTTAAGGGTGTTTTGCGGACCTCTTGGAGCCCAAATTCAACTCGCGGTGACAGCAAGAATTTATCAGTTTGATCAGACTTCATTTAAAGGAGTATTGTGTGCTACCAGCAAGACCGTCCCGTGCGAATGAGGAGCACTGAAAGCACACAGCTGCAGGGCTGTGGGAACTGTCTCTTACCAGTCTATGATAACATTTACCCCTAAATGTGTGTGAATTCTTGTTCTGACTGACAAGACAGATTTTTCTGTTGCTCTCTGAGCAAAAAGAAAACAACCCAGGATTTTTCAAAAAGCTGGACGTCCAGTCCCGTAGGTGATAGTTTCGTTCCATTATCTAACGTACAGGGGAACTACTACAGAGATCACCCGGGATCCCAAGCACACACGCAGATCTAACAACCAACCCAAACAGCCAGCACGTATCTTCAGTTCCGCGACAACTGCAGGGTGTTCTAAAAGTTCAATATCTTCCTAAGTTAAAGTATATTGCAATTTCTCTTTCTTTATTAATCTATTGTCTCTGCTCTTCTATCTGTTCATTGATATCACAGTATATCATAATACAAAACTGGACTGCATGTTGATGATGCCTAGAGGAGCAAGGTTCCCCAGCATGGAAAAAAATGTTTTAAAGCATATTTTCTACTTTGAAAATTATTGGAGAATATATCCATTTTATCCTTATAAATAAAATTCATTTACCTTAAAAAAACCCAACAGAATTTCCCCCATTTGGCGTCTGAGAGACTTATTCCTCTCAGTTTCCCTCCTAAGAAAGGAGAAACTCAAAAAGGCATTATCCATTTAAAACAAATCCAGGGAGGTTATACACTGAAATTTCTGCCTTCTTGCAGGCACATCACAAAACAAGTTAATAGCACAAACGTGCATTTTTCAAATGCATGGAGGTATCTGCAGTCAGGTGAAATGCACATAAAAAAACTACACTGAAGTACAAAGCACTGGTCTAGATCCCTCCCTTATATCTGGGTGAACAACAGTTATCTATCACCTCACTTAAAAAGCCAAGTACTTAAAAGCAAGAAAATGAGCATTTAAAGACCCTATAAATCTTGGGCTGCCTACATCATAGATGCACTATTATTTCTAGCTAAAAAAAAGGTCTATTTCATCATAACAAAACAGCCTCAACTACAAAATTCAGAATAAACATTATTCTCTATGTAAACATAGCATAAAAAGCATGAAAGTATGCAATATGAAACACTGCTTGGCCTCAGAAATAAGACGAATGTAAATAATTTCAGCACAAAACAGAAGGGGGTCCTCGTGGACGGCAGGTACAATGTCACTGTCAAGAACCAGCACATATAAATATTTTATAACATATTTCCTGATAGAAAATTTCTCTGAGCTGATGTTTCCACACCAGTGTGTCTCTCCCACAGCACACACCAGCCACTAAAGTGTGTGGCTCCCAGTGACTACTCAAATCTTTCAACAACTCCTTCAGTGACAGTAATTTTTTTTCCAGAAAAAATGTTGCATTTGCTGCCTCCACCCCACTTAAAAGTCTTTGGTTTGATTCTGCCTCTGGGGCTGCTCCTGTAGGCAGGGTAAGCAGGTTACTCTGGGGACAATATGTTATTCTCAGACAACAGACACGATACCCACCACTATGCAGAACTTCAGCTTTAGAGCTCAGAGATACCCAAAACACCTCACTAAATATGTATCACTGCTTCTGCAGAGCAAAGTTAAATGAGGACAAAAATAAACATTAATGTGTTAAAAGCTTAACAGTTCGATTCTATTCAAAGCCTGTTAACATCTTTTAAGCTATTTATTCTCACTGTCACAGCTTCGGAAGAGGTTTTCCTTAACACTGACTGAAAATCCCAAATTCATTCCTTAGATATCCCTTAAGCTCAGTAATTCACTTTTCCTATACATTACTTTGTTCAACAGCTTCTCTTATAATCTGTTAAAAGCAAAACCACAATTCCTTAGGGAAAAATACCACTATGTCTCCCCTTGATTTCTGGGAAAAAGAAAAAAGCCGAAGTTAAGAGATAATCCAAAACAATTATTTATATAACTAACTGACTTGTTGTTTTACCTTGTCTTGACTCAGCTCCCCTGGACTAGGCAGTATTTTGAATTAGCTCAGTGAGAGGATAAAATAACCTTTTGAGCATTACTACATTTTGAAAGCTGTTTCTGCCGTTGTGGTCCACGGCACTCTAACACTGCAGCTGAAGGCAGACTGTAACTGTTTGTTCAAAGTCCCCAGGAACAAGGAAGGCTGCAAATTCTCTACAGGATCCCAAGCTGTACTGGCACTGCAGGTGGCAGGAACTGCTTTGGAGCTTATACACCCCTGACCAGCGAACTGATGGACTCGAACGCCTTCCGAGGTTGGACTCGGTGATCGTGGAGGTCTTTTCCAGCCCTAAAGGCTCTATGATCCTGTTTCACTACCTTGCGAGAGAGAGATGCAAGTGAAGCAAGGCAAAACCCAAAAATGTGTGGATGCTGAAAGTGTCTGCAGCCACACGGAACAAAGGCAGACAGGGGAAGCTCCTGCTTTTCGAACAGAGCAGGCAAGCGCCTCTCAAGGAAGATACTCTACAGCAAGCGGCAGCAGGGCCGTGAATGGCTGGCTGCAAACATCAGGTAAAACCCGATGGTCTCCTTTGTGCCAAATTCCAGCCATTTATCCTGGAACCGGCTTTGAAAGGCTGCAGCAGGGACACTCAGGCGATACAGGAGGAGGGTACAAGATCTGCCAGACATGTTTAGTAGGGGTGTGAGACTAGGGGAGGTCAGATTTACAGCTTGCTGTAGCCAAAGGAAGGAGTGGCTAAGGAAAACCCGGGATAGGAACAGGACTAGCAATGCCATGTAATATAAAAATGCCATTGTGAAAGATATTCACGGGGAAATGGACTGATCAAAGGAATCCTTGCCCTTCTTCCTCCCCAGAGTTTTCTGAGTCAATCCAAATACGCAGCCAGAATCATGGAAGCAAGGCCTCATGTAAGGAAAGATATCAACAGCTCAACAACCTCTACTCAACTACTTGCAAAGTAGTTGAGGCTTCTGAAGTTTGGCCCTTGACAGCAAGGATATTTTTATGGATCGAGAAGTGTACCCCTGATTTAGCATGTCTTTAACTTAATGAATATATAAGTGATTTTACAAAAGTCATTTTACAAAAACCTTGAGAAGTTTTGTGGTTTGGAACTAGGACACAGCAAAAACCGTAGGAACAAATGAAGATTCATAATGAAATGTGCCTTGCCTCGGCCACCAGGTTAAATCATCAGCTATCCAGAGCTCTTCATGCACAGTGGCTTGAGATTTCTGGCTCGGAATTGGCAACAAATGCTGCCCAGAAAACAGTGTTTTCTGTTGATTTCCCCCCAGCTTCCTTCAGTCAATAGCAGATGGAATTTCAGTTTTCTCACAAAGACTATAGGATTAGAATAACAACACTTATATTTCCAAGGGAGATGATGGATAGCAACAACAACAATAAAAAAAATCCCACACAAACATTCTGGCCATCTGGCCACTGAAAGGCAGAACTAAAGTTTGCTCCTGTAACAGGCCCACAGTCTCACTGTGGGAGAAGCAGGCACAGTATTTCTACAAACCATCATCTGTACCTAACAACATAACCTGATATTCCCAAAGAAACAGTTTTCTATAAATACAGAAAATGTTAATAAACCTGATGGCTTCCTAAAAGTTTATGGAGATGCAGCCAAAACGATGACATCTGTTTGTACAATAAGGAGAAACTTTACATGTGAAAAATAGCTCAAGTAATTAGTACCTTTTTAAATTAAGACAGTTACTGCTGGAAAGATCTGCAAACTTGGTACAAACTAATCTTTTGTTTGAAGTCTGGTAGAGCAGAATTTACATTACAGTCAGGGAACCAGAAAAACTGACAGTCTTGACCTATTTTGCAGCTAAGACGGAGTGAAAAAGTGTTGTAAGCACTTTTGGAGTGCTCAGATATGTTACTAAGACAAAATATTCCAGTCCTTCAGAACAAGAGTCGCCTCGACATTGGTGTATTTGTAAATATTAATTAGAGCTAATGACCCCACTTTGAAGTGAGTAATTACTATTACAATGATGCTAAAGCAGAGTTCTAGTAATGTGCAGCAGAATCTTGAAAATGTCATCAAGGAAATCTTTTTTTCACAGACATTTTTCCAACTGAATTCGCAGAAACCAAACTGAACAGATATACCCCTGACTTTGAATTTTGACTTAGAACTGTGACTTCTTTGGACAACTCCATTATATCTATTAAGTGACTGCATATTAGTCAAGGAATATTTTATTGAAATTTTACCGCCTCTCCCAATATAGGTAAGAATGCAAAAAGTCCGACATTTTTCTTTTTTACCCTGATTTTTAAAAAGAAGTCTTAAAACACCCCCAGAAAAAAAGTGAATGGGAACATTTAATTTCATTTTGGACAAAGCATGTCAACGGGTCCTCAATTATTTGTAATTTTTGCCTTTCTTTGCCAATGACAATTTTTCAGGTTAATACGAAATTTTCGGGTTTAGAATATTTTAGAGAAGGAACCATTAATTATTCACACAGCTCCTCTACTGCACTGACCCTTAGTAAGATGCTGTAGAGCTCTGTCTCCTCGGGGAAATGGGTGTTATGTCTTCCAGAGGTCTCTGGTGCCTGGAGATGGAACATCCCTCATGCATCAGCCCAGAGAAACCTCTGACTGGCTCAGGCAGCCCCCTTTGGTCCCTGGTGCCCTGGAGATGAACACAACCCATGAGGAACAGTTTATAGCAGGGACAATCCTATGAAGAGAAAACAGGAACCCCCCTCACTGGAAGAACAGCTCTGGTCAAGACACCCTCATCTTAGAATAACTGGAAACAAAATAAAACACAGGAAAGAAGTTTCAACTTTACATAAATTAATAGATTAGCTACTGGAGTCAACACATCTTACAGACCACTAGAAGAAATTTTTCTATTTTTTAGCCATATTAATGGAAAGTGTAATTTTTAATGCAAACATTAATCCTTTTCTAAGAACTGTATTTAATACTTATTTTTTCATCAACTTCCAGATTTCTAAGTCAGTTGTTGATATTTTGAAATGCAGCTTTTGTACAAAATCTCCCACATGCCCTCTGACTTTGCAACTGTGATTGTTGTTGTTTAGGAGTTATTTAGTTTTGTTATTTAAGAATAAACTTCTATTCATTTCCACTCAGACTCTATCCCACCGAGGACTGAGAGACAACATGGTATTCTAAGGGGCTAATTAAGAGATTGGTGGTGACATTTTAACAAATCCGATTCCCTGCTGGGAGATATTAATTCCCTCTTTTAGAATTTTGGGGCTAGAAAGAAACAGCCAAGAAAACAAAGCCTTTTTATAGACAGTCATTTCGAAGTACTCAGGGTTTTTTTTTTTGCAGTTGATCAGGTAAACACTGACAAGAGGAAAACCTGCAACACTCTAACCCTGGATCAACACTGAGTTTGTTACCTGCCAGCTGAAATAGGTGCCTGTATGGTCACACAGTGCTGAATATTCTAATGATCTAGTCTTTTGCATAGGATCATGAGTCCTTATACAACAAAACAGACACATTTCCAATCAAAATACTTGCTAGGAATTCCTCAGAAAACTCACAGGCAACAATGTCCATCCACACAAGCAGAAAAAACTGAGCCTGGAATCTTACTGAGAGACCCTGGAAAATTCCTTATTGAAAGAACATTTTACAAATGAACTTTCTCTTCAGCCCTATGAGTGCTTTAGTTACAATGAATAAGAGTTGACAGCTAAAGCAATTTTAAAAGCTATGCTTCTGGAATAACAAAATGTGCAAACAATGGAGAAAATGTTTCTCCAGTGTAATAAATTTATTGGAAAAAAATCATTTTTCCCCGTTTTTTTATATTTCAGCATGATATCTGTGTTCACTTCCTGTTTTTTTTTCAGCAAACTCCACCTGAAATGCCTCACCCCTGGTAAAAGCAGAGGACCTGTCACAGCCTCATCCCTTCACCGGCCCTGGCATGGTGGGTGATGCAATCATGTGGGCAGTGACCTTTTCAGCTCAAATCGAATGTGTCTTGCCAGGGCAACGCTGGATTTATCTTTCGGTTCCTCTTTGCGTGTTCTCTGCCCCCCACTGAGACAAAATCACCATCTTTATTTGCAGCGTTCAGGCTGAAGAGAGCTGGATGCACCCCCTGTCTCCGGGTGACGTTCGCCCTGTCTCATACAGTTATTCCTGATGATCATTTTTGCTGCTGGAACAAGCCACTATCTAGCAGTTTCTAGACCAGGCCGTCCTACAGCTGCAGTGTAGCTGAACCAGCAGCTCAGTTTAACCAGGCTGCACAAGGCGCTCAGCTCCAAGCCCTGCAGTGAATCCCTATTTGCCCAGCCGTGTTTGGAGCCGGTGTTTACAGTGGAACCAGGCTGAATGCTCCCCAGGCACTCCCTGGGGAAGCCCTCCTGCATCACTAACCTTGGGACCTGCCCTTCCATTGCATAGTCCCAACACCCGACGGGCCGGAATTTCGCCTGTGCCAAGCTGTGCCCAGGGCAGGTGACAGCGCCCCGCCCGCGAGTCCCCCAGACACCGAGCCAGCTCCCACCTGCCAGGGAGCAACCAGCTCCAACCTCCACCTGGCAGTGCTGAGGGGAGAGCCTGACCCCAGACTGCTGCAGGCACGAGAGGGAAGGATTGAGAGGTGCTGCTAATGGGATGCTCGGATTACCAGGGACCTGCACGGGCTCAGGCACTGCAGACATCAGCGCTGCCTGATGCTGCGGTGAACATTCTGCTCCCCGGGCTGGGTCTCTCTCACCAGAAACCACCAGTCCTTACAGAAGAACAGGAGTCACCTCTGGCTCACATCCAGTTGGGATCATAGTGGTACCATTCCCTGGGCCAGGGGAGCTTGGGCCAGTTCTATAAACTGACACACAGGTTGGCATTCCCGTGAAAAGCAAATGGCTTAATTTAACACATAAAGGACTGCAAGGCCTCTGACAGAATTTATCTCTTTGCTCAAAGGATTATTCCCTGAATCCAGTCTACATATACTGTTTTAACAAGATTATAACACACAGCTGCAGGACTAAACAAGCTGTGATCAAACCCAATAAGCTTATTTCTCTTTAGTCTTTCCTTCCCAGAAGCAGCATATAAACAAATGTGGTGGTAGAGCCTAAAAAGGATACTGCCACTATCAGTGGGTCGTGGGGTTTTTTTAAAGAGGATTATATACTTAAGCTTTTCGTTTTACTTAAAAGCTTAGCTAAACTCTATACACATGCACAGCTCCTTTAGGGTGAGGTCCTCCAGCAGTCATTTTAGCAGACAAGGACCACAAATACAGGGACCACAAACTCAGAGCTCCCCTTAGCTCAGGTTTCTCAAAGCAGGACCCCGAGCCTCTCAACACCCACACCTTGGAACAGCCCCACCCAGTGTGAACTGCTCACACCTATTAGCACTGCAGACTCACCTAAATGTAGTGCTACTGCAGTCAGTGAAAAATGCATCACACATCAGGTGGCAGCATTTCAAAACCCGGTACCAAGAGAGCACTCTGGGAAGGAAATGGCATGTAACTGCCATGACCTGTAACAACAGCCAAGTTACATAAAGCAGAGGTGACTTAATTTTCACTAGAAGTGATTTAGAAATAGACTGCTTTGTATTTCTATGTAATTGTCCAGCATGCTCGACTACAAGGTGGGTCCATAAATCAGGCCAAATGTATTCAGAAATGAATGTTTAGAGGGTGACTAGAGACATTAAATGTCTTGTTTTGGACCAGGCCACTCTGTCAGTTTTTAAATGCTCAGGGTTATCAGAAGCTGGGACCCAGCATGAGACTTGCACAAAACCACTGCTGAAACTGCAGTCAAAAAGACTGATATCAGGAGCAGAAGAATACAGAGTTACACAACTAAGGCAAAATACCAGCTCTTCTTTTCCCCGTGTGTGAAAGGCTGCCCTGAGGGGTGTGCCCGTGGGGAACACCCCCGTGGTGAGTGCTGCTTGGTGTGTGTAGTACCCGGACCCAGATACTTCTCTGCCTGGACTGCTGTGTGCTGGGGGCTGTACAAAACTAAGAAAAACACTGCCTATCCAAAAAACTTTATGGGTTTGTACATACCTATTTAAGGAGCACTGTGAATGCCACATGTAGATAAGCTGTGCAGATGCCTGACTCAGAGAACATGGAGTGCTGGAAGAAAATGAACAGAAAAACAGAAGCAAGTAGGAAGCCAACGCAGCAATAAAGTTACTGCTTGCAAAAATCACATGGGAGTTGTCTTTAGAAATCTGCTATTTTGCAGAAAAATGGTGTACACTCCTGGTGCATTTCTTAATCTGTATGTTCTTTCTGAACCAGAAGCAGATTCGTTTTGGGGCCAGTTTGTCCATTTTTAGGTGTGCACAGGTGTTCTGCCAATTACTGCGTTGTCAGACACCTCCTTTTATTTGCAATAATCAGCTTGGAAGTGACTTGTGTATCCTCACAGCACCTTGAAGCTGCTCAAAGGACTGCTGAAAAAAAAAGACAACAGGAGCAGAAGACTGGACAAGAGGCCCAGAAAGTATACAAAATGTAACTCAAAAATAATTATCTCTAATTAAAAGGCCTAACGATGAATATCTAGTGATTTTTCCTTCGTAACGTGTAACAACATTTAATTGTTCTTACAGAATTTCCTATGTCAACTTTGGCTTTCCCTGACTATAAATAAAGTCTATTATTAAAACTCTCCTTTATGTCAATTGAAGAGATGAGCATTATTTTTATAACAATCTGCTAAATATCAGAGGACAGACCATTTCTTTACTCCCCAAATCTTCACTTTTTCTCATTAAATGGACACTTATTTTGACTTTGCTTCATGTGTCACCTGTTCTTCACTGTTATAATTGTACGTGGACACTTTGCATACATCTGATGGAACCTGGGCTGAAGAGAATACAGAAGAGGAATGGGGAAAAATATGTGACCTGGCAGGACACACAGACAGGACAGACGCAGAATTCCCGGAACGCCCGAGGCTCTTGCCTTTCCTGGTCCTGCAGCCATACGTGCCTGCTGCTACCCGCAGGCATCAGACCCCGCTTCGCTGGCCGCTGTACCGTCCCTCTGCACAGCTTCCTCTCACCTCGCCGTTTCTGAGCGCAGAGAACGCAAACTTCCCGGTAAATGCCTCATGCGCACCCCATCCTTGGTGACTGTCCCGCTGAGCCCCCGCGCAGGCAGCGGGAGGGGGGACGCTGCAGAGTGCGCTTTGAGAGGGACGAGAGCCGCGGCCGGAGCCGGGCACCACACTGAGTTTCCGCGTGGTAATGCAAAGCACGCTGGATTAGGGTGGTTTCCCCGTGGTAATGCAAAGCACGCTGGATTAGGGTGGTTTCCCCGTGGTAATGCAAAGCACGCTGGATTAGGGTGGTTTCC
>JAYRBT010000042.1:66158361-66208107 GCA_036023395.1 Myiotriccus ornatus | reverse complement strand
GCGGAGCGGAGCCCGGCCCGGAGCGGAGCCCGGCCCGGAGCGGAGCCCGGCCCGGAGCGGAGCCCGGCCCGGAGCGGAGCCCGGCGCGGAGCGGAGCCCGGCCCGGAGCGGAGCCCGGCCCGGAGCGGAGCCCGGCCCGGAGCGGAGCCCGGCCCGGAGCGGAGCCCGGCGCGGAGCGGAGCCCGGCCCGGAGCGGAGCCCGGCCCGGAGCGGAGCCCGGCCCGGAGCGGAGCCCGGCCCGGAGCGGCGGCCCCGAAGCGCGCAGGGACGGTCCGGGGGCATCGCGGAGCTCCGGCGCTCTGTTTGTGCTTGTGTTTGAGCGAGAGGGGCTTGCTCAACCGAACAGGATATCGCGGGTGGGATATCGGGGAAAGGCTCTTCCCCCGCGGGCGCTGAACAGGCTCCCCAGGGCAGTGGGCACGGCCCCGGGGCTGCCAGAGCTCCATCCAGCAGCGTCCCAGGGACGGGGGGGTGGTTGGGGTGTCCAGGGCAGGGCCAGCAGCTGGATCGACGGGCCTTGTGGGTCCCTTTCAGCTCGGGATATTCTGCGGTTCTTTGAGCTGTTTCTCAAAACGAATTTAACTAAATTAGTATTTTACATTAAAATAATAAACTAGTAATATTTAGTGTTATGTATATAATATGTATTATAATTCATAAAGATATATATGTTTAATAAACTAAGTATAAAGTACCGTTAAATTATCGTTTATATTAAAATTATAAAGAAACACACGTTATAATTATTATTTCTTATATTTTACATAATGATATATACCAGAATAAAATAATTTGAATAAATTAAATAGGCCTTTAAAATAGGCCTTTTTTTGTTTGCTTGTTTTGTTTTGTTTGGGTTTTTTGTTTGTTTGTTTGTTTTGTTTTGTTTTTTGTTTTCAGTGGTTTAGTTTGAAATAGTCTCCCAGGGATCAAGTAAGGCATGGTAGGACCTCAGCTTTCAGGACTGTGTGGCTGAGGGCATTTAAATATGTATACACAAGCCCATGTGTACTCCCTGTGCTTCCACAAGCTCCCAATAACCTGACCTTATTTGTGAAGTGTGTCAGACCAAAATTCAGGACGTGGAGGTGTGATCTCCAAGGCTGCTGTGCCACTGGATTTACTGTTCCAAACCATTTCACCCTCCAGACAAGATGTTCTGTAACCACATATTGGTATTGTTGTTGGCTCTGAAATTCAACCATTTGTGGGATTATTTCTTTTTTTTTTTTTTTTTGTACCTGGCCAGGTCTTAATCACAAACCCAAAGGGTTTTTTTGAAGAGTTTTAATTTCTGTGCTTGCTAAATTGCCACAAAACTATGTACTTCCTATGAAAAGTTCTCATATTTAGTGTCAGAAGATATAATTAGTAAAAATGGAGTGTAAAATTAAAGTAGTGTGGCCTTTCGGATAGAAAGCATCATAGCTAGATCCAGTCTTTGTTTTTTGTACACCGCTGATAAACTGTCCTATTTCAGACATTCCTTCTCCAGCAGTGGGTTTCCTTTCCATCGCAGAGATAACCAGCAAAGTGATGACTGGCTGCTTACAGTGTTTGCTCTAAAATCCATGATATGCCTTATGTAGCCTTTGGAGGAAAAATAACCTGATCTATCTGTAATTTTTTTTTTCTTTTTCCAAATTTAAAATTAATAATGGTCTTCCAATCCTGTTTTTTAAAGGAGAGCATCGTCCTCAGCCAAGCTTTGTGCCCAGTCACTTCAGTGGGTCCTCATCAGTATTTATTTTAGGTGGTATAAAAGAACTTTTCTTGCTCACGTGGGTACCTTGAGAAGATGAGGGGAACATGGAACGTTCTGCTGATTGTTGCTGCCACAGCACTTGTTTTTCCACTGTTGTTCCCTTTTGACCTGCTTCTATATTAACTCAAATTCCTCTTTTTTTGTTCTAAGAACACAAATTGAAGATTGCTGTTGCTTAGAATTTAATTTCTGTGCAGTTCATTCTGTGATTCTTTCCCCCCATGCAGGTGTGCAAAAATGGCCAAGAGAATTGCAGAGAAGGAACTGACTGACCGAAACTGGGATCAGGAGGACGAAGCTGAGGAGGTAAGTTAAGCATTAGTTCCCCACCACCACCCTGCAGGTGGCAGAATAGTTATTGACATGTGCTGTTCATTTTGTGGGTAAAACCTACAGTAAAACTGGTTACGAGTGTAGCGATTAAAGGCAATTTTATAGAAGTGAATTTTATGAAATTGCTTTTTATAAAGCTTCCAATATATGCAGACCCTATGGCAAAGCAGCTTCTAAGATTTAAAGTGACATCAGTAGCTCAGGGAAAAGGAACTTTACATTTCTAGAGGGAACTCCAGGCTTGTTAAAATGCTTTTGGACTCTTCAGATGTGTGAGAGGTATTTATTGAATTCACAGGAAAACTGGAGTTGATTTCTTGCAATAAATTTTCTTTATGTCTTGTGTGGGTTTTTTTAAGGGCCAGTAAATTTCATAACCATGTTAATTTTGGTTGAATGTCCCCACACAGCCAGAGTCAAATGTTATGTTTCATCTGATGGTAAAAGGAGATTTTCATGTTTAGTGTCTCATACTTATGGCCCATGTTTATCTCTGACCAAACTGTGCTTGCTTCTGTCCCAATGGAAGTATTAAATGTTTAGGCCTGTAAATGTAAGAAACAAAACTGACTCTTCCAGGAGTTTGAATATAAGAAAATTTCATTTCTTCACTTATGACAGGGTAGTAATGAGCCATTAGCTACCTTTGCTAATGTTTGAAGTACAGCAAGTTTCCAAGTATCAAGTAATGTGTTCAGGTTGTTGGCAAGTTAATCACTACTGTGTTTTTGGGGTGGATTGTTTACTCCTTTCCTTGTTTGTTAGGGAGCAGGATTAGAGTTGTGTTCAAAAACCACTGTGCATTTTGAGAATTCCACTAATGATTCCCTGGCTTGCTCCTGCAGGTGGGAACATTCTCAGTGGCCAGTGAGGAGGTGCTGAAGAACAGAGCCATTAAAAAGGCAAAGCGCCGGAACGTCGGATCAGAGGTAACGTGGTCACTGGACACGAGTGTTGGGGACAAACTCAACTGCAAAATATGGCACCAGGCTCAGGGTTTTACTTCCCTGGCCTTGTAGTGATGCTGCATGAAGTTGTCATTTCACTCAACAGCTCACGTGTGCAAATGAGTTTTGGCTTATTGTTCCATGGCAAGGAAAAGGTTAGAAATGGTTAATTGGTATTGACTGGGAGAAGCCAAACCCAGGACAATAGGCTGGACAAAGTCTAAAAAGCAGAAGAGATGACAGGACAGCTGAGGTTGCATAAGAAACCTGTGAAATATTTACAAAAAGGTAAACTTGAAATTTACTGACATTCCTATGTGCAGCAAACACAGTGCTGTAATGAAGGAGCACTTAACTGCAACGTCCAGAGAGGTGAGACTGATCAGAGACAGGATAAAAATCGCTATCTAGGAATGACAAACAGGGCTGCACTGGGAAAGGTAAAGCACAAAGGGAAGCAAAAGCAACCCACAAGGTCAGAATGGAATACAACCTAAAATTGGTTAAGCTTTGCCATTTCTTCAGGGGCAAAAGCAGATGAAACTCAGAAGCAGATCTCCTCCTCTTGTTTTCCTCCTCAAGTTTTCCAGGGACACTGGCAGCCCACTTCCTGCAGTAATATTTCATTACCTCAAAAGACCTAAAAGTACCTAAAAGTGGCAGTGCCTATTTGTATGTTAATCACACTGTCTTCTGGAAACATGAGAAACTATGCCATAAAATAATGTGGTTGTAAAGACAGTGTTCAGAACTGGGTAATGAAAAGGCTGCAGAGATACACGTTTTGTGATCGAGTACAGTCTGTCTTTGCTTCTCCCAGCGGTCACGTTGGAATATTTTGGGTAAATCACAGATGTTTCGTAGGTGACTCCAAAATAGGCTGTTTTGGATGAGGGGCTTGAAGTGTTAGACCCTTAATTGCGGTTTTAAGTGCTAAGAGTGGCTGAAAATAAACCTGCAATTATATATTGCTGTGTAATCATTTGAAGAAAACAACGTGCTATGAATGTCTAAATAGGTAGTCAAACACATCCGCTGCTCCGAACAACTTCCGTGTATCCACTTCCTAGATCCGGTTTGTTTTCATACCAAACACCTGAGTCCTCCAAAAGCAGTAGCAGTGTGTCACAGGGAAGCTGCTCACTGTGTTTGCAGAGCTGACACAGTAACGCACGGAATGACACGCTGCAAATGAACCAGGGATATCGGGAATGTTAAGTGGGGATGGGATTTGTGTGGAGGAGATGTATGTAACTGGTTGTCTCTCTTCTTTTCTCTCCCCAGTCTGAAAGTGGAGGAGCCTTTAAAGGGTTTAAAGGCTTTATGTTGCCTTCTGGAAAAGGAGGAGGTGGCTTTGGCGGATTTGGGAATGGTGCAGGAATAAAACCTTTGGAAGGGCTGTCTAATGGAAGCAGTACTGTCTCTAGCACTCCTCCTTTCAGCAGTTTGAAGACCACTCCCGAAACACAATCAGCATTTGGTAAGTAAGTTTTAAATAAGCATATCTGAACACATTCATCAATAAAATCTGAATTTTATGATGAAAAAACAACTTCAGACATCCCATAGTTCTGTCTTAAGGTTTTGAGACTTCATTCCTCTTTGTGAGATTTCTTGAAAAGATTTTAGGCTGCTGGAGTGACAAGTTATCCAATGCGTGCAGTCTTGAGACGTGGGAACTAAATTTGCATTTGCTCTAATACTGGAGGTAGAAGTTTTATAGGCACAAATGGGAATGGAAGAAACTGGCCTAGACACTCTTGGAATAACATAAAGCAGCTGGTAACATGTTCCAATTAAACAGTTGTCCCAATTCTTTAAATTTAATTTTTAAAAAAAAAGGTAATAGAAATTGTCCATTTAGTAAGACTACAGTTTCTTGGTGTGATTCTTATTTTTAAGGTCTTGTTTCTGTCTGTTTTGCAATTCTTGGTAAATAAGTGCTGCATACCTCAAGTCCTAACCTCCTTTCCCCTGTACACCTGACATGGCAGACAGTCTTTCTAGAATTGTATCTGTTATATTCATACCTACATTTTAAGGCACTTGGAATACTTCGGCAAGTCCAGCTCCCATGCTTTGGAAGTCCCTGAGGAATATTAGCTCTGTCCCTTTGTGCTGGAGATGGAGAAATGTTACCACTGCCCCAGGATTTTGGAGTCTATGTACTATAGAATACAAGTGGGGAAGTTTTGAACTTTGGAGTAACTTAGATTTCAGTGAGCTTGACTAAATTAAGGGAAACTGAAATACTCAGGATTTTCTTAGTTTGCTGCCTATGTTTTTTATATGGAAATGACACAAAGCATTCAAAATCGTGGACTAGTGCACTCAGGGTGTTTTAAAGTGCAAGTAGCAAGAGAGAACTTGACTATTTTGATGTAGTGTTACAGCGTTGTAAAGCTGTAAAACCTTTGTGAATTTTTGGCAAAATAACAAAACTTGTACTTGTTAATGTTCTGTACAAGATTTCTTTTTTTTTATTCACCAGCATGCTCCATCTACTTCATCTGTCCCTGAAAAAAGTAACTGTTCTAAATTTAAAACACGGGGCTGTGTCACAGCACTGTGTGCTCACTGGTACAGCAGTACCTGGGGGAGGTTTTGGTTGGATCTCAGGGAAAGGTTCTTCCCCCAGCGGGTGGTTGGGCACTGAACAGGCTCCCCAGGGCAGTGGGCACAGCACCAAGGCTGCCAGAGCTCCAGGAGGGTTTGGAGGATCCTCTGGGGCACAGGGGGTGTGTCCTGAGGAGGGTCCTGTGCAGGGCTGAGGGTTGGACGTGATGTCCTTGTGGGTCCCTTCCAACTGGGCATATTTTGTGGCCCAAAAGGAGCATAACTGAGCAGGGATGATTGACTTGGTAAGAAATACTGGGAACACTGGTTGGGCTTTTCAGAGAACTCTGCTTTCTGGGGGAAAACAATGTTCTTAGCCAGGTTCTTGCTGTACCAGGGTCGCCCATGTCCAACGGCCCCGGTGCTGCAGCGTTTGCCGAGACCAAGGCCAACGGGGGCAGGCAGGGCTCGTACCACAAGCAGCTGGCCGCCCTCAACTGCTCCGTGCGCGACTGGATCGTGAAGCACGTGAACTGCAACCCCCTGTGCGACCTGACCCCCATCTTCAGGGACTACGAGCGCTACCTGGCCAGCATCGAGCAGCAGCACGGCGGCGACAGCAGCTCCGAGGGCGAGGCCACCAACACCCCCGGCGCCAGGGCCGCCCCTGCCTTCGGGGGCACGAAGCTCCAGGGCTCGGCATTCCTGTTCAACAGCGGCAAAGCCGAGGAGACGGCGGACGGGAAGGCCGAGGCTGCGTCGGAGAAAAAGGAGCCGTCCTTAGGAGCTGCATCAACCGTCTCCTTCAACTTCGGCAAGAGCGCCGACGGCCCCTCGCTGGGTTCCCTCGGCTCAGGAACACTCAGTAGTTTCTCCTTTTCTCCTGGGAATTCGGGTTTGTTTGGAAAAGATGCAAACCAGGCCAAGTCTGTCATTGCAGCACCCACCAGTTTACTGGAAGCTCAGGCAGAAAGCAGCAATACCGATGAGAAAGGTAAATTCTATTTATTTCTGTTTATGGTTCCTTTAATGGTAAGCTGTGAGCGTGTGCCACTTAAGGATATGGCAAAGGTGCAGCAACAGTGAGTTGAACGAGATCGTGGCCTGGAACTGTGTCAGGGCAGGGTCAGGTTGGATCTCAGGACAAGGTTCTTCCCCCAGAGGGTGGTTGGCACTGAACAGGCTCCCCAGGGCAGTGGGCACAGCCCCAAGGCTGCCAGAGCTCCAGGAGCGTTGGGACAACGCTCTCAAGGACAGGGCAGGATTGTTGGGGTGTCTGTGGAGGGCCAGGGGTTGGACTTTATCCTTGTGGGTCCCTCCAGCTCAGATATTCTATATTCTATGATTCTGTGAGCAGAATTGTTCTTGAAGTGCAGACCCACACCAGTAATCTGGAGATCCCAGCCATGCACACGGTTTAACCGACTACAAAAGTATGTGCTTACCAAAACCTATGTATTTCTGTCAGATTTACACTTTCTCTAATAGAATATAATCCTTTACCTGAAGACAGGACTTGAAAAGATGATATTTAAAGCAGCTGGTCTGTTTACCTTTGCGTCTGATGGACATTATGATCCTTCTGCTTTTCCCAGTAGCTTTATGAAGAGATTCCCATGGTAAAATGCATGAGATACAGAACAGCTGAGTCCCTTTTACTGAACAGGCTGTGGCGCCACCAAAGTTACATAGCACCTGACAGCTTTGCTCTTTGCCTACACTGGGTACAGTGAGCTGATGGAATTCCTAGGAGCTGAGGGATTGGAAAGGCATAATCTGCCACTGCCTCTTGGCTGTCATTCCCACAGCTAATTGCCTTCCTCCAAGTTAAACCTGGCTGTTGGAAGTTTTTATTGAGCTTTACTTGAATTTGTGGAGCATATTCTTTGAAATGTGAAAACTGCTCTCTGTTAAACTTGAAGGTTTTGACTAATTAAGCTCTGTATTTTGGGGGCTTGATTGTTTGGGGAGGGTTGGGTATTTTCACCCCATTTAAACTGACGATGAGGATGGAGTTGTTTGAGGGCCTGAAGGAAAAGCGAGTAACACTTTTTTCTGTAGCTGAAGCTGCTGCAGAGCCCACGGGGACTGAAATGTGTTCTGGCCACACGTGTCCATGTCAAACATGGGTTCCACAAGGGAGCTCTAAGTGCCAAAAACACCCTGTGGGCTCTGTGCTCACAATATTAACATATTCAAACTTTCTCTTTGAAGGAGGAGAAGAGGAGGAAGAAGAGCCACCAAAAGTCATTGTTAATGAAATAAAAGAGGATGATGCTTTCTACTCAAAGAAGTAAGTGACTGACTTGGAAAACAAAATTCATACCTGCATATTGCTATTCTTCACTGCAGTGCATGATTAAGGACCTGTTCTTCACTTTCTAATTGGTAAAGCTTGTTGGGAATCCATATAGAGTATGAACTTGTAAAAAAGTTAATTACAGGCAAGAATTTGTAATATCTTACTAAAATTCTTCTGTATCTTGAACACAACAGTAACAGTTTGTGTTCTGGTTGTGATGTGTTTTTTACAAGTGAAGATGTTCTTGCCTTCACCAGGTTTTGTAAGTTTAAACTGCGGTGCTATCACAAAAATCTCACGCTGTGCTGCTGGGAAAATCCACCAGCTGCTCAGCTATTTGCACAGCCTAAAATAAGACTCTTCAGCTGGAAAATGCTGATTGTTGTGTGAAGGAGTGAACAAGCTGTGCTTTTAAGCTCAAAATGAGACCAGCTGTACTAGAAGCAGTTTTTCAAGGCATGTTCAGTAGTCCGAGTAATTGACACTCAGCACAGAATTTGTCCTGCTACCAAAAGCCATTAGTTTTATCTGAGAGGTGTGTGCTGATTTATTAAGAATGGTTTCTTAGGTTATTAAAGCTTCACTTAAAAATGTTTACAAATTGTACACAAAGTTCTCCTATAACTTCAGAACGTTACAGCAAGTTCTTCATAATCAGTATTTTTTAAAGTAGCTTATACAGTTACTGCTCCTCACAGACCTTGAGTGCAAGTTGCTCTGCACTTTTCCCTGAAAGTAGTACATTTGTCATTTCAGTACTGAAAGAAATAATTACCTTTCTCTTTGAACTGCAAGTGCTGTCTGTTAGCCCATGAAACAAGGTCAAGAAGAATAAAGATTATTTTATGTCATGTTAACTCCTGGTTATTGTTACTGTGAGTCAGACGGGTACCTGCATTTGGGGTACTTGGGAGATACTGTTAAGTCTTTAATCTCTACATGGCTGCACAAACAAGGATTTTGAGTTTGTTTGTTTTTTTTTTTCCCACAGGTGCAAACTGTTTTACAAAAAGGATAATGAATTCAAAGAAAAAGGGGTTGGAACATTACACTTAAAACCAGCGGGAAATGAAAAAACACAACTCCTAGTCCGAGCAGATACCAATTTAGGTAAGTAAACTTCTTCCAGTAGCAAGTCTTGATGTGAAATTCCTTGCTAAGCATTAGGGTATTTTTGTGGTTACACAGCATAACAGACACAGTTAGTGAAAACCCTTCTACTTTTTATTTTCTCTGAATAATTTCAAGTATTGAACAAGCACTTGGATGCCTCTCCTGAGCATTACAAAAGAGAGCTCATGAAGCTGTGCAGGAATAAAAGTTTATGCTGTATGTTTGGGAATTCCTCCCCCCCCCTTTTTACAATCTTTTCTCCATCCCTGGCTTGAGTGGCCTTGAGGCGTGGCTTAAGGTCCAGCTTCCATAAAGTGGAGTATTTGGTATGGTTGTAGAATCCCTGAGGACTAAAGCCAGGCTGCACTGAAGGCCAGGGTAAATCTCAGCTCCCTCCTGCCTTCATCCATGGGCAGGTATTAGGAAGTTTCTCCTTTTTCTGCAACTCACACACCAAGACACTTGAGCTTGGGGATTCCAGGCAGGGGTTTCTAGAAGCTGCTGCAGTCATAGTGATGCACACTTTCCTTTTTGCTGTCTTCACACAGTGCTGTATTCCTTTCCTAAAATCTCACTGTGTTGAAAAACTGAACTGCAAAGGGAGGCGAAGACTGACTTTTCCCTAATTCTGCTGCCATGTTCTGAGCTATTTCCCAGGTCTATAAATGTGTGTGTCTCCTGTGGAACCAGACTGGAGTTTGTTTGCTGGTGTTTAGAAGCCCACTAACCCTGGAACTCTCGCACTCACTGCTCTCTTAACTCACTGCCTGCTTTAACAGGTCGCCACAGAGCTGTTGTCAGTAACCTGGCACAGACCACACCAGCTCTGTGGGAGGATTTGGGGATACAAAGTACTTCCTGCACCCTGGTTTGTCCCATTTCACATTAACACCCCTGTCTGCAATCAGAACTAAAGTTTTGTTTCTGCTTCTGAACTGCACCTGATGTCAGAACTAAGCACTGGGAATGGATTCCTCACTTGCTCCTTCTGCCGTTTCCCTGTGTGTCCCTGCTATCATTTGATATTCTTCAGGCTCCTCCCTCTAAAAAAGGAGGGCACGCTATTTTCAGAGATTTCCTCATTCCTAGTGAGGAAAGAAATTTGAGAACAATGGCCCTGAGCAAATGCTCAGGGAAGAATGAGACAAACATACCTGATGTTTGTGAACTGCCCAAAATCCCTGTTTAGTGCCTGTACTAACACTGCCTTGCAGTAGAAGCTGAACAGTGGCTAACGGTAATTTTTTTCCCCCTCCTCACCTGCAGGAAACATCCTGTTGAATGTCCTAATTCCACCTAAGATGCCATGCACAAGGACCGGGAAGAACAACGTTCTCATAGTTTGTGTTCCTAATCCACCCATCGACGAGAAGAACCCGACTGCTCCTGTCACCATGTTAATAAGGGTGAAAACAAGTGAGGATGCAGATGAGTTGCACAAAATCTTACTGGAGAAAAAGGAGGCTTAAATAAGTTGCAGTCAGTGATTTGAGGAGTTGTTGCCAAACTGCTGCTGCTCTTTTTTTCTTCCCTAACTTCACTTGAACATTTAACTCTTTACTCTGATATTAAGAACTGTTATAGGAATTCTGGAAAAAATTATGTGAGGAAAAGCTAAAGTAGCTAATAAAAGCTTTAATAGAACACAAGTGTTGGACTGTGCTCCCTCATTTTTCAGTGTCTAAATGCAGGACCTCTTCTGGATAAAGCACATGGATGTAAATCCAGGCATGTAGCACCACTCGACCAAATGGACTGCAAGCCGAGTACAGAAACACGGTACCAGAGCTTCCTCACAGACTGATGCAATGCAACCACTTCCTGCTTTGAGGAGGGAGGATGTCCAAGTTTACCTGTTGAAACTGTTTGTAGACTCCAGATTTTTAATTCTGATTGGTCTGTTGTATTCTTTCTGGTGAGACTGGTTTCTGACTGGGTGACAACACTGCACCCCACCACTGATGATGTGTATTGTTCTGTGTCTGAACTCGTACAGACCCACGTGCTTTTGGGACTCAGAGACTGCAGATGGTGACAAGAAACTTTGCTTGTGTAGTCCTGTTGACAGTGGTGTTTCCTAGAGAAGAACTGTCAGTTCTGTCCTTACTGTAGCAACAAGCTCATGATGTGCAATAGTAGAAGCAGACAACTGGAAGACATTTTATCTGGGACCACACCAGCATCCCCTGGCTTCTGACACACCAGAGGCCGAGGGCTGCACTTCCACGATGGTCCTTCCAAGGTGTTTGTCCTCCATCCTTGGGCCACACCTGCAACCTGGCTGCGGCAGAGCTGTATGTGTTGTGTTCGTCCTGCTGCTGGTACTTGCTGAGCAGAGCTCTTCCCACAGCCAAACTTCAGGGCTTTTGTAGACCTTTGTGTTGCCTCTGGCCCTTCTTGCCCCTGTGCTAAAGCTGCAGTGCTGTGCTGCACAAGGTGCAGCTTTAGGACAAGCTTTCTGTTGCACGTAGGGAGCGCTGGGTGAATCTCGAACTTAGTTGTCAGCTGTGTTAAAATTAACCATGTGGCAATAATTTGTGGACCAGAACATTGATTCTGGTCTTGGTTTCCATCTCAGCGTTATATCAGACTGTTTGGTGGTTTAATTCTTTTCTTTTGCAAATATTGTTTGCTGGATACTCCTTCCCTACTAATTCTTTTCTACTGCACTCCCAACTCTGGGACCTCTCCGAGAGCTCGGTGTTCATGTTAAACTTGAAGTGCTCTCTGGCTCAGCTCTGGAAGATGGAACAAACATGCCACCCTGCCTCTGGCTAATGTGACACACAGGAAAAACCCCCTTCCTTAAAAAATTCCCACAGGCAATCTGGAAATCCACCCTAGTGGCATCCTGTGGGCAAGGAAAAAGGAGTAGCACCATTTGCTGAGGTACTGCCCCCTGCTCTGGGGGCAGCTGCCTCTGGGCCTGATTTACTGCACAATTCAGGTTATCGCCTTTTTTCCCCCTCTTAACCAAAAGGAGGAAAAACTTGATAGGATCTATAGCCCTCTTGACCAAAGTTCAAAAACAAAGGCCTTTGCTCATGTTTCAGGCACACTTGGCTACAGGAACTGCATTTTTAACACTGAAGTGTAAAAGGAGCTTGGATGCTGTTTCAGATATTATTTCAAATATGAACTGGTGCCTTTGGGGGTTTCTTTCTGCATCTGGCTCAGTACTTAAACCATTAAAAGTCAGTGACATCCCTTTCCTCAAAATAAGATGCTTTTTAAAAAAAAAATAAGTCTTGCTGCTACTTGAATTGGAGGAATGAAAAGCAGAACATGACCTGCCACTGCAGTCCAGGCTCTGGTGTCAGGTGCAAGAGCTCAGTTAACATTTGCATTTGTCTTTTGAGTGGTGTCTTCCCCTGTTTCTGCAGGCAGGTTGGTGGAGCAGAGCTCTGGCTGTGCATCCCCTGAAGAGCAGCTCTGTCCAGGTGTATCCGTGGGCTCAGCCTGGTGTTCCTTTGCTTCCGAAAGCTGCTGGATATGGAGCTGCTCCTCCATCCATGGACACGTGGACCAACAGACTGACCTTGCCCTTCTGTCCTCGTGCTGTGCCTCTGCAGTGGGGCAGCCGTGGGGTTTTGCACACACAGATGTGGCCCAGTTCTGACAGTGCAACTCTGCCCTGTCTCCAAGGGGAGCACAGAATGGAAGGAAAAATAAGAATAATAAATTGTGTTGGAGAAAATTAAACCTTACCATAGGCACGGTAGCAAGTCAGATCTTTTAGCTGTGGGAAAGACTGAGATGAGACACCTGAATTCTTCAGTGTATGCATTTATCAGTGAAGCCAAGGAAGGTAAATAATTAGGATGTTGTATTCATTAGCGTGTCAAATATATGTACAAACATACAATTGTAAACATTGTACATGGGGAAAGTTGCCCCTAAAAGAACAGGGAAGAATTTTACTGCAGATCAGACTTGAAACAACATCAGTTCTGGTGAGCCTGCCGTTATCTGGGTTATGGAGCAAGGAAGTCACACATTTCCCCTGGTGCTCAGGACTAGAGCACAGCCCTTCTGCAGCACTGTCAGAACAAAGACATTTTTGATGATGCTCCAGTTAAGAAATATTAAAATACACAAATGCTGTAAAAGGTCAGAAATTGTGACATAGAAATAAAGACCTAAAATGAGTTAAAAGCAAACATTAGTGGAGAGCATAGACATCAACATACTAATGCCTTGATAACAAAGTGGCTCATGCTATCCAAGGAAGGAATTTTGATCAGAATTCCTACACTCCAGGAGGCATTCCTGTATCTTGGGAGACATTTGATGTATTTAACAGCTGGGTATCAGACACCTGATGTTAAAGATGCAAGTTCCTGCCCTTGTTTGCAGTAATGCCTTCGCTGTCTGTAGGTGTTGGAGTGTCTTAGAGATCATCCATTCCTCCTGCTACTTTGATTTTGAAATTTCAGCTGCTTAGATACCTTTCCTTTCCCTCTCACCTCCCCACCAGAAAATCAAGATCTCTGCTTTTTAATTCTCAGAATAACCTCTAAGGGAGGATTATTACACTTGGTTTGAATTTTATTTTAAAATAATTAATTGCAGTATGCAAGAAATTTATTTTTGTTTGTAATAAAATTATCTATTTGGGAGTACAGCAGTGTGTTCCTGTAATCCCTTTTGGTTGATGGATGTAAAAGTTTAATTTAAATTTACAGTTCAAATGAACATGTTGTAGAACATAAACCAATCAGGAGGTTTGCTTTGCTGTTACAAACTGTAGTTCAGCTCCCTTTGCAGCACTGTAACATTTCAAATGTCCTTAAAAGACTTTCTTTCTGATGCCTTAACTTATTTGCATTTGAGAAAATTTTGTAGCTGGTGCCTGTGTGCAGAAATTAACTGACATTAAACAACTGAAGTGGCATGAGCTAGTCTAAATCCAATAAAAATGCTGAATGTGATGGTTTGTTAGTTGTTAATAGATTTCAAAATGCTCTGAATTTTTCAGTGGATACTTAAGTTTTACATAACTTGTCATGTAACAATGTTTTCATTAGTTCTGAGACACTGAGGATGTGTACAAAAATCCATGGAAAATGTGAATAAATGTATGGGAGATTCATTTGTCTTGTGTCAATCACTGTCATTTTGAGTGCGTAACACTATTAATAAAATGAATTGTACCACCAGTTGCTTGCAGGTGAACTCCTGCCTGGAAAACCGTGCTGCTAAAAGAAGGAATATCCTGCCCTGGCCTTTCCGCATTCAAACCTGGAGCCAGTTAAGCCAGTTTGTATCAACAGAGAGCCTCATCTCTACCCTAACTGCCCACGACTTTTTGAATAAGGAAACAGAAGCAGAATTTCCATGGTTTGAAGTAGTCACCAATATACTTACCCACGTTTCTGGTAGGTTTGTGCACTGCTCATTTTTTAAGGCATTGTTTAGAAATTCTTATTTGCACCTGAGCATCCCAAATGTAATTAGTTTGGTGGGGATTACTGTAAGGGACATCTTAACCTTTGCTGAGAGGTGACACTGAAAAGAATCATGTCTGGAAATCTGCAAAGGCTTCAAAGATACGACAATTTTCCTGTTTGGGCAGTACCCCTGAGGAAAAGGTGTGACTTTGCTTTACTACCTCAGAGCACAGATGACATAAACACAGACCTTTTGTCTAAACTTGTTCTGGAGCTCTACCTGAACTGGTGGGCACTCGGGGCAATTCTGTTCACTGCAGCTCCAGAGAAAACTTGCAGGTGGTTTCTCCCTTGTAAAAAACAAATTCCTAACTCTGAAAACGGTGGATTACATGCCCAACATAATTAATCTGGCAGTTAATGAATTATCTCTGTTTCCTTACCTTTACAGTGAGGTCAGAAATGACTCCTGTGACCAACCACCTGTGCTGGGCAGGGTACCGTGGACATCCATAGCAGGGAGCACAGCATTCCAAATTCATGCCGAGATGAAAGCCTGGATAAGAACTCCTCCTGCTCCTTGATGGTACTTCCATCACTGTCATTTTCCAGGGAAAACCCAGTCTGACACTTGCAGTGATGAAAGAAGGTTGTGGCCACCCTCTCGTCCTTCGGGAGCAAAGCAAAGCCTCCACACTGGCTGCAGGCTTAAGGCATTCGCTGCTTCCAGTAGGGGTTGGATGAACACAACGGCTGCATCCCAACTACAGGCTGAGTGCAGGACTTGGGGAAGTCTGTAAACTGCTCCTGCTGAATCTCCCCAGCAGGAAAAGCAGAACCACAAACATGACCACACTTCAGTGTCCGGGGAAGATGGGAGGGGACAGAGCAGGGGTGAGTCAGCACACACTGCAATCCTCAGTGCACACAGTCTAAGGCAGTGCAGAGATAAAGGGTGAGCTCAGTTTTGTGACACTGCACAAACCCTCACTGAAGTTCTTCCTGAATTAATCAGGAAGAAACCATGACAGCCATCAGTCCTCACTATCATGCACTGCACAAACTTAAATGTTAATGACTATGCAATTAAACATGGATCAGTTCAAAAGGGTTGTTCTAAAGGCAAAAAGCTTTTCCAAACAAATTCAGGACCACACTGACTCTTACCTTCTTCCTTACGCAATGTCAAGTTGTCAGAGACTGACCACTGAGAAAAAACACGATTAACAGTCCACAGTTGTTTAAGAGGTCTGTTTATTGGCTGCAGGGTCCAACACTTTCTTCACTGCTGCCATATGCAAAGTCACCTCTGTTTTTGGTGCACAACGTTCTCCTTGCTCTTTGTTCACAGGGCTCAGTACAATGCCAGCATGATTGCCAACCCATCACTTTAAAGCAACACTGATGAACTGATGGGGCAAATAAAACCCAAACCATGCAACATGTGTTAGGCTGAGAAAATGAGGCTGAGAATATTTATATATTTACACAGAGAACGTTCAACATTGCAACCCGCTCACAGACTTGTGTTACCCTGACCAGGTATCCCAACAGCTACATTCTGGTGTGAAATACTCCTTTAAGGTTTGGTGTAAAAGCTACTTATTCCACAACACCTTTAACTGGATTCTACTGCACCTACTTGTGACACAGAATTCCTACACACCAGCACCACACACCGCCAGACACACCCCACAGGACACGGTAAGGCATTCACAGACCTCTGACTGCTGTGACCACAGCAAATCCATTTTCCAGAGCTTTCAGCTGTGACCTTTGGAAACCATGAGAGCCTTTCAAACACAGAGGGTGAGTCCCTAAGAGACGGATGGTTCTTCCAAGAACCTTAAACTTGTCATTCCTCGACACTGCTACACACAACACAGACAGAATTTAAGACGTTAATTTCCTAAATAAAAACTTGTTCTTAAACCCCACTGGGTAACAACAGGGCTTAGGCACTTCTGAAGGTTTTGTCTTACATCTGTCTTTAATATGGGGAAGTTTCAGACTACAAAATACAGGACAAGCAATCATCTGGAAATGGAATAATTAAGGATTGGCAAGAAGCAGGTCAATAGTCTAAGAGCACAGACTATTTCTCTGGACTCCACATCCACACAGAACTTCAGTGACCATATGGGATTCTGCACATGAGGGTCTGCTGGAAGAAATTTCCCTGCAGAGCCAAGGACTTCACTGTCTAAATTAAAACTTGTGTAAGAACACACTTTGGGAAAACCACTTCACTGTGAAAAGCCACCTGTGCAAACAAATCTCTTTTCTGGAGAGCACACCGTGCCCAGAAATGGAAAACTGAATGACAGCGACCCAGAGCCCAACACACCCAGGCCTTGTAAACAATGAAGACCAGGAGAATGGAGGGAGAAGGAGAAGGGACCACACGAACCGGGTTAGCCCAGACAGCTGAAAGACTCGTGGTGCTTCTGAAAACAGCTTCTTTTAGGAGGAGACTTGGAATCCACCCTGTGCTGGCTGGCAGTCTGAGAACACAACTTCACACTCGTGGTGTCTCTAAGGCAGAGCAATAATCTGCTAATACAAAATAACTGATTTAAGAGATTTCTGAAGAAAAAAAAAAAAAAAAAAGGCTTTGTACTTGTTAAATTGACAGCAGTGAAAAGCCTGATAAGGGTGAGAAGATTCACATCCTTGCATTTGACACCTAACAATGCACAACATCATGAAGGGCTCAAGCCTTCATCTCTGGGGGAGTGAATGGGTGGAAGGATGGGAGGAGTTAACTGAGCAAGGAGGTGTGGTGGGATTCTGTAAATAAATAAAGCTGTTCTGCAAAGCTTCCCAAGTGTGTTAAGCGTGCTGCATCCTCAAACACCACCATAACCAGTGGAACCCACTGTGCTCCAACAGTTCAGAGCCAAAGAGCCTTCATAGCCTGCAGGACACACCAGCTCCATCCCCAGCAGTTGTTTAAATGGCCAACAGAGGCTTAAAATGGTTTACTGCTTTGGAGCCACAGAATTAACCACCCTCCAAATTAATGGGGTGAGAGGTTCCTATTAACATTCCCTTTTCCTTTTCGGTGTAGTGCAATAGCGTGCTAAGGGGTCAGCTGTGCCATGCTGACCCAAGCAACATTTTGATGAACTTCCCTGTCAGTCTGTCCACACAAGGACAATAAATTCTAACTTTCAGGGTTGTTTAAAAGCAGAACAAAATGTGGAATTTGATAACAGAAAGTGGGAACCAGGGGCTATACATAAGAAGTCCAAGTCAGTTGTTTAGAGAAGGAATAGCTGAGAATCTGGCACATCTTTGTTTCTGAAAAGCACTATTGACATTCAGTAGACTTTTTGACCTCTATTTTCCATGGATGGCCACAAGGGCCATACCTGTAGTCCTTTTCTACTAGAAAAGGTGAGTCTTCCACGTACCTATAGGATATCCCACTAGCAAGATACAAGAAATAAACTGATTTTTTTTAGGACATTGCAGCCCTTCAAACATTAGACACCAAAATGCACCCACGTACATGTAACAAAGCAGACAACACCTCCTGCACAACAGGTGTGGGATCTGAGCTGCACCTTCAGTAACTCTGCCTTTAAACTCATGCACTGGCTTGGAATCACTCTGAGATTTGCTGAATCACTCCTCATCTGCTCTGAGATCTTACACAGCAAGATTTGCTCAGTCTGTCAAATCACACAAAACGCAGCTACCGAAACACAATACACAACACCAAGGGAGCATTACAAACTCCTGTCGACTGAGAAGTGTTCAGGCACCTACCACTGGAGTTCCTGCCTGGATACCTTTCCTTTTCTCATGTGTTATTCCTCTGGCTGGCTGACTGAAAGGTATCAGCGGTCATTAGAAGCACAAATACGAACTGTCTCTTCCTTCCCTCCCCACGAAATATCTGAAGGAAAACCAAGCACTGCTTTGCCCAGTCCAGCAGTATGAAAGTGCAGAATGAGGAGCACATTTAGAGGCTTGTTTTCTAGCTGAGGAGTGGTTTAATTCCCAGCCTGGGCCAAGGGAGAACATTTCTACGAACTGACATCAGGCACTGACTACCTGGGGATCTCAGGTAAGCACCAGGCTGCCTGGCAAGGTCCTTGAGGGCCCTTCAGCTGCTGAGTGAGGACTCCACCTCTGCCCTGGCTGAGGACAAAGCCTGGGGCAGTCAGGTTGGTGGAAACACCCTCATGTGCACACTCACACAACCACATGGTCCACAGGCACCAGCCAAGGCTGCAGTGAAAAGTGGCTGTGCTGGCAATGACAGAGTGAACATTTCCTAATGCTGCTGCAACACATTTGAAGCGAACTAGAACTGGTCAGCTGTCCCTGTCATACACTCATGCTGCCGGTGTAAGAACTGCTGCCACTCCCAGGCCTGGCCTCAAACACAGACAGACCTCCTTACCATGCTGGAGTCACCATGGTGGGCTGAATGGCAAATTTAGTCTGCCTTTATGCTGAAGTGGAGCTATTTCCATGGCATCTAGCCTGAGGGAAAAAAGCAGGAAGTCCTGTTTGAGAGGTCAAATCATTAGATGCTACTGAGAGAACAACAGCAAAGCACTTGGGCAAGGCCAGGTGTGAGGGAGACACAGGTCCAGGCTCAGAGCACGTGCCATTTGGTAACTGCAGCAACAGCATCAGGTTTGGGTGCTCAGAGTCTGAAAAGTGACAAAAATGGCATCTTTGCTCTCCCTCTGTGCGTGTGGGGAGCCTGATGTGCCCCAAGACACGTCAGTCCTCCTACTGCTGTGCCAGCTGTGCAGTCCTAAATAAACGCAAGTATGGACTGGCTCCCATAACAAAAGAGTGAGCCAGAGCACAGTAGTCTCAGTATTTAATCATTTTGTTTTCATATCCAGGACAGCAGGGTTTTGCTGTTTAGAGAGAGCTGCACTTCATGTGTAAACATAAGGCTGTTTTCCTGAGAGCTCCTGACACACCACTTTGAGACCTCCCATTATGCAATTTTTAGTCACTTTTCAGAACAGAACTACATTTCCATCTTTTGTATTTCCAAAAAACTCTCTGTGCTTCAGTATGCAACAACCAGGAGATGGAGGATCCAGGCAAGCTGCCCGACCATAAATCAGCTCTCATGCCATCCTTGGCTACAAATGGCACCACAAGGACGCCTCTATGTACTCTCAAGTCCAGTGCATGCAGGAGGATGTTGGTTACTGGGAAGGTTTTAGGCCCTGGAGTCCAATCATGGCCTCCTGTTTTTCCACTTCAGACTCAAACTGGCACTGACTCAGCTGAGAGAGAGATAAGCAGCATTAGTACTGGAGATGAACCTCAGCTTTATTATAGCAGCACATTTTAGCCTTCTTTTCCCTGGCTTGTTTTCTTAGCCAGCTCTTGAGGATGAAAATGTTGCTGTTCTTTGGTAGATACGGAAATCTGTCAGCAGAGTTCACCTGTCCTAACACTGACACATGAAAAATGGGAACATTTTCAGCCTCTTTTAAGCTCTGACCTGACCTGCTGCACGTACCAAAATGGCAATGTATCTTTGTAGGCTCTTTTTCCCTCAGCAGGACATGACTCTCTCATCCCTTCACCCCCCCCATGCACACGCACGAAGCCGTTCCCACGAGGAGAGCGCATGGCCAGAGTCTATGGAACTATGTCCATTAGCAAGTCAGTAGGAAATTCCCAGAATGTTTCTCTCAAAGAGTATAAAGTTTAGCACATTCTGTACATATGGTTGGTTTTCTCAGTTATAAAGTAAACACGGTAGCAAACTGTCCATAAAGTGTTGACTCGGTTTAAATGCAGCCCCTTCTCGTTTTATCTTGCTGAGAGTCCTGTCCCAGTCAGAAACACTCCAGAGACGTGGGCATTCGGTGTGTGACAGCAGAGGAAGGAAGAAAGAGGCACTTTTGATCGGCTGGTATTCCTGGACTTCCCTTTTTCCCGCGGAGGTTTCGTTCCGACACTAGGTGGTAGTGCTAGCACGGGAACCCGCTGTGCATAGGCACTTGGCAACTCGGCTCCAGGCAGGGCCCGCTCCGCTATGTCATCAGGATCGGCTTCTGCCGCACTTCCAGGATATCTGCGCAAGGGACACAAACGCATGGCAAGCTTAGGGAGCTCCTGGAAGCAGTCGCAGCCCCGGGAAGCAGGAAGGACTGGGGATGCACCTGCAGACTGCAGCACAGCCCACCAGGAATCTAGAGTTCACCAGGGAGCAGCTGGGAGGGACTGGGAGATGGGAAACTGCAAATCCAGCCCAGCACGTGGAGGGGACAGCTGATCTACTGGCGTTTATATTGGGATGAAGCAACACCTGTCAGACACGGGGTGGCAGGATCTTCCTGGGAAACAAGTGTAAGTGCCATTAACCAGAGATGCCAAGGGGTTTTCCCTTTCTTAAAGGGAACATCCCCAAGTCCCTTAGAGAGACTGCTGGATCTGAAGACGTAGGGAAAAATAATTCAACTGGTTCATCCTTTCTACAGCCCATAGCCTACATTTCTGCATTCCAAAATCTACCATAAAAGCCACTCCTCCTCTTTTTGGCTCCTCAGCTCCATATTGTCCAAATGTGACAGAATATGAACCTGTAAAATTTCTGTCATGATCACGGGCACCTTTCTAAATATGACAGAAAAAACAACATGCTGGCAAGGCAGGACACTGGTAAAACTGGAAACTGGGCTGCTACGTCCTTTGGAAGGCTACGTAGAGAACAAAGAACGTGGAAGAGGGAAGCACACAATTAAGAGGCTGATCAAACACAACTGCATAAAGAGGATGACATGAGTAAAAATTGATCTGCAGCTCCAGAGGGCTCCAGCCACACTTATAAAGAATTAAACAACAGTGAGCGGAGTCCAGAGATGATTAAGGGATTGGATCACCTGACACACAAGGAGCAGCTGACAGAAGTGGGACGATCTAGCACAGAGAGAAATCTTATCAATATGTATAAACTTAAGACATTTTAAAATGTACTCTGATCACTGTCACTGGGATTTTAATATCTTAGTACAGGCCTCTCCCAGAGAGGTGAGCACCTTTCCCACTTCACCCTGCCCCATGTGTAATGCTCCTACTCCCTGGAAACTGCCACTGGCACAAGTGCATTGATCACAACAAGGCCTTGAAAACGGGCTCTACCTGATGTGTGAAACTAAAACAAATGTGGGTTGTGAAAAACTGCAGAGGAAATTTCTGCCCTGGAGCCCAGACGTTTCACGTCCTATTTCTGTGCATCTCAATATATACTCCAACTCCTGCAACCGTATGTTCAACGCATGAAGTCTCAGAGAGGATGTTCAAGCTCAAAGCAAGTATTTGAGCAGGGAGCATTTGTGCCACCCACCTGAGCAACTATTAAATGCCAGCAGGAACAATACATCTCCTGTGAACTCCAAAAGGCTTGTGGTGGGAGAGTGAGTGAGCTTGATAACTCCAGCTAATTTGCTCTAATATTATCAACACAATTATCATAAGGAATAATTATTTTGCTGAAACACTGTTCAAAGTCCATCCTTAATTACACAGGAGCAATTTTTACTGGAATTTTTCATTTCTTCTAAACTGAAATCAACCCCTACATACAGTGGGATTGCAGAGAAAAACTTGTTCCTCTGACTTAGCAGCAAAATCCCCCAACACAGAAGGCTGTCTGTGAACCAAAGAACTCTGTTTTTGCACAATACGTGCCAAAATTCACCTGTTAAAATTCGATGCAATGGCAAAGTGATGTAAGTTAAGTGTGCATAGAGTAGAAAGTTTTCATCTGTCCTGTTCAGCTTCAGCCAGGAGCCCACCAGCGAGCGCCCTGTCCCCGACAGGGACCGCGACCGCAGGTTGGTCGCGTTGTGCAGATCTGCAAAGGCACAGAGAGACAAAGAGGGTCAAGGGATTGCACTTCTTGCACTTCACTGGAACACTTCTGAAGATAAAAAAAAGAGGAAGGCCCCCTACTCATGGTGCAGAGACAAACCACGTGCAAGATGTGACTATTACTGTTTTTTTAAATCAATCAGATGTTGCCCGGTACAGAATTCATCATTTACACTGAAGCCAATAAATGGCAGCAGCTGCAAACAGCTTCCTGCGGACAGAGCAGCCAGGACAGGGGATGAACCCTCTGCTACCACACTGCACAAGCAACACCCTGAGCCAGTCCTCCCTCATACACAAAATCACAGAACATCCCTACAATTAAGCAGTTACTCATGCAGAGATGCACCAGAGTAACAGAAGAGAAACTGTTTGTTTGGAAGAAAACTGACATCTAGCACGCAGGAGGACAGTCAGCATTAATGCCCCAGCCTCCTGCCCACCTGGGACCCTTCAGCAGAGTCACTCTTCTCATAACTACTTCAGATAACCACAAGTAATTTTTAAAACAAAAGGATACTGAGTCCCCTCTAAGTCAGACATGGCTTTTACAACTGCAGGTCTCTCCCACAGCCATATGGACTCTTTGTAAACCTCTTCTCCAGTGCCCTGTGACACACAGCCCTGTCCCACAGTGCTAGAAGCAGATGTTGAAGTCAACATATGAATTTTGGATCACAGTGATCCAAGCTCTGGGACTGAAAGCAGGTTCTGATCCAAACAAAAAGAACACATGGTGGTAGCTACTCTAGATAACATGGGTTAAAACACAGGTTTTGATTAGGCAAATTAGGGAACAAGAGGGAAGGTTTTTATTGACAGAACCCTGAATTAGCTACAACCAGTTTAAGTTGCACAGAATTTGCATTAAACATCATCACTTCAGCTTGTTTTTTAATGTGCAATTCCTTATTAGCTAAGCTGGTCCAGTCCTGCTGATGAGCAGTATCTTTGCTACTACTACAAGCAGAACTCATGACCTGAAAATCACCTTTGTGTTTATCTGTTAGCATGCCAACAGACAGATTTATTGACTGAACTGGTTTTAAACATATGAAAAGCAGTTTGGATGTTGACATTTGTGAGTTTCCTGCCTCACAAAACTGCGATGTGATTGGATTTATACTACAAAACTACATTCTGAGTCAGGCTCCATTTTTTCATCTTGCTGGTTGCTTCCTGCTGAGTAACTAAAATTCAAAGGAAGAGTTCCACAAGGCATTACACTGTAATACAAATGAACTCATGAGGTTTTCTCTTTGGAGAGTTCAGAACTGGTTCAAAGCCAGTTGAAGTAAATGTTTTTTCACCAACTTTAACCAGCTCTGGATCAAGCAGCTCTGCTACTTACTCTCTCATGCTCTGGGGAGCCTGGATTTGAATCCTCTTCCGTCCCACAGGGTGAAAATCAGGGAATTCAGAGAACTTGCAGCTGAGAGCGTGCCCTACCCCACAATACCTGGAACAATGTGGCACCTGGGAAAGGGAGGGGGACCTTTTCGGGACCTCCGGCGGTGGGATCCCCTCCCACAGCGCTGTGCCCTGCCCAGCCCAGTCTGTACAGCTGGCAGCACGCCCCTCACCTCCACCATCATCGTCTCTGAAGAATTCCTCGCTGTCGTTCGCCGAGTGGGACTTTTTCATCTCGGCAATTCTGTTCCGGGGCACTTTCCTCTTGAGGGACGGTGAGAAGAAGGATGGGCGGTTGTTGCGTTCCGGAGTTGGGGGGGTGCTGAAAGAGGTGACCTGAGAGGGAAGGAGAAACAAAGGTTTGCTTTTCCCTCCGTGAGCCACGAGGCAGCCACAGGTGTAAAAATCAAAGTGTCACCTGAACGGTCATCTCAGCTTCAAGACGCCCATCAAGAGGAAAAATATTTTGATATATCATCCCCCTCAGCTGTCACGTGAATAATGACCGGTTTTCCCAAGGATTTATAGTCATAAAGGAACAAAACCAATCTTTTAGGCACCAAGAACGTCAATCTTACTTCTGCATGTTGAAATTCAGGAGACTTATTATGCTAAGAATGTACTGTATTGGGCACACTCAAATGGTGCACCTTCATTTCTTTGGCAAGCATCCAAAGCTTTGTCCCACAGCATCCCTGTGGAAGGTCACAGTGTCCCCAGGGAACAGGGTCACAAGGCCATTATTGCACCCAACATGCTGAGGCAGAAGCGCAGCCAGTGCACAATTGTGTGTCCTGTTTCTATACAGGATTGGAGAAACCTATCTGAGATGCCCCAGTTGATTTGACTATTCCAAGTGATGGCAAATACAGAGATAGAAGTGTATGTGGTGAAATACAGGGACAAAACTATCAAGAAACCTTTCCTTCAGAGCAGAAGTTGCCCTTGAATAATCCACAATTAAGGCCGAGCACAACTATTTTGGAGAGAGCTGAAATGCAGGGTTGATGTACTGGCTTTGACAGCAATGTTTTAATAGTTTCATTTCAAATGGAAAAACAAAATAGGGATAGCTACTTTGCTAAATCCAATTTGATGTTTTCCAGTTGACACCAGAAGCCTTGCAGACAAAAGATCATGTCACTTCTCCAGGCCTGACTCCTCCAGCCCATATTTGTGTGGTGGAGAACAGGGGCCAAATCAGCATCTATGGTCTGGTTCTATTGGCATTTTACTGCACTTGCACTAAAACTAAGCATATGTATGAATATGATACTGCATCTAGATCCATAATGTCTATAGGCTTCACACTGGCAGCATTCCTCAGTGGCAAAATCTAACGGCACCATTTCCTGGGAGGTTTAGCAAGCAACCTACATAACACACATATTCCATGTTTTTAGGTAAATCCCATCTCTTACAGAAATGGAATCTATTATTTTCATGGAAAACAGGCAGAATCAGTTTCCCTGGCATCAAGATTGCTGTTGTTTCAACAAAGCACTCCTCCAGAGTATGAATCATCCAGTCATCTCTGTATCTAAGTATTTGCTCAGGAGAAACTGTGCTAAAAATCCATCTCATGTACTGAGTGTGTTCAAAACACACCCTGGCAAACCTCAGTTCAGAACCTCGATGTGAGTTCAGCCCGGCTTCAGTCCCTCTGCTGGTTCATGCTTCACCTCAAGTCAGCATTTCTGTCTCCTGCTTACCCTCTCGTGCACTGGGGAGTCTGGATTTGAATCCTCTTCTGTCCCATAGGGAGAAGTGTCCCCCGTGGAGACTCTGCTCACGGCCATCTCCGCGTGCCCCTTCCCCTGCGGCCCCTTCATCCGCACAAACTCCATGTTGTTGTATTTATAGAAGCCAGAGGACATTCTCTGGGCCATCTTCGCTGCAACACTCACCTACAACACACCAGGACAGGAGAGAAAAACATGCAGCAGCAGCCCTGCAGCTTGAAAATAGCCATCTCTGAAAGAATTATCTGAGAACAAGTCAAAACCATAGTGGATAGTGATTCTTAAGAAGCATTTAAGCCAAAATCTGAAGTGATTTCACAGAGCCAAACACAGGCTCTGAGGAGAACCAACTCCTCCAGCTGTGCAAAAGGCAGAGTTACCAATGGCACACTGAGACAAACCAGGTTTTTATCCAGACCCACCCACTGAGCACAAGCAGGGAGGGATGTGCACATCTCACTGCAGCCTGTGCTGGGACACCTGTTTGAGTCCAAAAAGCGACAGACACACACATGAGGTGCCTTGAACCAGCAAAGCACACGGCACAGCTCTGGCACTACCTTATGGCACGTCACTTCAGACAGTTGTGCGTCCACACTGTCAAGGCCAAAGCACAAAGAAGCATTCCCATGCACAGCTAACCTTCAGCACCTTCAAACCCCCTCAACTGGCCCAAGGGCTCAACTTCCAGTTAACACAACTGAACTGGAAACTGAACTGAGAACTGAAAAAAGGAACAGACCAATATGAAGACAGTCAAGGTTCAGTCTAGTGAAGTAAGTTGGACTTATCTGACAGTTTAAGCAGTTTACAGCAAGTTCCAGCAGTTTATGAAAGGCTGAGGTGCCCATTATGGAGCACAACTCATTTTGTACTGAGAATTACAGAACTGTAGAATAGTTTAGGTTAGAAAACACCTTTAAGAGCAATCCAACCCCTGACCAAACATGATCAAGCCCACCACTAAAGTACGTTCTTAAGTGTCACATCCACATGTCTGTAAATCCCTCCAGGGCTGGTGACTCCACCACTTCCCTGGGCAGCCGTGCCAGGGCTGGACAGCTGTTTAGGTGAAGAAATTTGTCCTAATATCCAATCTAAACCTCCCCTGAAACAACTGAAATCAAGTAACCTTCTAAAAGCATAGAGACTTTACTTCTGTAAAGTTCTGTAAAAAGAATGGTCCAATTTCAAGTTTTGCCTGTGGCTGTAGTGGAGTATTTGAAGAGCCAACAATTTTACTCCATCTAACAAAACAGTGTCAAGCAGGTGTGCTGTCAGTCAGGACATTCCTGGGCTACGAGGTGGCTTTGCCACATCAAATCTTGTCTTTCCATGGCAGGGCTTTCTTCTTCTGTTGTCTTCAGTGATTCTGCATTTCCATGGATTTTAACAACACACCTGCTGATTGTGTGATGTCACAAGGTGACAGGGGGAAAGAAATAATTTTTCTTTTACGTTCTCTCAAACTGCTAGAGAAGTTTAACTGCTCATATTTAAAAGAGGGACAAGGGAAAGTATTCAGGACCTCTCCTGACAAGGATAGAAACAAAGGGAAATGAATTTTACAGTCACAGTAGATATTGTGGGAATTTTTTTGTTTCTGAAGAGCTCTCGGGATTGTCTTCATAACAAACCATTTGAGAAGTTTATTGACTCTTGATTTCATCACTAAGTACTGAATTTGAAGCTGAATGTGCTGGCAGCATTTCATGTTTCTGTAGGAAAGCAAAGAAAGCTTCTTTCTGGGGCAGTGAGACCACAGTGGTCTTCTGAAAACAGCCATGAGCACAAAACAGAATGGAGAAAAATGTGCTTTACATAGAGAAAGGTAGTTACCAGAGTTTCAGATCTGCCAGGAAATCATACCTTCTAAGAGACTAGAAACATCTGTGACCCTTCAAGAAAATGAAGGGGCTCCCAGAAAACTGTTGTTCAGGTCCATTCCTGTGTCATGCTCTTGACTACTGATCACCTTCACTTCTTTTTTGAGTCAAAAGCAGTAGCTTTCAGGTAACTTTCAAAGCCAGAAAAAGGACTGATACAGCTGATCTAAGAGGACAAAAAGCTGAGAGTCTCAGCCACAAAGACAATCTCGACAGAGCACCATTGCTGCAAAGGGCAGTGTCCTTCAGAAGCTCCTTACCCTGTTGTCATAGACCTTCTTGAGTGCTTCATAGCGGATGGACCCCTGGAAAATCACCCCTTGGAAGGTGTTGCTTTTGTCACTGGCCACCAGCTCCACACAGACCATCTCTCCTTCTCCCACGGTCATGTCACTGAAAACCTGCCAGAGATCCAAGGTGAAACACTTGGAGGCAAACTGCTGTTGTTCAATTGCAAATACATTCAGATTCCCACGGCTGTTCTCAGGCCCAGGGCAATTGCAATAACCCTCAATCAGCCACGAACATTTGTTGGTAAGGCACAAGAAACCAGCTAATCAGATATAAGACCAGTATAGGACAAAACTTTGCTGCTGCTCCAACAAGGAACTCACCTCTTCAAAGCTGTCAATCATGAAGAATATGTTGGGGTAGCTGATCTTTGACTCCTCTCCTTTACTGTCCATCGGGTGTTTGCTCGGAGATGCAAACACTTGCTGAGGAAGACACAGAGAAAACATCTCTTCGCAGTTAAATGTCTCAGGGATAGACACACTGAACACAAGGCAAGGAACACCAAAACACCTCAGCCCAGCACTGCTCACTTACACTAGAGGTGCTGGACATCCCGCAAAAGCAAAGCCGGGCTGGTTTCTGGCTACGGCCTGATTTGCAATAATGACCCTTGAGAAATCCTTGGATTTTCACAGGCACGTTATCAAACACTGCTGGCTCAACAGTAAATGTCCCCCTGTGGAGCTGACCTCTCACCCTCCTAAGGCACAGCTGAGGTATCCCACATTTCAGCACAGAGAAAACCACCCCCAGCTGCCTTCAGGTCACTGCAGTGCACTGCAAAGAGCACACACAGAGCAACAGTTACGGTGGAGCAGCTGAGCCAACACCCTCCATTTAGTTTAATTTAATTGTTATTGTTTGCTTAGTGCCACGCTAGGACCAACCTCCCCCAGGAATGGGAAGTGTGGCCCTCAGGAGGACAAGCACTGGGTTTCTCATCCCCATCTTCTGCTTCTGCTCCTTTCTCTATCCACTGAGCTTCCTCCTGCACACTCCTCCCTCTGTAGCAGTTCCTGAATTCCTTTGGTGACTTCACACCACAAAACGTATTTAAATAGCTAAAGGCTTTAAATGTTATCATTCCAACAAGATTAGCAACTAGGTAAAGAGGGAGAAGGAATTCATACCAAGCAGTTTTCTTTGCTTTCACTCCTGCTCAAACAGAGCTTTGAGTTAAAGAACTCTGTCAAATCTTAGCCCGCTGTGGACGTGCTGAAAGCTCTGGATCTGCCCAGGCTGACAGGCTTGTGACACTCCTGCTGCAAACCTTTCAATGCAAAACATAACTACAGACAGGATATTACATCATGACAGGGGTGCTTTGCCTTTTTTGTACTTATGAAGCCTACATGCACATTTACATATAGATTATTAAAAAGCAAGGTTGTTTCAAGACCAGAAACAAAAAACGATACTTGCACCAACAATTTATAAGCAGTCCCACAGCAGGGGCCTCTAAGAGTGAGGAACAAAAAACTTCCTCCTCATTCTAGACACTGTCCCTCATCCTGTTCTTCACAGTTTTCAAATCTGCAAATAACATTTACAGATTTTTCTCAAAAAAATTTTGCAGAAGTTAACTGGGGGTGAAACTTGGACTAGTAAAAACTGAAAATAAGCCATGAGAAATAACTGGCTTACATCAGCAGGGCAGTGTGGTGTCTCAACAGCACCAGAAGAAGGAAATTACGTGCCTAACCAATGCAAATTATAGAGACAATAATCATCAGTGCTAGTTTTGTTTGTAGGCAAAATAAAAGTTCTTTTAAAATGGTAGAACAATATTAAGGGATTAAAGAGCACTGTTTTATTTCTGTAAAGCCACACAAGCAGCTGCATGAGTAAGGGAATGGAAACGCCTGGGAAAAAACAGCCTTTGAAAGTCAACAGCAGCCTTTTAAGGAATCTCTCCTAACTAGGAGAAGTTGTTGCCAGATCTGCTGGAAACTGAGTGAAGAAGTCACAGGTTTTGTGTTCCTATCCCCTCCGTGCTTGTTATTCAGTGTCCTCCACTGTGCTAAGCGCTGGGTTAACTGCACACAAGCGATTAAAGCCTTTGGTGTGGAGATGGAAGGAATGAGCAGTTTGAGAAACTGAGAATCTCATAAAATAATGAGATACATTGGTAACCAGTAAATTGTCCACTGCGTAACAGCTCTACATTACAAATTTATCCTGAAGGCTCATTAAAACTAAAGCTCACCCCAGTTTTAGGTTTAGCCTCAGACTGGGGAACAGTTGGGCATGCTCCCCTCTCCCCAGCACCACCTTCCCTCTCCCCCCCAAATCCAGCAGGCAATGATACACACCCTGAGAGTATGCAGGAATCTTCCCAATTTTGTGAGAGGGGCTATAAAGGACATTTAGATCTCTCATTTAGATGAGTGGCAAGAAATGTCACTACCCAAGGACCTGAGATGCCTCACAAGGACGCATCTGTCAGAGCGCAGCCCGAGAACCACTCCCTGGTTTTGGAGCAGTTTTTAGGACTAGGTAATGCTGGATGCCAACCTCTGATCCACAGCAACAGAAGGGGAAGCTCACCTGAGATTTCTTTTTGTGGATATGAATATCTCCTCCATCGGAGCGTGTGCACACAGCACAGGTCACCACATAGTCCAGCTAAAACAGGGCACCAGGGAGAGAAACTGAGGGTTAGAGTTGGGAAAACAAAACCTTCGTGTGCAGGGAGCAGAACACATTCTGTCTTTAGTCTTTTTTGGCTGTCTAAAAAGTTTTGGTGTTGCCATTCTCTTTACAGTGCTGAACCTCCTACGATTTTCAAGGCTGTGTTTGCTCATTAACCCATGACACTGCAATCTCTGCTGCACAAGCCCTGGGTAAGGACACTCCTGCCAATGTTCTTTAGCACGAGCTTCCTGTCAGCTGGGGGGATGAGCAGCACCCCCCACCCTCAGCACACTGAGGTAGAAATGGAAAAGATCTCCCTTCAAAATGGGAAAAAGAGACACAGTAATGAACACAAGTGACATATTAGAGAGGTCAGAACACACTGACACAGCCTGACAACAACCTGAAAAACCTTGCAAAGGACCCAGTGCCACGGCTCTGGACTGCAAAGCCCAGCTGTAACAGCATCTCTGAATTCCGAGTGTGGCAAATGGATCCTGGTTTTATTGAGCATCAAATTAAGGCAGAAGCTGCTCTCTGCAGAGAAGTTCTGCAATGAGACTTCTGGGAGGAAGGAGGGAGAGTGAAAACAATTTGTTTTCCAGGACGTGTGCAATGTCTCCCATTCTGAGATCATAATCAGCAAACTTTTAAGGGATCTCGAGTGGCTATAGCAATGTTCAGGTTCCCTAAGCACCAAAATAACACACACAATAACCAAACAACTTACGAGTTAATTAAAGAAATAATTTGTGCCTCATGTTTCCACCACCAGAAAAAGAGTTTTATTAAAGTTCTGATGTCAAGAGCAGCAAACCCCCACTGTAACACACGACACTGCATTTTCACTTAGCAGTTCCCTCCCCTCTTAGTTGCACCACCGTTGTGAACTCCAATAGAAATATTGCTTGTCTAACAGTCACTTTCCCTCTCAAAAACCATTAAACTGGACAAAGCCTTCCTTTTGTAAAACTTTGTGACAGAGCACAAAACTCAGCCCATCCTCAATGCTTACAGCTGAAGTTTTCTGAGGAAAATAATAAACACCTCAGTTTATGTTCATTTAGATTCTGAAAGGCAAAATTAAAGCCAATGTTTCCTTCTATCCTCCAGGAGTGTTCAAATCCTCCAAGCCAGGGAGGAAAGGGGACAGATCAAAGCCTACCCCCGACCCTCTAGAAGACAAATAGCCCATGAAAATGAGGTAAGCATCACTGTTACCTTCTGCAGGATGAGGTTCAAGTAGACACTCTCTTCCCAGTCAATGTCAGGGTCTCCCAGGCCAGGAAGCTTCTTAGAATCTCTCCGGTAAACTTCCACTTCAACCTGCTAAGGAAACGTCACCTCTCCGTGAGAACTGTTACTTAGAGGCACCTATTTGCAAACAGAAAACTGACACCAGAAGCTGCATGTTGGGGAGCTTCCTAGTTTTCTGTCAGGATCTGATTTTGCTGCCTGTGCAAGGCTTTGTGTGGAAATGAACTGGGGAAAAATGTGGGATGTGCAGGAGAACAGGGAAGAAAGGCAGGTCTGTACAGGAGAACATCAGTTTTGGACAGCAGCTGCATTTATTCCTTCTAACAGGTTTTAATAAAAATGAAAGTCATAAAATCATGGATGTACAGGGAGTGTCTTCAGGGCTTTGTGAGAAACAGCCCTGCAGACACCAAGGTCATCCAGAGCTTTCTTCTTGGGATTATGGCTACTGAAATTTTCATGGGCAGTAACTGCAAAGGACAATGAGAAAAACACCCTCCAAAAGAGAATTCTGAGTCTCCTTTCCTGGATCCTGTTAATTATTCAGGAGTTGCACCTGATCCTCCTGGAACAGGCTCTGGAGCCCACAGAAAGGCAGCAAAATGCCCAGTAGCCATGGCAACTCCACACCCACCGTAGCTGTAAAGCTGAAACAAAGCCCACTGCAACAGAGACTGTACACTGTGAAGGAGGCCAAGTGCAGCTACAGACAAACCCATCCATTTCAAAACATTTACTTCAGTATTAATTACTTGAATTCTGTGCCCACAGCCACTTTGCATAACCAAAAGGCAAACCAACAGAAGGAGCAGTAAATGATCTGAAAAGATGATTAATTTCTGGTGTCTCTGCATAGAGCAGAAGAGCAAGAAGATGTCTCAGACTCCACGGGGTTCATGGGTGGTACCAACAAACACACTTTCTAAACTGAAATGCAAACTAGCTTTTGTCACACTTATCTGTAAATGGGAGACACATTCAGGTCAATAATCCCCACTGGGTTGCAAGAGTAGCTGCAATATTTCCCATTCTGAAGAAGCCAAGTTAGTTAAAGTTTTGCAACAGGAGAACTGGTGAGAAAGAGAACAGGACGGGAAAGCACATTTTGCAACATCTATTGCATGAATTTAGACTTAAAATAGCAGCAATTACCTCACCTGAATGAGGATTACTGAGCACTGAAGTTCAAAAGTCAGGCCCCATTTATCCCTAACGAGGCAAGAGTAAAAGGCACACAAGGCCATCTGTACCATCAGCTGGCAGCTAGAAACAGCAGCTTCCTCCATCTGCAAAGACAGAAAACTCTCTCCTGCATCCAGAAAACTGCTTGGCCCCCTCATTTGAGGGCACACATCAAACACGGGTTTGTTGGATCCTGCACGGCCTTGAGACTGTGCTTTCTCACTGAATTTTCACTTTCTTTCCTCATTATTACATAGGTTTATCATCAGAAAAAATGAGGGGAAAGCAAAATTGTGCAAATCAGAGGTCACACAGGGTGTGGGAATTCTTTGCAACATCTAGTGTGGCTTCTGCTGAATCCAGTTGGTACAATTTAGGATGGCATGTTACATCCATAACAGCACACATGGACATGGGAGAAGGAACATTACAGAATGGTAAGAAATCAGAGTGTTACAAACCATCCCTCTTGAATGAAGAAATGCATAAATTGGGCTACTGACCAGAAAATGGGGGGGAAACACCCTGGTGCACAGACTAGACATTTAAGTTTTAATTACCGGTGTTATTAGAGACATAGTTATGTTATTCCAGAGCTCCAACTCAACTGCATATTGATTTCAACACTGAAGCCAGACATTCCCAGACCTCTCATAAGCAGGCTGAGCTGGCTGTCACCCACAGATCAAACACACTAAGTGCTCTGCTCAACTCATGACCTGATGAGGCTCTCAGGGAGCTCCAAGCAGACACTTCTACCTTTTCCAGGGTGCATGCCCAGCCTAGCAGTGCTCTTCTGCCCCTCAGCTCCCCAGTGCCTCAGACAGATACGCTGCATTTCTGACACTGAATTATTCATTGTAATTCATCATATAGGGAAACTGGGTCTGGGCTTCTTCACCTCCCAGCAAAGTTGCTCTGCCTGACAGAGAACAGAGCATCTTCTCAGCCACGTGAGTCAGTGCAATTCATATTAAATTCACTTCTGATTTCAGCCTTCTTGTCACCCTCTCTGACTGCTTAAGATGAGTTCTTCAGAGGCTGGAAGAAATATAAAGCAATTCATTAAAAATGCCCCTGCAGCCCACACCCCTTCCTGAGTCTGGAGTGTACTGACTGTGACACCATGAAGACGTTTCAACTGCACACTTGCTCTGCCTCAGACTGGAATTCACTCTGGAAATAGGGCAGGAGATGAGAGCATCACCACCCTGACTGCTGTTAGCATGCCAGGCGTGTCTCAAGCACAGTCCAGCTCCCAGACAGCTGGATCCAGTTCTGTGTGGGAAGATGTTCCTGTCACACCAGGGACAGCATCCTTCCCTTGGCTTTTGCCAAGCAGTCTGCCAGAGCACACAGAGCAAGTGGAGACAGCCCTGAGGATCTCAAGGGTCTCTTCCAACCTGATGATTCTATTCTATGATTCTGTAAGTGCACCATGGGCAGAGGCTCTCGGGTAGCAGCTCCTCTATGTTCACACATTTAGTAAAGTAACACAAGAAAGCACAGGGATTTCTGGAAAAGAGAACTGCCAAAGGCCAAATCGTTGCACTGAAGATGTTGTTCTCCTTTCAGAAAAATCAGAGTATCAACCTGGTAATGCCAGGGTTCCTTTATCAGGTCTCACAATGAAGGCACCGTGTGGGTGCTGTCCCTGTTGTGCAGCAGTCACTGTTCTGCTCTCTGCAACCCCTCCCTGAACTCAGCACCGAGGAAGGGCTGGGGCACAACAGCTGGCTCTGCACTGACCTGCACGTGCTGCCATCACTGCCTGTACCCACTTGCCACCCATGAACGAGGAGAGAATTTATCTGGTCAAAAAGATGCAATTTTTGGCCATTTGTTTCTCTGCTGCATTCAGGTGATGGTGCGGCACTGCCGTGGATTTAGCTTTGGAAATGGACTGGTGTCTCCCCGCAGCCAGTACTTGTGTCACAGGTCCAGACACACAGGAACACGCAAACCATGGCTCCTGTTCAGTTCTGGTTCTGAAGCTGCAGTCACAACAACAGTAGTTCAAGCTTTTTGAGGACTTAACAGCCCCAATGACTATCCCATGCATTTGGCAGCAACTCTACTCCTCCACATCCACAGAGTGCTGAAGGAAACAGGACCTACTCCAAAATCCAGGCAAGCTCAGAACACATACCAAGGGTGTCTTAAATTGATCTTATTTATTGCTTTGCCCTATAGATCCAGCACCCTTTTCTAGTGAGCAGGCACGACGAAAGGCTGAAGACAACCCCACCCTGCTGGTCTATCACTGAAGCTTTACCTTCATTTCCCAGCTGTCTCTGTAACACCACATACTTGCATTTTCCACAGTCTCAGGGCAAGGTAAAGCTGCTCTCTACAGAAAGATAACAAAGCATAATCCTTTATAAACTCCAAAGAAAGAGCCAGAAACATTCCACCTTGACCTAACACCACTTTAAAATCAGAATCCCAAGTCCAACCATGTTAACCTTTCAAAGCTGTAGGTTTAGGCAATGTCCAGGACTCTTTGGAAGTGTGAGGATCGAGCTTACATTTGCTAGCAGGTCACATCAGCTGACATGTGAGGCAGCAGCAAAGGGGTTTTTGCATCTTGACTTAATAAACAGCAACAACTCAAAGAGATTTCACCTCACAAAAGCCTACTAAATTCGTTAACCTTGGGAAAAGCTACACTCCACAGCGCCCTGGCCCGCACAGAACCCGACACAGAGGGTCTGTGGTTTTGTTTAGAGGCACTGAGAGAAGAAGTATCTTCAAAACTTGGCAAGAAAAATCGCGGGAGTGTTACTGCGACATGCCAAGGAAACACGGAACTGATGCCCTTCTCTGGGATCCAAGAGTGTGCAGTGGAGACCGGCCAGAACTGGAGATGGCAGTTCTGCACTGGCATTCACATATTAGGAGCTTAATTGCTGTTTCACCCATACAGGCTCAGTTTAGAAATTGGTGGGATGGAAAAAGAGAAGCAAATGGAAAGTCACCTGGACCAGTGGGTCTGCAAAGCAGAAATTTAAAAGGCCTTTAAAAATGAAATTTAGGATGGTAGAGAAGTTCACCATCAGCACCTACTGACACACCAAATGGTACCAAATCACAGTTTATTGCTTCAAGCTGTTGTGACTAAGCTGAATCCAAAGCCCTTCTCATTCAGTCTTAAAACTGAACAGAGCCTCTAATCTTGATCTACCAGGTTTTTCCCTGCTTATCCTCTGTTGCACTTCAACTTTAAATCAAATGTTACTGCTGATATTCTTCAGCTCCAGTAAGCACAGAAAAAAAATCTGTGGAACTGGAACTGCTTTAAGTCACACAGGACAAAACCTGAAAACCCTGGATGAATGGATATTTGTTTCCCACTGACACAGCCCATCACACCAGGGCATGCAGATGATGTGAACACACCACGTGAGTGTGTCCTCCAGGGAACAAACACCACCACTGTCAGCACTCACACAAACAGCCAGAACACTCTGGTGGGTGGCAGGGAGGCTCACAGTTCTATCTGGCTTCTACAGGTACCAGTCTCTTGTTCCCTCTCTTTTCATGACATGACTTTTGCTATTTTGACATCATCTTTCAAGAAAGAATGTCCAAAACTACAAAGTAAAATAAAAACCCATGCAGTCATAATTCAAAGAGTAGGAGTAGTTTTTTGGTGTCTTACTGTGCTGGACAGGCTCAAAAATCAGGTAAAAGAGGAGTTGGAACTGCAAAGCAGTCAGCTAAAATCAAACAGGAGCAAGGCTGCACAGGTACCAAAGAGTTACCAACTATGAAGTTTCACAAAGCACCTGAAGTACTTCAAAGTCACAGGAAAGGTTCAATTCTCAGAGGTCAAGCAAAATGCCAGCAGCCAAGGGGAGTTACGAAATGCTGTGTGTTCTACAAGGCCCACTCCCCAGCCCAGCTGTTACAGCAGGCAGCTCACTAATGCTGATTTTGCAGTAACTACCACTTATGAAACCTCCTCACAAATAAAAATTATTTATGGTGCTTTTAGGAGGCTTCAATAAAGCTCTGAGAGCAAATCCAAGGCTTTATGTCACCGAATCCTCTCCACAAGAGGTTCAAACACTTGAAGCTGATGAACGTGTTAAACGGAGATTGCTCAGGGGTCTGGGAATGGATTTACCTTGCTTCTGCTTCCCCCACCTAAGATGAAAACTGCCACGGAATGCTGAGCAGTTGCTCAGATCTCCAGAGGGGAAATACCTGTGCAGCAGCTCGAGGATACCTGATTATGTGTTCGCAAGGAACAGCAGTTTTTTAAGGAGGGCGTGTTGTCCTCAGTGTAGATGATGAGAATACAGTATTTTCTCCACTGTCTGTCATTGCTGCATCCCAGATCCAGGAGGCTGTTTTTACTCTGCTACTGAGTACTCAACAGGCGTTAATTCCTGATCCTCTGGTATCTCAGGCAGGGTTCTTCTAGGAATACGAGCGACCATCTTCCTCCTCCTTTTTCCTCCCTTTCTACAGATTTACACTTCAAATTTATAAAGCATCACCATCAAGAAGCAAAACCAAGTCAACTCCCCCAAAAAGCAAGCAAACTTTCTGCTCTCCCCCGGTCTGTGACAGTGCAGGTCCCTCACATGTTCCTGGTGTTCACAGCATTAACCACAGGATTTCCTCCTCAGGCAGCTTTGCAGAACACCGTGTGATGGGCAGAGCTGGAGGCTCCTTATCCTTGGTTTGTAGTTCTTCAGATGTGTCAGGCACTCCTCAGCACCAAATCCCACGCTAGGCTAAGCTTTCCCACGTTCAAAGACATCCCTGCTCACCTTTTTGCCGTCTGTGCTCTCCCCGCTGGCGTAGGACAGTTTCCTGCGGACGTAGAAGAGCATGTCGTCCTGCCGGGGGGCCCATTTTTCCATGAAATACGTGGAGAACATCCATGTCCAGAACACAATTCGGTCATCTTTGAAACACCCTGTGAGGCACAAAAGAAAGGAGAGGTAAGAGCTGTGGAATCAGCAGGTCACCCTGGACTGTGCTTAACACGCCACCCAAAGTCTTTGCCACACACGCTGCAGCCGAGCTCAGCTGTACCTGCAAGTTCTTGACCATCATTTCCTCAAGGAAATGATGAATTCCCAAGTGATGGACCCCCTTGAATCTTGAGAATTACACAAAAAAAAAAAGCAGGAGAAGAGAAAAGAGGGAAGAGGGAGAGGCAACAAAGCCTTGTTCAAGGAGACAAATGACATCAGCAATAGCACCACGCTTGGCCTCTCCCCAGGAAAAGGAGGCACAGGAGAGCTGACATCTCATTTTGTGAAACTCTTCAAAGCAATTCACTGCAATGAAACAGCAAAAGGTGCCACACCTCTTCTGTGCCCTAATGCTCGTGAACTGTTAAAGGTAAGAAGAGAAGTGTAACTCAGCACACCTTCCTACTCCACTGTGTGTGTGTTATTTGCCCAACAAATCTTTCTTCCAATCTTTAATTACTGTGGTGGGCAGGAGATTTGACTTTCAAATTTTTTAGCAGACAAAAGGGTGACTGAAAGCAAAATATTAGGTCTCTCCAACCAGATCAAAATGTAATATTGAAAACAAAATGAAATCCCACTGATGGACTGTGCATAGAATATGTTAATCAACATCAAGCAGGATGGTATTTGAAAATATGTATATGGTTGATTATATTAAAAAAAAAATGTGAAAAGGCTAAGAGAGAACAGCAAAGGGCCAAGGTAGTCAGTTCCCAGCGCAGGTTAATTCCAGGCCACGCTGCAATTGCTTCATTTGCATGGCTGCAGTGAAGCAATTTCAATTACTTAAGGCAGCAGAGAACATAATGTGCACTCCTGAATAAAACCTCCACTAAACACCTGAGTACTTAAGTGCTACCTGTTTTTTCCAGCAGAGGAATGGAATCAAACACTGGACAGGATCAGGTACAGGATGCTGGGCATCTGCATCATGAGATCCCCTCCTTTGGGCACAGGCGATCAGGACTGAACAGCAAACAGCTACCTACACCTGAGAGCCCACCAGGCAAGGGTGGATTCCAGCGTGTTCAGACTCCCAAAACCAGGATTATCAGTGGTCAGTATATTCACTAATGGGCTCAAAGACACTTATTAAATCCCACGGGGTTTGAGCACCTGGACTGCCAGCCTTAATTACATGAGGAGCAGAGAGGAAAGGGGGAAACAGGACTGCCCAAAGTTCATGTGAGGTTCTGAGAACACCAAAGGAAAAACAAACAGAAAGAATGCACATTCTCTAAGACCCATCTCTGAAAGCGCTCTGGTGTTCAGAAGTATGCTGCTTTGGGTTTCTTTCATACACAAGGAAACAAAATAACTCTAGCTAAGCCACTCCTAAATTTATAATGCAAAAATCACGATCTAACCCCAGCATTATAAACAAGGGTTAGACCACTCTTAGATTTTGACAGTACCTGCAAAACTCTAGAAAGCTGCCCACGAGCTGCTGACACATCAGGTGTGTTTTAGGCCCTAAAGCACAGGGGTGAACATGCTCACCTGAACTCCTCAGGGGTGGTTACAGCAGAGAACCCACACCTGGAGGGGAACAGGCCCCAGGACTTTGTGTGGGCTTTCACCCCTGCTGGGGAAAGCAGGGCAAACTGATTCCAGGGATTCAGCCTGGGTCTGAACAGAAAACCTGGGGACAGGAGTGCTGCAGCAGTGAAGCTACTCCAGCACTGCAGCACAATGCAGGGGAAAGAACCCTGGGAGCCACGCAGGATGTTTGTCAATCCAACCCCAGCTGAGGAGATGCAGAGCTCTCCTCGAACCTCAGGGATACTTGCAGACACTGCTGTAATTAAAAGCAGCCTGAGGATGCTCTGACTGTTGTGACTGCAGTGGCTGAAGGACTTGTCTTGGAGCCAAAAAGAGCCAAATCACAGCAAAGCAACTGCTTTTATTCAGTTCTAGTAGAAGCAGAGAGGATGTGCAACAGCACACAAGGAGAATCAGCCTTAAAAATCTACCATAAAATAGCATTAACTTGGAAAGGAGACAACATTTTTATTTGTAACTAGAACTTCTTAAAACTTGAGAGGGGGAAAAAATCTATTCCAATTTCAAGCCTTAAACTGTGCGATTTCTTAGGAAGATCCAGTATGTCCACTCAGGAAGGCCTCCAACTATTAGATCCCCACATTACAGTAATTTTGGTGGTTTACAGCATCTCACTGGAAACCTTCCAGCTTTTCCAAGAAGAAACTTGAAAACACCCATAGCTGAGAGCATGCAGCAAGTCAGCTTCCTGAAAACACTCCTCCCCCAGCAAATCCTGCTTCTAATGGAATAAAACGGAATTAAGAGTCCAGACTATAAATCTTAATTCACCAAAAGTTGATTATATAATTATGAGACCTTTGTCATGAATAAATCCTAATTACAACAATTTCTGTAATTATTCATTTACATGAATTTTATCCTCATTAGAAGCAAATTTATGCCAACTGCTATGTAATAAATGCCTTTCTTTTACCTATTAGATTTCTATACTGAGCATTCATTTCGGGGAACTGACTCCAGATCCATGTAAGTAGTTGTGATTCTTTTTTTTAATTAATGCTTTCCAAAAAAATCAGTGGATAAAAAGAGAAGTGTCAGGATATTATTTTGCTTCAAAGGAATAGAAGAAAAGATTTCCCGTTCAGTGCATAATCATTTTTTCAGCACATACCACTCAGAGCTCAGAGGAACAGTAATTTCAGCTAGACAGGGTTTCCTCCTATGCTTTTATTCCTCCAGCCTGCTACTCTTCACTGTGGAAGATGATAAAACCCATTCCATCCAATGCTGCCACAGTGCAAGTGTGATCATCTGTGAAATGAGCATCCTTAGATGTTTAGGGGTTAATTAAATGCTTTAAAGATCTTTACAGCCCCAGCATGGAGAGGAACCAGAGTTCTAAGCAATTCACACTGTACTTCATTTTTGTTTTGAGTTCAGCCAAGTGTTCTGCGAGGACAATATGAGAAGTGCTTCACCCAGATGAAAGCTAACTTTGATGTTATAAAGCTGTAATTATGACTGCATAAAATCAGAATGGATGTTCCCTGTCCAGTGAATAGTTGCCAGCCAACCAGATCTTCAGAAATTCAAAGTTCAGGCTCCTTCATCCTTACAGGGGCACCACTCAGTGCCTTCAGTTTGACCGTACAACAGCAGGACTTGGGTGCGCTTGAGAAGCTCACTGGCAGCCCCCAGCTGGAAGGCAGGTAACCCAGAGGGAATGGCTGAGCACACAGAGCACAGCCCTGCAGCTCCTTCCTCTCTCCAAAATCCTGGGGCTGGGAAAGGAGCAGCTTCTGCAGGCACGCAAGGCCTAAATCTGTCAGAAAACACGACATACACTTCCAACCTAAGTTCTGCTGGCAGAGCTCTTGCTAGAAAAGGAAGGAAGGCATCATGGTCACAGCAGGGACAGTGGCGAGACAGATGCCACAGAATAAACACCCTACTCTGCTGCAGACACAACCCTCCTCCCCACCCTGAAGTGCAGGGAACTGTTCTCCTACCCCATGAGTGGCAGGCACGCTCTCCACACAATATGACGAAGACTCAGTATTATCCCAGCCACAGAAACGCAGGTTCTTAGCTCATATGCTTATCCAGGAAACAGGGGGAGCTGAGCCAAGAAATCCATAAAAGGGTGTGGAACCTGGCTGCAAGCAAGGACTGATTTCAAGGAAATGCACACCTGCACACGGGGCTCTCAAGCTGTGCAGGCACAAATTCAGGAATTCATCTCACTGTCTGTCACATCTCCCCAGGTCTGTGGCTGGACACCACACAAATGGTCTGGAGAGGAAGACAGTGGCAAGAAGCTCCTCCCCCAACCAATTAAAGTGAGGGAGCACTCAGCCCCCCCTTCCTCCACTTCAGTCTGGGAAGATGAGCTGCTTCCCCCTCTCCCCAACAGCTTTAGAGCCTAAAGAAGCCCATGGAGGTGAGGAGAAAAGAGAGCAGCAGCAGTCTGGCTATCACAAAGTAGCTAAATTCAGATAAATGAGAACTGCAAAGTATGAAACTGCAGAAGAAATATTTAAAATTCTTTCTGTATGGCACCTTACCTACTGAAATGCTGTTACAGGGCACTCCTGATGAGGCAGTCCCTTGGAGAACACTATCCTTTTAATTCCAAGGGATACAAAATCAGCATGTAAGAGCTGTGAGTCAAGCCCGAAGTTGTTTATCCCAGTCTCATGCCTTAAACAACCCGCACTGGAGAAGGGCAGGGAGGAGCAGAGTATGTTATCCTTCTCCCCAATTCCCTCACATCTCCCAGTGCTTCCGTCCCAGAGACCTGTGCACGTGGCAGCTCCCACTGGAGCTCTGTTCTATTCACCTGCTCATCACCTCCTTGGACCCACATAAACCTTCACAACCTACAATTGCTTGAGACCACAAACCCCATGGCTTTTACCAAACATCAAGTGGTTTGTTTGGTTTGTGAGTTTTTTTGGGGGGGGTTGGTTTTTTTTGCCTATCAATTTCCAACTTTAAGCGATGGCTTTATTCACAGAAAGACACAGTGAGCAGCTCCTGCCCACGCACTGCATTCACACCACCCACTTCACAAGCATCTATGGCACACAACATCCCTTTTCCAGGCTGGGAAGGCCTACTCTACCAGTAAAGCATACCCTGAACAGAACCCATCCCCACTGTCCTCCTCTGAGCCTTTTCAAGTCTATTCTATTAAAGATGAGCACGCACCCTGGAAACTTTCTGTGGCAGAACACTGATTTCCACCCTTTCCCTCAGAATGTCTAATACCTGATGTCCTCTTTCAGCTGCACTGAACACAGGAATGATTACAGCTCCCAAACCAGGTGATACCAACTTGCTCTTGTGATGATGTTTGTAAATCAGCCAAACCCAGTGGCAGAAACATGTCTTTACACAAAACTGTTTCTTCTTCTTCCCTGATCTTCAAATCTTTTCATGGCAGAGCTCTAGCACAACTAAAAGGACTAATCCACCCTCATGCAGAGCCAGAAAAACACTCCACATTTCCAATGTGCTTGTGCATAAGTGGACACATGACAGGACTAGAGGAGGGTACCACACTTCAACACAGCCATGGTTTGAATTACCAAAATCCATCCCAGAGCTCTTTGCTCTGGATGCCGCCTCATCCACAATTCCTTACGCAGGAAAGCTCAATATTTAATATGGTTTAGTTTTCCAAGAGTAGATTTATAAAAACCCACTTCATCAGCAATGGAAAAAATTCACCCACCTGAGGAGCACCCTCAAAACTGAAAAGCAATCAACCAACACAGGTTTCTCAGTCCTAAGATCTTGTACAGCTGTTTCTGAATCCAAACCATTCTCTTCCTCTGTTTCCCGATTCACTGAATGTCCCCCAAGAGAGAAGGGATTCACACAAGTTCCCCTGAGTGTGGCTTTAGGCACATCTGCAGAGTGCAGTGAAAGGAGAACAACACACAACACAAGGAGAAGTTCTGCTGTGGACCCAATTGCTTTTTCTAGGTCAAACTGAGCACTTCCTTATTGAGAAAACAGCTAAAACCCAGTAGAACAAGTCCCATGAGGAGCGTTACCTTGTGAGAGGTCAAATATTACAGTTATCAAGCATCCTCTTATAGTTTTTTTTCCTTCCTATTTTTGTACCAAACTAAGGTTTTCTGCCCAGTACTCATCTCACCATTCAAGATACCAATGACATATCTTACCTACATCCTCAGCTGCTTTCTAGAGCATCTCTGGTTACCTCAGAAAACCCCTGGAACAGTTGGATTTCTGCTTTCTGAACTCCACATATCATCTGCCACTTTGATCACTGTTATCACATTGGTTTTCCCTGGGTTTTCCCCTCGCTGAGAGGAGCACAGAATGCCTTGCAGAGGTCCAGCACAAGTTCATGTATTATTTAAGTCCAATTCCTAAAAACATTTTTGTTGAAGACAGCTGAAGAGAACAACTCAGCTGACCCTGCAGCTCTTGCTGAGGTTTACACCCCAGCCAGGCAGTGCCAGATATTAGTGCTGGAATGTACTTGATGCTGCTGCAAAATGTAAAGGACTCACAGAGCTGTGCAGTATTTTGAAAGGCCACTAAAAGAGACAGAGAATAACTGAACAAGCCTGAGTTTGAACACCAGCCACACGGTTTGGCTGTGGTTTTAGAGCTTCCTCAAGTTTGGACCCTTTGATTTCTCGCATCTTGGGGAAAAAAAAAATCTTGGCTGTTACTTCATTTCATGCAGCTAATGAGGATGTTGAAGGAATGCAACTGTTCCCTCACAAAGAAGCACTAAAAGGTCTCAGTGCTTGGACTCTGGGCACTGTGGTTTTCTCCTTTGTTTCCCTTGGGATGGTTTCTGTGTTACTCAGAAGTGGAAGGGGGGAGAGACTTTACTTACTCTCATCCACATTTGTTTCAATTCTCCATTTCCCTTTGTATTTGCTCTTCTCCCACTGCAGGAAATTGCTGCATAAGCATCACTGCTGAGAACATAAACACAATCTCCTCTAGTAAAAGAATTGTAAAATGTGTTCCTAAAGTTCACACCTCTTCCCGCAGGTCTTTTCTTTGCTATTACTTCATACACAAATGTGGAAACCATCATTTTAGTTAACACTCAACATTGAATCAAAGCCCACAGAATTTAAAAGCATCAACTACTGTGAGCTATCTACAGGTATTCACTTAAAGAAAGTGGAATTCAAACAGAACCACAAATAATTTGAGAAATATTTTCCAAGACAAAGCAATTTGTTAAATTTTGAGAGGAACATTGATTTAGATGTTAACTTTAGAGAGAAATCATCAAATATCATAGGTCAGTGTGAAACACCAAATAGAGACAGTACCTTAGAGGTATCTTTAAGTATCTAATCCTGGCAAGGCTCAACGCAATGGATAGGATACAGTTAACTGCTACTGCATTCAGAGGAATAATAAATCCACTTTCACCCAAGAGTTATCAGCTGCTTTGCCATGCTTCAGCCTCTCAGAGCATGTGGTAGTTCAGACTCCCAGAAGCTGCACCTGAAGCTCTCTCAAACCACATGCAATTCCACAAGGGGACGGAGCATCACTCCCACAGATTTAATTCGCTCATTAGGGAAACACAGGTGGAATCACCTCATGATGCCTTTCATAAGAAACAACTGCAGAAAACTGCTGTGTTTCACAGCTGCTGTAACTCTAGGGATTTAGTGCAGGTGTAACCATCCTCCTTCAGAGGGATTCCATGGGATGCATCGCTTTAAACCCAGTGAGAGGAACAAATGGCTACACATTCCCTACTGCTGCTTCCAGGATCACCAGCAACAGTCCCAAACTTGCCAAGACCTAAATCCAACCTGGGAAGGTCACTTGGCAGCTCACAAAGCATGCTGGCACCGCTGGAGTGCAGACCCTTGTCTGTAACAGTACAAATGTGCATATTCACTGCTAAAATAAGTGCTATTTTTGTCCCCTGCCAAAGCAATCCCTCGGATCAAAGACTGCTGGTCCAGTAAATTTGTGACATCCAAGGTCTCTATTTTCACGCTTAATAAACACCACTGTCAAAGCTCTAGCTGAGAGGCTACTGGGGTAGGTCAGGTAAACCCAGCAAACTGCATTTTGGAAGTATTCCAGCCATGCAAAACTACTAAGAGGGTGGTTGTTACTGATATTTCCATGTACGTGCCTCCCCCAGCACCTTATCTTTGCTGCAGGCTGCTGGTCAGCACCGTGCTGGCAAGGTAGGAGGAAGGAGGAACTATCACAACAGCAGTTTGCAGGGAAGCAGAGCTATTTCCCACACATGCCTACTACCACACACTGGCATTTTCCAAACTCAGTTTCTTTGTCCTGAGCAGAAACATCGGCAGCAGCTTCTGAGTGAGCACTTGGCAACGTTACGCTGGGAGCCATAATTCTCACCTACCTTCTACACCACAAACCCACTCGCTCTGAGAAGCTGACAACCAACACTTTCACCCATCTTGCAGCCAAGATTTAAAAAAAAAAACTTGTTTGACACTGCATCTCTCAGCTGGGTGTCCAACTTGACATGCACATGTAAGACAACCAGTCTACAGAAAGATTTATTTCTTAAAAAACAAGCCCTTTACAAACCCCACTCTGGGTTGTCCAACAAATGGAATGCCTTTGCCAGCACCAAGATGCTTCAGTTAATTAGGCAGCACTCTCTTTAGCACTGACATTGTTATTAATGCAGGCTTCTGAGATAATAAATATAGGTGTTAGTTAAAAGTGAAAGTGAACTGCCTGCCCACTCAGACATCCCAGTGAAACCTCCTCGTACAGCAAATGCAGGCCCCTCTCTTTAAACAAATCACACTCAGAGGAGGAAGAAAAATGTTTCTTCTAACAGTTGATCACTTTACTGTGAAATCATCCAAGTACAAGGAACCACTCCCAGGCTGTCCCTGCAGGCACTGCAGGTCTGGAGAGCATCGATCCCCCCAAGCACCCCAGGTTTTTGTGCTGCAGCCACTTCATATGTGTGAGGAATGGGATTGATTCTTGACACCCCCGAAGGAAAGCACAGGATTTTAATTTAGGCCACAACAGGACAACTGGAAACAAGAAAAAAATTGGCTCTCTGGCGAAATGGTCATTATCAATTAAAGGAGAGAACAAAAGGAGGAACTTTAGTAACACCTGTGACATACCACCTTCAGTCAGAGAGAACTCAAACCCTGCCCTAAAGCCAGGGAACCCCAGTCTTTAAGGTAGAGCAACTACTGCAGAACTGCTGCTCTATTTCAGACAGAGGTTTAGTCTGCCATTAACATTTTAGCCACTGCAAACACGCCATTCCTTTGCACAAGTAGCCAGCATCACTGCTCCACCTTCCCTCCCGTGGGCAGACCTGCACACCTCCAAATCCCCACAGACCTGAAGGTTTGTCCATGGGTGTTTTAGAGTGACCTGGCCCAGGGAACATGACATTGGCCTAAAGAGTCCTGGGATTTCCTCAGTTTTGGCCTCCAACCTGCAACGTGACCATGCTTTGACACTTCAGCTCTGGTTCTGTACTCCCACCCATGTCTCTGTCCCACCCACCACATGACCCTCAACAGGCAATCTCTCCAGGCCAAAAAGAGTTACAGAAAACAGTTTCTAAACAACCACAAACATTCACAACCTTTATCTGCTGAGAAGTCACTTCTTCTGACTCTCATGACAGTTAAAAGGCCTCATGCAGGAACATGTGAGTGGAGAAAAAAAGGTCTTCTTTAGAAAATTCCTCAGCACAAGCACCAGAAGGAAATGTCTTTCTCTGCCTTTCCCCACCTGGGTATTATGAACACCTTCCCCTGGGATTTTGATTACACAGTTTATTGTTCCCACTATAACTTTGAAGTAAAGAATATAAAACTTAATATTCTTCTATTCAATCATCAAAGCACTGAAGAAGAGATCTTGTACTTGAAGAGACACATCAAGGCTTCAGACGCAGCCCCAGTAACTCTGATTCCCCCAGTCCTTTTATTTTCTGTAAATTTTAGGAAATTAAAAACCTCAGGGGGACTGTGGGCTCCCTGTCTCCAGCAAGCATTAGGTGGGTGACAGCGACACTTGGCACAAGTTTGGTGCCAGTAGTGCAGGTGGTGCTCGTGGCAATGGCACAGGGAGGGACAGGGGACAGCACAGCTTCCAGGAACGGGACACCAGCCTGCTCCAAGTGAGCTGGCCTGACAATTGTTGAACAGAAGAAAGTGAATTATTCTGATCCTGGAACATTTAAAGCACCTGCATCCCCAAAGCACCTGACACAAACCTTTAAATCTTTGTTCCTTTGTTAACTGAAAGGAAAAAGCCACATAAAACACACTCCAAAATGAATCTGAAGAGTCAATGAACTCAGCATAACGTAATCTATGCTTGTAATATCAAAGATTAAAGAGGGTGAAATCAGTTCCCCTTCATTCATGTAAAACATGGCCAACTAACAATTCACATGATGTGGTGACTACTCACCGTCGGTATGAAAAACATGGCTCATGTATTTCCATCTTCATTATGTAGGCAGAATTAAACTACTCATTAAAAACAAGGGGGAAAAAAGCACTTACATACAACATATACAAAAAGCTAGATCATCACCATTCAGGAAGATGCCTGGGTTTACAGAGCTTTATCTCCAAGGTATCCTGTGATGAGCCTTCTTTTTTTTCCTGAAAGGATGAGATCAGGCCACCACTAAGATGGAGTGACCCTCATGAGGCAGTAAACTCATGTCCTCAAAATTAGGTACTTTAATCACACTGAACATCCTGTGCATTATTAAGGAGAACTGAGCATGATGGAAATTTGAAACCCACCTCTCAGGGTCCTTTAAGGCAGGTAAGTAAACACATTCCTTATTGAAAATACAACCTTGCTGGACATTCAAGTTCTCCTGTATCTGTTCTCCAGCAAAGCAGAGGAATGAACTTATAGTGAAATCCTTCACAGATCTTCGTAGAATACTATAAATCCATTTTAAAACACTTCCCTCATCTGGACGATGTTCCACCCTCATCAGGATGATGTTCCACCATCTCCAGGCAATTAAATCAAGCTCTTCATAGTGCAAAGACAGCTCAAGCTTCACTGGTATTTTAATCCATCTCTCAAGTTGCTGCTGATCACACGAAGCCCTGTGAGACAGGACCAAGAACTCCCAAGGCATTTCTCCTTTTATCCAAGCTTGGCACTCAGACACGCAGAGATTGGAGCTATATCCGAGTTACTTCCAGACTGAGGCCATCAGAGGTAATCACCTTCCACATCCACTTGCCCAAGGGAAACCCCACCCAAGTGTTCACTCATGTTCTTACAGAAGACCCTACACACTGCAATCCCAACAAATTCATAGAGTGGGAACAACACCTACTGCAAATTTCCTGACCTTTGGAATCCAGTCATGGAGGAAGCCTCGGGCAATTCCTGACACAGGGCCTCTGTGTGGCCGCTTACAAACAGCTGGGTCATTATTGAGCCATAAAGATTTTCATCATCCCAACAGGAACAGCAAAGGCAGGGACAGTCTCAGCCCAACTCACGGAGCACATCCAGAGGGTCCGATGACGTATTTCCCACGAGGGAAACCAGGCAGTACAACAGGTTGGGTCACCTCAAATGCACTTCTGCACATCCACAGCACACTGGCGTACCTGGAAACACCTGCAGTGCTTCAAATTTGGTCCTAACGTGAAGGAGTGTTGATTGCCTGCCATGAGCTTTGCTTTCTGACTTAAGAAAGAAAATTATAAAGTATTCTGAAGCACCAAATGCAGCCTAAATACCAGCACCACCATCCTCACTGTGCTGTGGCAGGATGGACACAGCCCCAAAAGGAATTGCTCTTCATGTCACAGCGCACTACCTGCCTGCAAAATACTACTTCACCTAAAGGGATTTAACTTGAGACCCCTAAAATACATCTAAGGAACAGCCAGATAAAGACTGTTACTGTTTTCAGGATTCAATTTCTGCACAGTACTCGTACACAGTCTGAACTACAGAACAGGTAAACCAAAATAACAACTTCACTTTTAAAGCCTTGTTTCTAAAACAGGATTGCAGAAAACCCTCTCAATTTTCACATACAGTATTCATGCTTCAAACAGTAAGAATTCAGGGGGAAAAAATCACTTAGGACTGTTGCTGCTTCTGATTAACTTCAGTGACCAGAAGCACTGTTGCGGCGTGCCCAGGTGACCGCAGCTCCTCCCCAGCAGCAGCATCGTGCTGTGTCTGCTGCTCCCATATCCTGACTGCACTGTATTTCCTGCACACACAGAAAGGTTAAGCAATACACTCTCTGGGATCACACACACAGAACAGGGCAACCTTGCTTCCCTGCCATTCACCCAGCTTAGCCCCAGGGGCTGCAAACAGACCAAAAGCAGCTTGTTCCACACACTTTTGAACACTGGCTGAAGAAAGCAGCTTCGCTATTCAGCGGGCTGGGCTCCTGACACCACCAATTGATTTTGTGCAAGACCTTCTCCTCCCCCGGGGAGCGCTGTCACCGCCGAGACCCGGGTTCGATTCCTGGTCAGGGCCACTCCCCGGGCAGATGGAGCCCGTTAGCCCTAT
>JAYRBT010000042.1:66129789-66158286 GCA_036023395.1 Myiotriccus ornatus | reverse complement strand
AAAAATCCAATGTGCAGGCTGGAAGGTGTAAAGACCTTCCCCGGTTCTTCGTTCGCGAAGACTGGCCATTACTTACTCTCCTCCCCCTTCATCGTTGATTTCCTGGTAATACTTTCAGTGTCAGGGAGCTGCTACCCTGATCCTACTGAGCCAGTTTGCAAGGAGAAGTAGATGTAACAATCATTACTAACTACTTAACTGCAGGGGTTTATTTTTCCAGAAGTGTAGCTGGAACACAAGACCCCATGTACTTCAACTCTTGAAAAGTTTGCATCCTCCGAGCTTTTTCTGTTCATCAGCACCCTGAACACTGATGGTAAGAGGGGAGATATGTTTCATCCTCCAGGAAATTCAATTCCTCATTTTTCAGAAAGAATCCACAGACACACAGTTAAAGCTTTAAAAGATCCACTCTGAACCTCAGAGGTAAGCTGTATCCCAATCCCTAAAACAGACTTCCCATGAACGTTCAACCCAGAACCCAAACTTCCAAAGGGACTTACAACTTAGTGCCCTACTCCAGATTTAGAGTGCACTGCTAGAATAACAAAACCAGTTAAGGCAGCAACTGGAACTACAGTATTATGTACGTAAGAGATGAGTGTTTCCAAACATCTGGACTGTTCCCGCTGTCAGGCTTACAGATTCCTAATTCCACCTAGAGAGACTCATTTCCAAAAAAGTGGGTATCCAGCACTTCTGCTAGCATGTAAATAATCTTGCCTCCTTCAGCATCTCCAGTCTGACTCCCACAATTTGAACCTGTACACTCCTGAGCAGGACCTGAAAAATCCCATAAAGCTTCATCTCTAGTAAAACAAACTAATAACCCAACAGCTCAAAAAACAGGTAAAAGCTGTAACAAAGGGGCCATTATGCTATTGATTGTTATTAAATGTCTGTCACGCTCCTGACAGAAGCTAAACCTTCACAGCCTAGTGACAAATCCCCTGGAAACAGGGTTCCATCACTGGTGAGTGATGGAAAGCCTGACAGGCCATTAGTGACATCAGCATGAACAAGGTTCTAAGGAACAACCAAAACAGAATTTTATATGAATCACCATAAAAAAGGTGTTTACCCTGGAGGGCTGCAGCCCTAGAGCTGACCCCAGACTGCCATTCTCCATGACTTGATCCTACATGGACACTGAAATATCCTGTGCTTGACTGTAGGAGTGACAGGATGGGATCCCAAGGCACAGATCACTGTGCTTTGCTGGGATAGAAAGCAGGACAGATCCCTCACCCCACTGCTCCAGCACACGGGGCAGGTGGACAAGCACAAACACATTCCCATCCCATGGCCAAACTCACTGGGTCCCAGAATCTGCTCCACCCGTGGTTTCTCCTACACCACCCCATCCAAGCACTGAACTACACATCAAAGGTCTATGGGCATCCTTGATCTCACAAATCTCTCCCAGACAGTTCTCTGTGCCAGGCAAAAAAATAAAATCATCTTTCTCCCACACAAATCTGAGGTTCAACACCCAGGGTGAGCTGGGTAAATCACTCTGACTTCAAAGTACCTACTTTAAATCTGATTTAAATAATCTGTTCTGATCTCGCTTTGCATTTGTACTTTCCAGAACTTTTCCTGAAAAGAAATACAGAGTCTTCCTGGCTGGAACATTGTGATTTTTTTTAGTGTATTAGGAAGCTACTCTACAAACATTTTTTTTATTTTATTGTTTTTAAGTTACTTAGCCTGGTATCTTTCTTTTTCCTCTTCAGTATTGGATTACTCATTTTTTTGAGAACATTTCATATTTATTAGTTGCAAAACACTTCATAAACAGGGCAAAAAAACCTGGTACAAACATTAAGGTACAAGTAATAAAAACTGTATTCTAAACTGAAATCCAATTGTTCTAAATGAAATTAACTCACTCCAGGGGACATTATCTGTAGTTGGTGAATTTGGTTGTACATGTCCCTCAAGTGTTTGTTAGGAAGATGTGATTTTCCTATGTTCTTGTTATCCATACATCAAAAGAAAACAAAACTTCCCAGCTTTTGTAGCTTCTCACCTTTGACTGCACAACTCCCTGAACTAACTCCAGGACGAACCATGAATGAAGAATATTTTGTGTCTGCAAGAAAGTGACTCCTGTCAAACCAGTTCTGTGCTGCAGCAAATTCTCTGCAGGCACCTCCACCTGCTCTGTGGCTACACTTTATTCAAAGTTACAGAAGCAAATAGATCCTTCTTGAATATTATAATTTAATTAAGAGTTACCACACTACCATACGAGTTAAGGCCTGAATGTAGTACTTCCAAACCCAAATTATTAATTCTTCTTTTTAATTCTTCATTTTAACCTCTTCTGCTTTCCCAAAACTTCTTCCACCGTTCATCCTTCTACCCACGTTTTCCCATGTTATGTTTCCATCATGTTTTCACCACACTAAGAGGCACGAGCACTTACTGTGTGCCACCTCACCCTCCCTTCTCTCAGGAAGGCTGGAGAATTCCTTCCAGGAGTTATTCATCAAGGTAGTGTGGCCCATGAATCATCCCACGGTCTCCTCTCACATGACAAGCCCCGAGGTTTGTGCACTGCTGCACAAACAAGTCCAGGCACCGTAGGATGAACATTCCCCCTCCCGCTGCCCCCACGCCAAGCACACCCTCCTCCACCCTCCTGTCCTCACGGATCACTCAAGTCCCAGAAAACCAAACAGAGGGAACACTTAATGACTGCTGAGAGTGTTGGGCCTCTCCAGGGGCACCTGGGACAGGTTCCTATTATACACCTCAGTGCCTGGCAGCACCGGTGTTCAGCTGTTTAAGGGCAGCCACTTGCTTTTTAGGATCCCTATTATTTCTTCATCCTTTGCCTGGCTACACATCTCCATTCCCGACCAGCCACAGCTCAAGCAATTGTTCAGATCTACCTATTCTATTTTCTTACTCATTTTCAGCTCCAGTATGAATACAGTCACACCTCCCCCCAGACACACTCTGCTGCACTAAAAGCAGGGCAATTTGTCACTGGAGGACAGAAGGACACAAGAAAATTAAGCATCTGACAACATTACACAGTAGTCTCAGGAACAGCCAAAAATAAAATCCTCCCAGTTCAGGGCTTTGGCCAAAAAGAGCTTTACACACAGCCTGGCTGAGGAGACACAGCGTGTCTCCTGAGGGGAAACGTTTTGCCAGAGAAATGTTGTAACCAATGGCATTTCACAGAGGGCACTTAGTGCACAGCACCAGGGCAGTGCTCTGTCCAGCTGGTGACACCAACATCCAGCAGATCGAGAGACATCACCCCTCCCAGCCTGGTGAGGAGTCACACATGAGTCATGATTTTGAAGCACAATGTCAGACTGGCTGCATTTTCCACACTATACAAACAGGACATTACAGAAAATCCCATGCAAGGGGATTTATATCTCTGGACAAGGCCTGTCCAAATGCTTATGTGCTATTCCTGAAACAAAGCAAATCCTCTCACCCAAACTCAGTGTCAGCAAAACCAGCAATTTCCTTCTTCACTGGGGCTCACTTAAAGGAAATATATAAAAGGAGAGAGAGAGCGAGTCTCATTTTATCCTTGAGGGGTTAACAGCACTCAGGGAAAAGCCACCGTGGGAGTCTTTGACAGCTGATTTGAAGGCAACTCTGAAAAAAATTAACAACAGGTTTCACCTGCAACAGCATTCCCTAGTGCAGAGCAGACATGCACTAATTTAGGCCACAGAATTACACCTGACAACCTTCTGTTCATGTACAGTTCCTACTGAGCACCACTCCAAAAGCTCAGTGTTTTCCCTCAGAGAGGTATTTAAACTCTTTAGTACCCCAGTAATAAATCACAGTACAGGGGAAAGAGCTTCCATTGCCTGGGAGTGGCAGTACCGGAGATCAGGGAATGCAGCACACCACAGAATGCACATCTCCATGCAGGGACAGACACACAGGCACATTCCCACAGTCAGGGCCAGCCCCTCAGTGCCACGACCCAGGCAGTTCTCCTGAGCCTTTTAAGTCTTCACCTGGTAGAAGAGAGGTACAGCACTGCCCTATTCAATGTGTGATCATCCCAAAGTTACACAGTCCTCACCATGGGTTGTTAGGGATGTGTGTTGAAACACAAGCAGAGAGGAAGTATTTGTACAGTCTTACCAGCCACCACAGTTTTTGCCTTTTCCAATTTCAGCAAAAGAAAGTGATGGTGATTTCCCTGCTCTCAGGAATCTTTGCTTCCATTCAGATGTGATATGGCCAAACATACCCCAACACCACCCTTCCAATGAATGCATTCTCACAGGTATTTAGACTTCGTGGGCTTTTTCGCCTGTTTTGTTCACAGTTTCTTTGCCGTAACACTTTATCTGGCTCTGTAATGTTTTGACATCAACTAAAGCAGACCCAATTCCATCAGAAAAAAGCACAAAGAACCAAGAACCATTTCTCTTGTCCACACAAGCTTTGGCTCTGTGGCAAAGCGAAGGAAAGAACAGAGAGCCCATTCCTCCCCAGAGAGACCACAGTAAGCACTGGCAGACAACAGTGCATAAAGGTCAGGCACAGAACCAGAGATTCCCCATGCCATCTCACAGCCAGTAAAACCTGAATAAAAACTTATTCTGAGCTTTTAACAAAGACTCAGAAACGGAGGAGATTTTTGGGGCCTTATAAATGAGCTGAGGAGGGAAAAGCCATTAATAAAGGCCCCATGGAAGAAACGAGAAGTACTGCACATCAGTGTTCATCATTTCAAGCCCTGGCCATGCAAGGGCTTCTGGGCATCCACCTCTTTAGAGCACAGGTTCAGTTCAAGATATACAATAGTTCTGAATAAGGTAGACAGAAGTTCTGGATGTGAGGAATGGTTTCTACGTTCTCTACTGCTGCACATAAAAATGACTACTTTCTATTCATTACCCTAGCCAGAAGAGTTTCCTGATGTAAAGTGTTTTGGTAAAGGAGCTGGTGTACCAAAAGTGGACTGAATTTCAACCTCAAACTTCTATTTTACAGCGCAAGAGCTTTGCCAAAAGCTAAATAAAGTCACGCCATGTGACATGTACATCGACAAATATACATGGATCAGATGTAAATAAACAAACTGGTAAATAAAACCTCCACGGTTTACAAAATGAACTGACCAGCAAAAGCCATAGCATTCTGTGCTTACTAGACCATGGCAAGCGGCCTGAAGTCATTTACTCAGAGAAGGGAGGCGTCAGGCTCAGAATCTCCAGAGAGCGTCTGAGCGCCGTACAAGGCAGAGCACCGGCGAGAGGCACCAAGAATCGGTTCTGTCTGCATCCCAGAACACGCGATGCGCAGTTTACACTCAAAATCCACCATACGGGCTGATGCGCGCGGTGCCTCCTGCCCATGTTTCTCCAAGGGCATTTCAGACAATGGAGCCGGGAGGGAGCCCGGCAGGCTCCCGGGGGCTGCGGGGGCAGGCGGGTCCCCGCCCGCGCCCCGGCACACAACAGGTACCGCTGCCGGCACCCCCGCACGGTGCGCGGGGCCGGCGCGGCGCTGCCGCTGCCCCGGGGGTGCCGTCCCGGCCCCGCCCGACTCACCGAGGCCGCTGATGTCGTGGCGGAGCCCGGCGCGGCTCCGCTCCTCCGCTATCGCCCGCAGCATGTGCCGCAGGGAGCGGTCGGGCTCGCCGTCCGCCTCTCCGTCCCTCCGGGCGCAGGCCATGCCGCCGCCGATGAGCTCATGTCAGGCCGCCCGCGGAGGCGGCTCCCCGGCACGGCCCGGCCGGGAGCCCGCCCGGCCCCGCCGCCAGCGCCGCTCCCCGCGGGAATTCCCCGGGAGCCGCCGCCGGAGCGTCGGGACGCCGCGATCGCCACTGCCCCGCCGCTCCCCCTCTTCCTGCAACAGCGGCGCGGGCAGGGAACAGCGGCCGGGAATCGCCCGGGCACGCCCAGGGGGCGGGTCTGCACCCTCCGTCATCCCGGGACAGCCCATCCCGCATCCCTGACATCACCCGTCATCCCGGGACAGCCCATCCCGCATCCCTGACATCAACCGGCATGCTAGGCAACCCATCCTGCATCCCTTACATCACCCGTCATCCCGGGATAACACATCCTGCATCGACTGGTATCCCGGACAACCCATCCTACATCCCTCACATCAACCATCCTGGGCAACCCATCCAGCCCAGAAGTGAAGGATTTTCTAAGGCACAGCTGGACAGCAGTACAACCACCTGCTCAGTTCTCCTGCAGACAATTGGCTCAACACTTCCTGTTTATAGTATTGCCTTGTGCTCTCCTCAGCTCCCAGAAATACTGTAAAGGATGAGGCAGCTTCTCTCTGAAGCCCTGTTTGAAACTTAGCAGGCCTTGGAGGTGGTGGTGGTGGGAAGGAGCAAAAGGGACAGAGGACTTAAGGCTTGTCATCCTTTGAGAGCTGGGCTTTTTGCTGTGGCTTAACAAGAAGGAAAAGTTTTCAAACACTGCATGGCCGTTGTCCAAAATAGCATATATTTACCCCATATTTCCAATTTCAGTTTCATGTCAACTTCTGACACTGATAAACTAAAAATCTCTCACCCATAATCTAATAATCAGACACTCATTTCCCATAACATGGGTATGGACAAGAGTATTTTCTGTGGCAGGCCCCTATGCTGACTTTGACAGAGAAGACAGATTTGAAGTCAACACAACATTTTACAAGTAAAATATCCATTTTTTTCACAAAGCAATGGAAAATGGGGACATAGAATCTCATTGTAGTACCTCTTCCATTGTTAAAACTGATAGTTCTCTCTCTGAGAGAAAATGGAACTTTGCAGTTACTTGCCGGCCCTGTAAATGCATTCTTGAGAGTTATTTATCCCATGGGGTAATGAAAAGTCATTCCTGCCCCTACTCAGCCCCCAGCCTTGCCTTCGGCTTTCTCTGCCTTCTACCAAAACACAAAGACCAGCTCCTTGGCTGTTTTCTTTCCTGCAGGCTCCCACAGCCAAACAGGATCCCTAGTAGATCACAGCTCTTGATCAGAAAACATGGAGACAAAGTTTGGCTTCTTAAAGGGGTATCGATTAAGTACCCTCAGGATCAGTTAGAAATCCGGAATATTAATTGATTTTGGTTTTTAAAGATCCCATGGCACCTTTTAGAACAACAAACCACTCTGTCCAGCCAAGCTCTTGATGGGAAGGGGGCTCTGTATTTGATCTTTACATATTGCTCCTGAAGGTCTCCTTCATGGATGTTTAGAACCATGCTGTCACTATAACCAGCTGGCTTAATGTTGTGAGGTGTGTCTTTTGCACTAGGCAATAACAGCCAGCTTTGCTACACAACAGTCAAGCAAGTTATTTATACAAGGCTGTATTTTCCTTCCTGTGTTTATTTTAGTAGCAGCTAATAGTGAAAACCTGCAGTGCCTGTTAATAGGAGCACATGGGGTGTGAATATATAACAATGAAAATGAGTTTTCAAGTTAGCAGATACGGGTTCATTGAATGTATTTCAGTGTTCAATGGATGAGTCCTATGCTACACATGCCTGACAGTCCTAACCCTGCCAAAGCTGTGTGGCTACTGAGGGCCTGTCAGAGACATGAAATAATAAGAAGAAATTAAGATTAATAACAGCTATATGTGGCAAATGAATGTTATATCTAGCTTAAAGACACAGGGCATGAAATGCAGTTTTGTGCTGAAGAGATTAAGCAAATTAAAGATTCTAATCCTATTTTAGTCTTGAATTTGGGTATTGCCATCTTCAGCAGCCTGCTGTGTTCTGCTGAAGGCACATTTATGGGTCAGTGGGCCATCCAGGCAGTTTATATGCAAAAATTAATTCTTCAATCTTTCCTTAATTGCCTCCCTAACTGCATCAAGGCATTCTGATTTAGGACATGGCAGTTTTGTCCCCCCCCCCCCCTTTATAAATTGTGTAAATTTGCCAGCTTGAAAGATAATTCAAAATTACTTCTCCAACTTCCTAGTGTTCAGCACAGGCCTAATTTTGCTCTCAAGATTAAACATACAATTACAGTTGAAAGTTCTATTTACAGTATGTTACAAGGTATTTTTTTTTTCAGCTAAAATGATCCTTTGCAGTCACACTTCTGAATGCACAGCAGAATCTTCAGGTCATGCAGTTCTGAAGCCAGGGGTGTTCTACTTGTTTAACTTTCTTTTGCCCTTCCCCCTTTCTTTGCACCGCTCTGGTCCCCGCTGTCCCTGTCTCCATCAGTTAATTGCTGTGGGATTTGCTGAAAGGAAGGTAGAGATGCTCAGCCTGGCATTGTAGGAGCAGAAACACATCTGAACTTGCATGAAAAGCTTTCAGCCCAGCCTGATCCTTCTCTGTGAGAGTGCTCAAGTATTACCTGTGTCCTCTGAGATGGCAGATGTGGTGGAAGAGAACTGGGTTCAGGGAGGTGAGCCAGGGCTGGGAGCTGACCTTGTGTCACACGGAGCTGCTCCTGGGAATGTGTGTGTTTGCTGTCCACGCCAGGGCTCATGCAAGTCCTGTTTGCAACGACAAAGAACAGTTTTCAGCATGCCTTAAGGAGCAAATTAAATCCCAAAAGACAGATATAGCAGAAACTGCTTCTTCAGAGAAGCGATCAAATCATGCACAGTTTGTGAAGAATGCAGCGATTAAGTCCTTGATTCTTTTGGGAAAAGGTATGTGATAACTTTCTAAAAATAAACTGACTTTTCAGCAGTAATTTCTAAATAATTACGTGAGAATTTGGAAATGAGGTTTTTAATTCCTGAATTAGTGTGTACCTTCTGGGGCAAAATCCAATTTGAATATGAGTAACAATTGCATGAATGCAAGTGGTAATGATGGAATCTTTAATTTTTTTAGAAATATCTAACAAAAAGGGTGTTTGAAAAGCTCACAATTTGGGTAATAAAGTAATTTTATTTAACTGGTTTTAATGCTATGTTAATTACATTCTACTGTATAGTTATGTTAGTATTTCAGTATAAATTTTAACAAACAACAGTTAATATTCTTAATAACAGGCAAAATCAGAAAGAATCTGTGAGCAGAGAGCAAAAGAAATTTCACTTTCCAGAAGATCTGAAGGCTCAAGGTACTATGTGTTTGGATGAAAGCACATGAAACGTTACCTTTTTCTCTGGAGTCAAAACATAATTATCTCGTTTGGTCAGACTGGGGGGGAAAGGAGCCCTGTGAAACAGGAATTTTATTTTGAAGATGGTTCTCCAGCTGTAACAGTGTGGTGGTGCTGGTTTGGAGCATGAGTCACGATGACAATTCTCTGCACACTAAGTCAAGGTGAGGTAACCAGCCTTTCTGCACACTGAGGTATTGAGCCCACTCGGTTGTCTCCATGAGATCTTCCAGTGGGGAACTGAGAAAATGCAATTAGCTGGGGTAGCTTAAGCTGTGAAAAGGGTCTCGTCTGTTTAGGGGCTTATAAAGCATTTATTAGGGCCCAGAGGGATTAATACTCCTTTCAATAAATGTTTTTATAAATCGTGAGATCTGCTTTTCTTGCAAAAAAAGTGATGGAAATTATACCTGTATGTATTAAACAGGTATCCATCTAATGAGTTCTCAGCAATTCATGGTCACTTCAAATAATCCCAACTTTTGGGCAGCAAGGTGAATTATAAGCCATTGCCTCCTGAGTTTCAGGCTTAGGCACTAAATCCATAAGGTGCAAAAGACGAGTAGTTTTATCCTGGCCTCAGTGGCACAAGTTGCCTGTCAGTTTGACCTGTTATTCTGAGGCAAAAAGATAGCTTTTAGTCTAGATTGCTTTTATAGAACTTCATATTTTTTTTCCCAGTAGAATAGTTAGGTCAGTCTTTATGAAGACAACCTGTGTTCAGTGAATGGAATCTGGAGAGCAGTAGGAGTGTTTCAGCACAGACCCTAATTAATTGCACAGGTGTAATTAGTGACAACAGAGAACGTCAGCTTTATGACAGAGATGGAACAGTGGACTGGGAGGAGAAAGTACAAGGACTCCTGCATTTTTGTCTCTGATACACTACATGTCAGCACACATCACAGTGGCAAGAGTGTTCAGTGATACCCATCTTTTTGGAGCTCTGGCTTCCTCATCCATGTAATGTGGTGTCACTCATGGAATAACTCCTTGACAGTTGCTGGCCTTTGGAATTTCTCAGCAGAAGCAGGACACTGAGAGAAGGAAAATCCTTTCAAAAAACAATTCTAAGTTTAGCAGAAGCAAACAGCCAATGTTAAATGAACTAGGTTTGCATGACCTGTCCTTACCCGTCAACTCTTCCCAGCCTATTGATATGAGCAGGTCTAAGCTAATCCCAGGATTTTCTATCAGCCTGGTTTTTACAGCTGGGGCAATACTAAGCCTCAGATTGTCTGAAACAGCTTATCTGCAAGTTTATGCTGTGCATGGAGCCAAACTTCTTGGTGGAGTTGGAGTGGAACTAGTGCTTTCAAGAAATATAAAAATGTTTGGTTTTCAATATTTTCAGCCTTAAAAAGGCTATCCTCAATCATGAAACTTGGAGTACTGCAGTTAATGGTTGGCTTATCTTTGTTACCTTCCTTTGTCTACTGATATTCCAGAGGAACTATAGGACAGTGTGATTAAATATCAAGTTAACAACTTCGGTTTAATTTCTTTCTCTTTTCTGTTTCACTTGCTGGGTCTAGAATATGTATGTAATGACTTATCCAAGGGTTCACCAGTCCAAACTGCGGTGAAATGAGTTTAGTTTCCCGTTTTCCTATAAGCATGTTGGTAATTCACATAAACCAGAAGTTATTTGAAATATATCAGAGCTTTCCATGGCTGGACGTGATGGTTTTAATTCTGAAGGGCACATATGTGTTTTCCTATGTTGTTTAGACACTGTCTCCTGTTAAAGGCAATTTATATGTGTGCAAATCTTAACTGGGCTTGTAGCCTCCTTTAACAGTACCTAAAGAATTCCCCAAATGGTGCTTTGGAGGGATTGTGTGTGTTAGAAGTAAAAGCTTCTTTACTGTTTGTAGACAAGCTTACTCTGTAAGGCATTTGGGTCCTGCCAGGAGGAAAGAGTGAGACATTTGAAGGTGTGGGGTGTCCAGTGCTCTTCCATTTAGTGGCAGGTTGTTCCCTGGCCAGCTGCATGCTCCCATGCTCTCCTAGGGAATGCTGGTGACACTGGTGCAGGCAGAGCTGGAGGAGATGGTTCACAGCAGAGGAAGCCTCAGGCCATCCACGGTTTCTGGGTGTCCCTCATGTAGTGAAGTTCTTCCTTAGCCAAATATTTTAGACTATAGAAAGTTCTCCCCAGATCAGATTAAAAGGTAGAGACATCTGTTAGATTTAGGGAGCTTATGTGTGCTTATCTCAGGCAGAAGGCTGCGGGATTTCCTTTCCTGATGCAGTGCAATGGAAAAAGAGGCACTTCGGGAGCTTCAGGAGGCGGGATGCCTCTTTCCAGGGAAGAAAGGCTTCCCTTAGCAAATTAAACATAAATGAGCTGAAGAACATCAATTTGAATTTCACAGATCTAATTGCTTATAGAACATTAAGGATTACTTGATGCCATGAATTTAGGCAGAAACTTTTCACTCAAAACGTGGATTTGATTGCTAAGGCCAAAAGAAATGCTGTATTGCAAACATCTCTTCCTCCTTCACAGCTGTCTCTGCCAGTGCACCCAAAGTGTAGTTGTCAGGAAAATCCTTTCTCCAGGCAGTGTTGCACATCAGGAGTGCCAAGGGATGCTGTAATGGCAGCTCTGAGCTGAAGGCTTTCCTGTGCATGCCAACTCTCTACACCTAGTCCCAGCTGCTTACAGGGACTGCTGAAGTTTGTGAACATCAGATGCCAAATTCACAGAATTATTTCCTGCATCTCAGTAGTTCTTTGTGGAAACATTAAGGGAGCAAAGCGATTTCCTGTCAGGAAGAGCTAATGTCCCTAATGCAGAGTGCTGGTTTCACAGGCTGGATTTACATGCCAGGCTCAATTAAGGGAATGGGAAGACCTGGGAGGTAATTAGTGAGTATTTCTGTCCATGGATGCCTGGCTGGGTGTTAGTTCTGACAAGTGCTTCCATTTGGGAGGGTCATGGACAGCTGCCAGAGTTCCTCTTGTGTGCACTCCGTGTGCAGGGCAAACACACCTGTAAGGTTTTGGAGGTAGAAAGGGACAACTCCACTTGTGAGGACCATATTGATTTGCTGAGCAGCATGAAAAGAATAAGGGTAATATTCTCAAATTTAACTAAAGAAAAAATGCCATGCATATGTAGCTTTGGATGCTCCAGTATCCCACACAACATCCAGAGGCACTAAATTATGCTGGGTCTAATTATTATGCACGTAGAAAGGAAGAGAGTGCCTGTCCTGAGGAGATTAAACACAGTAGTTATTGCTTATGCATAAAGCTTTAGAAATTACATGTCAGAAGTCTTTCAGAAATCACATGTGGCAGCAGTCAAGATAAAGAAACTGTCATTACAAAAGCATCCCAAAGTGTCAGGTCTTTAACTTGGATGTCACCTGACATTTCATCCATAAAAACCTGCCTTCCATGTAGCTGGCTGCAAGCCTCAACCTTTCTGTCAAACCTGGATGAATCCTGCAGCCCATGAGGAGAAGGAACCTGCTCACAGCTCAGGCTGATAACTCTCAAAATGTTTTTACCACATCTTTATGAGCAAACCAAGCAGACATTAGACTTTGTTTTGAAACCCATACTGGTGTAGAGGAGTGTGGGTCTGCTGCTCCAATGGCCCAGCACTGAGGAGGTGCCAGGACACTGTGGGCTAATTGAAATATTTGTTGCTAACTTTATAAAAGGATTTGTTTCTAAACTAAATACAATAATTTTTTGGTTATAAAGAGACTTTGGTTTAATACAGCTCTTTGAAAAATATTGGGCCATTGCTTAGACACAAGAACCTTTCTGCACAAAAGCAAATATCCTATGTGCAAAAACATGAAGCAATTTATGTTCTGTTCCTCGGTGAGATGGAACAGAAGGTCTTTTTTTCCTCAGTTTCTATGCTATAATATACTCCTGTATTTCATTACCATTCTCAAATAAATCAGAGAGATGCTAGTAGCTGCCATTAGGTGAATCTGATGTGGAGATTACAGCAAACCTAATCAAAATAAATGGATATACTGAGGCAAAACCAGAGAAGAATGTTTCTTTCCCCATGGCAGATAGTTGTGTGTAGTGGAAGCTCTGCTGAAGGCAACATTGGGTGGATTGTAAAAAATGTTAAGATGCTTTATAGCAGAGTGTGTATAAACAGCCATGAAAGTCAGCAGAAAGGAACTATTGATAAGAGCATGAGAAAACATGGAGAGACACATTTGATCTTCTTCCTGATCAAAGAAATGGTTAACTATTGATTCTTTTCAGACTCTGAGATTAATTTTTATGAATAAACCAAATTCCTTCCAAAAGTACGCATTTCTCGTGGCATCAGTATTTGAGTCACATGGAAATAAACCTGCAGCTCTGAATTCTGGCTGTTTGGGAGATAATAATTTCCTGTATGTTGGGAGACAGATGTATGACGGTTTGTGGCTTCTGAGCGACTGAAAGAAACTACAGCACAGTTTATCATCTCTGTGCATGTTTTTTCATTAAGGAAGGCTGACAGAAAATAGGAACACGTAAAAACGGCTGCATTATTTATTCTGCACTGGTCGAGTAACTCCACAGGAACAGTACTGGATCTGGTTTATAATTCCATCTCCAAGAATTCCCTGTGTCTACAGTGTATAACGTGTAGAACTACCACAAGTGCCTCAAAACAAGCTGGCTCAAATTTGATGGCAATACAGGAAACTCTGCCTGGGCAGGTTCAGCTGAACTTGATGCTCGGCTGGAAGCTGCTCTGCCACGTGTTCCCCTGGGAAATGCAGCTCGACCTGTGCAGCTGAGAACTGCCCAGGCCTGGACAGCGTTTACTTGGCTGAAGGGGTCAATGGCTCTGCACATTTTCTCCTATTAACTCTTATAAACCCAGAATTTACAATATCACCAGGAGCTGAGATCAGGACTTGGCCAAACCTGTTCTACGGGTAAGTGCATTTCACAGGGATAATTCCCATTTTTTCCTGTTCTGTAAGAGTCAGGATACCGAAGTTAACGTGCTCTCCTGGCACTGAGGCTGGAGCTGGAACGCCAGCTCTTCCACTCTCTGTATCCAGCTCCCAGGTGTGGCTGCCTTCCAGGGCTGGCTCAGCACTTGTCTCACATCCCCGCAGGACATTCCAAGCCCCGCCTGTGGGCAGCGCGGGAAGTGCCTTTTCCTGCTCTGCTATCCCCGCTATGAGAAGCAGCCAGGGCAGTGCAAACTGCCCGAGGACACCCCCGCTGCGCTCCAAGCATGGATTTACAGGAATCACAGCACACGGCTCTGCAGCACTTCAGCCATCACCTGCCCGTGCAACAAAATTCCTGTCTGTGCAACAAAATGGCCCTTCATCAAAAAGCCGAAGTTTTCCAGTTTAGAGGTATTAAACTCATTCAGTGGTGAGATGCCTCATGTATTCACGTACCTTCTTTTTATTGGCACTGGTTTTAAGTCTAGGAAAGTATCAGTATGTTAGCTGGACAGCAAAAAAAGGTCAATTATTTAATGCAATGCCACAACGTCTTTGAAATGACTGCTTTAAAGTGACAATGTAACTTGTGGAATGACTGGTTTTTGGAAGAAGACACTGAAAAAAATAAAAATCCAGTTTAAACAAACATTCACAAGTGTACACTCTTTCCTAGTTGTTGCTCAGTTGATTTAGGATTGTGTGGGGAACTGATTTGCTGGAAAATCTCTGGTTTAGATGTTGCAGAAACTAGGTATTCATCTAGTAAATATGATCTCCTGGAGAAGAGCTCAGCCTAAATTAAGTCTGGGATTTTTCTGCCTGGACAAATGACACAAAGTACAACAGAGGTGAAAAATGCATAGTTCTTGCTCTCTCACACGGAGTGTTCCAGATGAGTGGAAATTTGTTCGTGATTCTTTCTGTGCCTCAGCCTTCCAACAATCAAATGAATATTTATCACAGATTCTATGAAAATGTGGTTATTGGTTTGGAAATAATCAGATAGTTATGGCAAAAACTGTAAGAATGTATGTAAGAATACTGATTATTCCATGGTAGAATGAGTTTGAATTCCTCAGAGTAAGACAGAGCTAAGCAATGATTATTGAAGATAAAACAAGGTATCAGTAATCATTCCATTTTCTGATTGTAATCCATCTTGTTTCTATGAACAAACTTAGGGTCCAAGGAAAAATAAAAACATGAGATACAATTAAAGATTTTGTAATCTGAGCATTTCTGTATATTTTTGCAATTAAAACACTCTCCTACTATAAACTTAGAGAATGCAACTAAAATAAACCAATCAAAGGCAAAAATATCACATACATACCTTGCTTTGTACGAAAGTACATAAAATGAGTGCTTTCCCTTCATAAAATAATAGAAACCCAAAAAAGAGCAAAGCAGCAAAACCTTCTTGAAATACATAATTAGTTTTCCTTGGAGTAAGTTTGAAGGCTGGGCTCCCAACTGGGATGTACTGGCTATTAACCAGTGGAGCTGTGCCAGTGCAAAGTGCTAAGGGTCCAACCCTGTGTTGGAAAATACCATAAATCTTTAATATAAGTGTCTTGGATGGTTATATTGGATAGTTATACACTATCTGCTTTTCATGGCATGTACTTGAGTTTTGGCTGTTAATGAAGGTGGAGTGAGATTTCACAGCTGAATTTCTGAGAGGCTCATCCAAGTGAAAGCCTAAAGGACAGCTACAGGACAACACACTATTTCTGAAATGAACTTCACACTCTCTTGTAATCGCCTTTTCCATTTTGGGGTTCTCTGCTCCATGCCATTCCTGTAAGGACCCAGCACACTGTAATACCACCCTTCAGAGGTGTGCCTGTGGCACGGGAAAACTCAGCAAATGCGCCCATAAATCAAGGTGACAGTGACTGTGGAGTGCACGTGCACACACACACGGGCTTTGAAACACACGTGAGTTCCTTTCTCTCAGCCAGTTCCTTGCTTTACATTTCCCCAAATAGATCATGCAGGACTTGGCTTTGGAAGTGCTTTCCAATTAGCAAAGTGGTTGGTATAATCCTGCTTTCCCACAGGCTGCTGCATTCCCTGTGGGAAGCCCTGCCCTTGGTGCTGGTGTGGAGCCAGCCCTGCTGCAGGAGGGCCAGGACAGCCAGGATTCCTGGGGCTTGTCCCACTGGATACTCACTCACAGGGCACAGCTGAACGGACACAGGCATGGGGCCCCTAAGCAGTTTGGAATTGCCTGAAATGGATGTCCAGAGGGAGCTGCATGGATTCCCTCTAGTCTGTACAGGGATCCAGCAGCCCAGTTGTATCCTTGTGCTCTCTTTTTTTTTGTTGTCACAGTCCTGGTTTGATAATGACCACGAGAAACGCTTCCTTATAGTTGTCACCCCAAATATCTGCCTTATTTCCTCCATGGCTCAGGGATCCTGTGACTGGGAGATGGGACCCAGACCCAAGGCACTGCATACCACAACAGTGCTTCACCTCCTTGCCCCTTTATTCCACTAGTACTTTCAGACCTTTAGCACTTCTCACTTCCCACCCCTTCCAGCCCCACTCACACCAAGAGTTCAAATCCTGGTTGCACCCTGTCCTCTGAACAGGCACGAGGAGCACCAGGCTCCAGGAGACCGGCAGTGACTGCTGACCCGACCTGGCTACCACTGAAGGAACGTGCTCAAACAACTTCACCCTCTGTGAGCTTTCTCCTCTGCCAGGCCAAGCCACAGGGTATGAAACCAGCCAAAGACAAACCTCCAACATAGTCAGCTCTTGCATGACACTACTAAAGCTTTCCTAAAATTAGGAAGCACAAGAAGGGCTGATTGTAGCGTGACTTACGTAAGCAATGAGGGTACAGAACAGTCAGAACAAAGTGATGTCACTCAGCTTGCACAATGTGTGGGTAAATGCAGGCACTGCTCTGATTTATGGACGCACCTGCTGGACTCTAATTTTAGAATAAATACATTCTTGGGGTGTTTATGGGGGGCAAGCCATGTCTGCAAGCATGCCCTGTGATGTTGTCATCCCTCCTGCAGGAATCCCAGTTCTGGCCTCTGCCAGACTCAGGCTGGATGTCTCTGTGTGTGTGTTTGTGTGTGATTTTGCATGTAGAACAATATTCACTCTTTTTCTTACGTGCCTGTCTGAAAATGCAAAGTATTAGGGCAGGATACTTTACTATGTGGGCTTTATTGCTTTATCTCTATGACTAGTAATTGCTCTATCACTGCATCAGGGTTGTCCTCTCTGAGATGAGATTCAAAGTGTTCTAATGATTTCTCAGTCAGACCCGGTGGAAAAAGAAGGACCTGGTTTTCACTTTCATGACTGTAAAGATGGAATTAAATAACTGGAGAGGTAATAACATAAAACCAGTCAAGCACCCCAGTTCTCTCCAAGAAATAAAAGCAGTGTCCAAGAGTCATATTTCAAGACAAGATCTGGCTGGGTATGTGCTCCCTTTTTATTTGGAAAGAAATTCCCAGATAGTGCTGTTTTTATGCAGCTCGAGAAACGTGCTCAGCCTGCTGCTGTGCAGCTTTTGGATGATTTCAGTTTCTATAAAAAGAAGGTGATCTCATCCTCAGTACTTAAAGATGTATCACCCTCTCCTTTCCCCTTGGCCCAGCACCAAGGAGAATTTGAATTTATGAAGCCTGAAGCGACTATTAAAGGATTGACCTGAATGACAAAAGCATTGTCTTTAACCCCTTCCCTCTTTCCAGTCTGTCCAGGCTTGTGTCCTGGCTCTGAGAGGAGCTGGGAATTGGGATCCATGCAGGGGGTGTGTGGTGCAGCAAAGACTCTGCTCTGGAATCTCTCACATGAGGCAGTACCGGAGGCAGACAGGATGTGCATGCTCAGCTCTAGGGAAAAGGAAGGGGATAGACCACCCTGTGCCTTGCCTGGATGGACTCTGAGAGCACTGATGGCCCCAGGAAGGGAGAGATTCTATATTACAGGGATTTATCCACATTTTTACAAACAGGAAAGTACAGTTTGAACACTGAAGTTCCATTTTGGTCTGGCCACTATGATTTGATTTTCAAAAGATCTATGGCACATATTTAAGGCTGAGAAATGCTTAAGGTGCTTAGGCTTCCAAGGGCATGCTATTAATTCAGGGGCCAGATACTAAAAGGTCTTTAGGCTCCAGAAGCATATTGTTGCTAAATCTAATATGAAGATTTAAGAACCTGGCACAAAACATTTGGCCCGAGGTTCTTCTCTTTGGCCCACATGCACACAGCAAGGCTGATTGGGGACAAGCTGTTTCACCTTTCACTGCTCGCACTGTCACACCACAAGGGTGCTTTTTTTGCAGGGCCATTTAGGAAACTTCGTCTAATTCCAGAAAGAATTTTTTAAAAGTATAGAAGGGGCACATGTTGTGTTGAGAAAAAATGTGTGCAGAATATACCTTGTACCCGGTGTTCAGCCCCTTGTGTATTCTAGAAGGGTTTCTCATGAAGCCAAAGCCTAAGAGGAGGTGGACTGGAATGCAGAGATGGCCAACAGTGCTGTACTTAGTGCATTTCATAGATAAATATTCAGCTCTTCCTAGTTTGTCCCTGCCTTGTCCCTGCCTGCCACTGACAGCACACACCTCCAGCTGCAATCCAGCCCTGCTTTACACTTCAACGCCTTCCATTGCACTGCTTCTCAAAAAAGTCCTTAACTTCATCCAGCAGCTTTGAAACAGGTTAAAACAGATGGTGAGCTGTCCTGAACATAACAGATGTACTAAAAAGAAAGAAAGGTTCCACTGTCCCAAAGTGTCTTTGTTACTTTTCACCTGAAAAACATGAATATCTCGGCCTTTCTAATCAATGCAGTTTAGTCATCTCAATTCACCTCAGCCGGCACTATGCTCAGAAAGGTTGTCTATATCAAAATGCATTTTCTCCTGCCCTTAAGCCCAGGCTCAGACCTCACTGTCACGTGCTGCACTTCTCATTAGGAATATCACTGCTGATTTATTCCAACAGAAGAGACAGCTCACATGGAGGGGTGATTTCAAAAGAAATGATGTTATACTGTGAGCAGCAGTTGCTGATGTTCTGATCTTGTTTGGAGAGGGAAGAGAGAAGCTGTGGATCACTTGCACAAAGCCTGTTTTCTTTTGGGTTCCTCATTACCTGTCACAAACACAGTCCAGAAGCTTTCCAAGCACTCCCTGAGTGATGGAACTTCACATAGCAGAGAAACACACAGAGCAATAAGATGGTACTCAATTAATAATTGCAAATAAAAGTATTTCACAAGGGTATAATGCCTTGCAGCAAGACCTTTCCAAAAACCCTTTTTACCATTAAGAAAGCCTTGAATATCTCTTAAAGGAAGATGGGCACTGTGTCACCAGGAAGGGGTTTTCTGGTGCAGTACAGCTGCTGTATTCCCAATATCTAATTGAAACCTACTCTCTGTCAGTTTAAAACCATTCCTCCTTGTTTAATGTAGCTAAACATTTCCTAAGGAAATTTACTGAGGAATAAACTTTGAAGCAGCAAACTTTGTTCATGTTTGAAAACAACAGCAACAAAAAAAGGATACAGAAATAAATGAAAAAAAACAAAGAATAGTAAAAAGTTTCATTTACAGTCAAGTATCCAAATTTAAAATGTTATATTACTGAAATATCACTTGTTGAATGTTATTTTGTTTAGACATGCCTTGATGTATGAAGGATTGGGACTTCTTTTATACTGAGGGCAAGACCTCTCTTCAGAGCACTTCCCATTTATGGATTGATAAAAACCTGAATGCAAATATCTTGAGACATGATGTCTCTTAAAACTGGCATTTTACTGTGCAAATATGGCCCCCCTGAAATGTCAGTAACCAGAAGGTAACTGAACCAGCTACATAATAACACCCCCCTGCCCCGTTTATCATGTGGTTTGTAAAATATATTAGAATAATTCTATTAATCAAAAGGCTTCCTAAACTGAAAAAAATATATATATGAGAAGAGGAAAGGGTTTCCTGAATTATCCCTCCACCCTTCAAGGCAGGCATTCTCAGGCAAACTTAAGAGAGCTCTCAGATCCTAAGGCAGCACCTCAGGAGAGGCCCTATGAAAACAGGGTGGTTTTGTGGTGGACTTGGAAGCTTCACTGACATGTAAGAGCAAATGGGAAACCTGGGATATAAATGAAATGCCAGTGTGAGCCAGGTATTGTCAAGGACCAGAGGACAGGAGTCATCCGCATGAATTAGGAGAAAAGCAATCAACAGCCTCAGAGAATCTCAGCTTATTTAGTGCAGCTTGCGGCAGCCTCTGAATCAGCACTGTTATTATCTGCAGTGTTTGTTTGCCATGAGCACGAGAAAAAACACAGGTTCTTTCCACCCTTTTTCACAGCCTTTGCTCCTTTATCACAAAGAAAGAATCATAATGATGGTGCATTTTTGGACGTCATTATTAGCTTGGGAGCCAGAATCCCTGTCTGAGCCTGCTGGAAGTACACAGCCTAAGGATCACTGAACTAAAGCGAAGACACTAATACAGAGTGGCAGCAGCTTTCTCTAATTGCAGAAACTCTAGAATGCATAATGTCACATTACCTGGATAATGATTTTTAAAAATAATTGTGAGTCACACCACAAAAATATGAGTCTGTTCAATTGCCAGTTGAATAGAGAGCATGGAATGGCATGAAATGCATCTGAATTCTAAAAGAGAAAGAACTGTTGAGGATCCATGACAAGTACAGTTTTCACTAGTCATGAGCTCTCATATTGACTGAAAATACAGCCACGCCACACTTCTGAGGATTAGTTCTTAGCCACCTCGTGAGGGTCACTGAGCACTGGCACGGGTTGCCCAGAGAGTTTTGGAGTCTCCACCCTTGGAGGTACTAACAGAATATCTGGGCACAGGCCTGGGTAACCAGCTCAGGGAGCCCCAGCTGGAGCAGGGGGATTGGACAAGACGATCTCCAGAGGTCCCTGCCAACCTCAGCCATTCTGTGAGTTAATATTGAACAGAAAGTTTTCAAAAGCACACCTTCACATTTCAAGTAACTATTTGCTCACCAATTAAGTGGGTTAAATTGTTCACCGAAGCTATGATTGCTTAAAATGCAAAGCTATGCCCTGCTATAAAATTTTTAATGCCTATTATTTTCCTTGGATTTCATAACTCTTCAAGATGTTCCAGACTGACATTGAAGCTGAAGCCTGTCAAAAGCTTCCCTAAAATATGTGAGGTTTGGTGGCTTTTTCTATTCAGTTATCTCCTTGCTGACTATTCTTAGGGCAAAATCTGGTGGGCCCTTGGTTTTCTGGAAAAAGCTGTGTCTTACTCTTTCTTTACTTTTGCCTCAGTTCTTTGGTTCTGTTTAAGTCAGTTCTGTGTCTGCAGAAAACTGAAGGGGCCCCAAAGCCGGCATAGCTTGTGCCTGTGCTTGGATCATCCTGGGCCTTTTGAAGGCAGTGCTGTTTCACACTGATGAAAAAGCTTCCCCTCTTGCACAGAGTTTTTAACTGACTACTGATAATCTTACCAATTCCACCTTTTTGTGACTGCTTTCTTTTAAAGCTTTGCCTCTTTACCTGAAACTACACTGGGTTTATGTTTTGCAAAGCTTTTTCACAGCTCTGTTTGTGATGTGAAGTGATTTGAGTTTTGCCTCCAACTGTTGAATCTCCTGGTCAGCATCACTGGGTTTCTGTGATGCCTACCACTGTTCCATCTCTGGAGGGTGATTTGTCCGCAGGCTTGTTTTTCCTCTGTTTATTTGTAACAACTCTCCCAGTTAACATAAAGGTGCCACTCAGAACTCTGCTTTCCTTAATTAAGTGATTTACACTGATGGCTTTCAGAAGCCTCTTCAGCTTTTGTGACAATGTTGACTCACATGTTTGCTTGTTTTTCCTAGGACTGGTTTTTCCCAAATTATGCTGGGGGTGGGGGGAGTGGTGTTGCAGCTTCTTTTTCCAGAGGCATTTTTTAGACGTGGATGTCTAAACAAGCTGGCTTCAGCTCACACCTCTTCTTTCATACAGCTTTCTGTCTTCCCTCAGCACACTTCAGATTTGCTTGTCTAGAAGAATGTTGCAATTGTTAAGGCTTCCTCAGTATCAGCACAGCAAAGATTACACGTATTTGTGAAGGTTATCCCACCTCCAGCTACATCCTACTTTCGCTTTCCACAGTCAGGGATACACTCTGCGGCTCCAAACATCCAACATGGTGCAAACCTTTCCATATTGTCCTGCCAGAAAATGTACACATTTAATTCATACAGCAAGCTCAGTCCAATTCCTTATCTGGTGTGAAAACTAGAGCTGCTCATAAAAATACCTTGGGAAGTGTTTTGGAGAAAAATGACTTATCATCAGCCCTGAACACAGACAATCTAAGGAGCTCTGCAACTTGTCAACAAAACAGGCCTTCGACAAAAAATATCCCCAAAGAGTAACCTTCCCTCAGGCCTTGTCAGAGCAATTTAGTGGCAAATGGACAAAGTCCTAAGCAAGATTCTGCTCAGAAAAACACTGACCAGGAAAAGGTGTGTGATGGGAGTAAAGTGGCTGAAAGCTCCTTACAAAGCAAAGTGATCATTGCTCCTGGCACTGTGGTGTGAGAATTAAGTGATAAGGGCAGTGTCTGTGGCAGATACACCTCCCTGCAAGGCCACTGCACTTCATCACCCACTTCAGAAAACAGAGGACAGGAACAGCTTGGCAAGGCACACACACAGAGAATAATTTCCAAATGCTGACTCAGGCATGGAAACGAGGCAAAAAAGCCCTCCCTGAATTATTCTGGAGAAGCTGACAGAAAATGGCTGTTTTGAGCAGCAGTTCAGTCATCCAGCTGTGCCAGAAATATGTCTCCATAACGAGATGTGAAAGGGCTGGGATGTTCCATTACTGAGATCCCAATTAGCTAAAATGGGGACAAAATTGGTTAATACTTAAGCTGATTCAATCAACCGCCTTTAAATTGAAATGCCAGACTAGTAATCATTTCAAGCATGTTCTCAGCCACACAGTCGTGACAGCCTGAGGGTGAGCCAGGTCAGGGGATGCACCCAGGGAAGTTTATCAGGAGCTGGTTGACACACATCGTTGGATTTCTATTTTGGCTTCTCCCGTTTCTGTCAATCATTTGTGTGCCAAGAATTTGCAGTGATATCCCCATCACTGCCCTGTCTGACTGCCATTAGCACACAGAAAGGAAGATTAATCTCCTGCACAACAATACAAAACCTTTTCTTTGCCTTTTTCTGGGGCACTAGAGCTGTAGGCATGTGGCCTTTCTGCTAGTTCTTGTGCTTAGCTCACTGTGCTTATGAAATCACAGAGCTGGAATTGCCCTCTCAGTTCACACCATGAGTCTCCTTAGTCTTTTGTCTGGCTTCACTGGACCAGCCTGAAGGAACTGGAGAAACCCAGTGAAAAAATTACAAATAACTTGTCAATAAGAAGACTTTCTCTCTGAACCAACTGGTAAATGCCTGCTTTGTATCTTCCCTCTCAGCAGCTCCTGCTGTTTCACTGTGCAGTTTGTAGCCACAAGAAGGGGAAAACAGAAGAAAATTTGTAGGCTGACAAAACAGTCTTTCATCCCTACAATAATAGAATTCCTCCTCTTCAAAATATCCATTAGCTGCTCATTGAGGTGTTTGAACATGAGGAGATCACGTGTTGTGTACTCAGTAATGTATTTGAGCCCTTCCTGTGCTTAATTTTTGACCTAATTGACGTTTTATAGAAATGCACCAAATCACCTGAATGTGCCATTACCACTGAGAAATATACCATGTTTATTGGTATCCAGCCCAGTCAAGCTTTGAGAAACAATTAGAGGTGTGACATGTTAGTTTGTTGTTCAATTTCTCAATCCCTATTCTTCACTCACCTGAACTCATGAAATGCTGTGGCACGACTCCCTGCTCTAGAAGCTGTTAGAGCTATTTTAAGAGGTATAGATGTCATTTTTGAGACGCAGAAGGCACTACCTATTATGTTTCCAAGGATATTTTCAGTTATGTCCTCATTAAAGTATTGCTTCTGAGGTTTCAAACCCATGAGTGATATCCCTGTGGTATTGCACAATATTATCAAACATACAGCAAGTAGCTTTCATGCTACATTATCTGATTGTTCTCCAATGCATCTTCTTAAATTCTCCTTACACTAGAAAGTGACAGGACATCATGGAAGATGAAGCTTCGCTCTGCCAGAATACAATTCCCTAGAGCAGATCTCTTAGCAAAAGCCAGTTCCTGTTTTCTTCATTTAATTACATATTCTTTCTCTCTTAAGGAAAAAACATCCCATTTTAAAGAGCCACCCAGTGCAGAGCAGAGCAGAGAATGCTTTGCTGGAGGGGCTGCGACTCCGGCCTTTGACTCTCCTACTGACTTCCTCTGCCTGTTGGGATTTGGTTTTCTTTCTTAGGTCTTACTGTCACTTTCTCCTGCTGCCTGCTCTCTGCAATCTCAGTTCAGACTGTGCTTTAAAGCAAACTCTTAATCTGGGCATAGATGATAATTAAAAATAGGTTCTGGGGAAGCGAAGGGCAAAACCGACCTTTACATGCACTGAAAGACAGAAGAGCACAAGCAGGACTGCACAACGTCACCGGGTAAAATCTGACTGTTCTGTTCCAAATTCACCCCTCCACACAGTCCTCTGGCACACACAAAGAGATGATTTGATTTAATTTTATTTCACAAACCAGCAAAGCTTCACTTGCATTAATAGATTTTGCTCATCTTGTGGAAAATCTGGACACTTCTGTTAGTGCCTTCTGTGTTTTGCTGCTGAAAGATTTCCCCATGGCAGAAATCGGACTGCAACTCCCCAGGCTTCTATTGCAAAGCCCTTTAGCATTTTCCTGATCACTTTAATAGGCCAAATTACAGCAAAATGTATGTTTTGTCCTAACCCAGATGCTTCACATTATCATGTGACTTCTGGGAGCAACAGCTTGGGAAGTGTCAGAACTGAGTAAGAACATGTGAAAACAAAGGGATAAAAATAAAGCAGAAGAGGAAGAAAACTAGGGGGGAAAAAAGAGAAGAAAATACTTGGTCTTTTTAATCACAAAGAAATAAAAGGCAAAATAATACAATAATGACTACAAACTCACTATGACCTGCAACTCATCCCTATTACACACAATTTTAAGGTTAAAAGTTGACTATATGAAAATATCAGCTAAAGTGCCAGTCAAAAGCTGCACCTGCTTAGGTTGCAGAAGATGAATATATGTGAAGTTGTTCTGATGTGCAAAGCATCCATGTCATATCTAAACACCCAGCAGCAGCTGAGCTGTGCACAGCTACTTGCAAAAACAGAACAGCCGTTGGGAATTTCCTCTGGCACTGCCAGCTGAGGAGATGGTTGGAGCTGCTGCTAGAGGCAGGGTGGACTGCTCCACCAGGACCTACAGAAAGCAACATTTCTTCCTAGAGAAAGCATTCAAGATTACTTTGAAGCTGAAGCTGAATGAACGACTACTTTTCCTCAAATTGCATCACTTCTAGTCATTCCTATTGGAGATAACTTCCCCAGATAATGTCTTCTTAATTAAAAATCAAAATAACAAGGTTCTGACATCCCTGTTAATCCCAGGCCACGTTCTACATATTTTCCAGATTAAAATTAATATTCCTTTAATTCTCTTCCTCAGTATTCTTCAGCAGTGGGATTCTTTGATTGCCTGATTGATCTTCCTTCTGGTGCTTGAAGTGCCCAAGGACACTCTTGGCACAGCAGGTACTTTGGCTGGACTTCCTTTGAGCGGAAGATTTGGAATTCAGTTTTTCCTTTGCTGACTCTGCAGAGTATTTCCTCTCTTCCTAAAAAATACATTACAACCTTATCTAGAAGAACTCACAGTCAAAGGCAGTATCTCTAGAAAACAGATGAATAGTAATTTGTTTTGTTAGCCAATGTATCAACCTCTAAAAACCATTACATAGGAGAAAATAAAAATTACTTTAGCTAAAGGCCAACTGTTGCTCACCTCAGAATTAATTCCATTAGAGTAATGGATGTGAAATAAAGTGAAATAAATTTTCTGAGTAAAAATAGAATCGGATCCTGTATTATGAGGCAATAAGTTCTGAATATTAAAGGTTAATGTCTGAAGAATAATATCTATACTAGCATAAATTCAGCTTTTGTAACCCCTCCAACATAGAGAAATGGCTGGATGAGAGATGACACTGATTTAGATGGTACTGTTCTCAGGAAACCTGAACATTATTCTTGTTCAGAATCCTAGAATCATTTAGGTTGCCAGGCTTCATTTTCCTTCCTGCCTTTCTCAGAGATAAAAGTAAGAGATCAGGTCACCTGGGCTTTTCCTCCTGCTGAGGCTCTCACACGCTGTAAGCAAGTTCTCTCTTCATGCAGTACTTCAGGACAAAGCGAGATCTTTGCCATAATAAACCGATGAATGTTGTGCAGACATTGCTGCCAGCGATCTCCAGCGTGTTGTGTAAATATTTCAGTAAAAACAGCCCCCAATTTCTGCTCACAAAGCATGACATGAGTTGTTTCTTGTCAGCCTCCCAGTGACAGTTTTCTCTGGGGGGTCAATTCACTCCTCCTGGTGATTTTTCCATCCTTCCTGCAGTGACTGATGTTCCCCCACTCACAGACAAGTTTCCCTCCCTTGTCCAGCTGGGCAATATTTGCAGCTGCCTACACATTTTATACTCTCCAGGTCAGCTTGTGTGTTGCTTTACCTCCACCATTATACATTTTTTGCCAGTTTCAGTGGCACCTGCAATTTCCCAGCAGTGCCCATTCCCTGTCACAAATGACACTTTTCTGCTACTTGCACTTAGGGCACTTCAGCAGGGCTTGGGACCCACTGTGGAAGAAATTGTTTTGTGCAAATGAAGTGACAGAACTGTTCCACACTTCCTGATATTAAAACTCCTGCCCTACATCCCTGGAATGCCCCCATAGGATGCCCTCAGTGTGCACCACAGATATATCAGTTCTTACCTTCCAGACATTTTTTGGAGCTGAACATGTTCCAGGATGTTTTTATTCATAGCAGTGACACAACCATGTGTAAGCACTGAGGATGGAAATCTTTAGCCACCAAATGCCTTGGAAGTGCAAAGTATGAAAACACCAATTATTTTTCTCAGCTAATAAATTCTTTTGGCCTTAGACGCTATTCCAGAAAGACTGTTCTCCTAAAATGAGTGTGTGGCGTCTGTGAGGAAAATGATCTTTTAATTCCACATGCTTTTCTAATCAGAAGTTTTTTGCAATTTATAAATGAAGCACCTCTGCAGCCAAACTTTTCCCCTTCAAAGACACAGTTAAAAATATGTTCGACATTCCCAAGGAGTGGGGTTTTTTGCTTCTTAGTTTTTCAGGTGTTTCACTGTGGTAATTTATTGCTTCATTTAGTGTTAAATTGAACAAGGGATGTTTACTTGAGGCATTTGTTGAGATCTTTCTTCTGTTGATCAAATTACTGATGTGGAAAATGCAATGTCTCCCAAAGAATCTTTTAGGTGCAAATTAATGAGGTTGCTATTTGCAGTAGAAATGGTGTCAAACTATGACTCTTTTTTTCCTAAGCAGCAGAAATTCAGGCGTTTTTACTTACTCCATATAGCCCTTGGAAACTCCAAAGCATAAGGAAAGGAGTGGAACAAACGAGACCAGGTGAGCCAGAGATGGCAACAGAGGCACAGAGAAATCTGCCAAGCTTTGTTTAGTGAAGAGGGGTGAATATTATCAGATACTCTCTGTCTGTTGACAGATTCTGGGATGCCTGTGCCGCGTTGCCACATTTTTTAATGCTCTCTGCACTTCTTCCCTGCAATGGTTACACTTTCTGGGCTTCCCTTTTCTCGAACGGGGGAGTCTCGAACGGGGAAAACCCAAAAAGTCCACAGTGCTCCCAAACGTAAAAGCTGAGCAGGCACCAAGTCACCTTTGAGTCCACCAGGTGGCAACGTGGAGTAAGAAATCAGCGTCACAGCCATCGACCAGCACATCAGAGCCTCTCAGCCCTCCATCCCCTCCCAACCAGCACATCAGAGCCTCGCAGCCCTCCATCCCCTCTGTCAGGGTTTGACTCGGCCACTGCCTTTCTGGGCAGTCTCTGTCCGCATTCTCCACCAAAAAATGTTGTGGTTTTGCCCTGGGTCAATTTGCTTTTACACCTCCTACACAATTACTCTAAGTTGAGAGAAGGTTTATGCAGACAAAAGAAACTGGATTTGGGAAAATAACATGAACATTTATTACTAGCAAAATAAAACTACTAAAGAACTATATCTACAACAATTCTACTTAAGTAAAAGTGCTATGTATTTATAGAAAATACTTCTCTCCCCCCGCCCCTTTATATCAGTCCAAGGAGGAGAAGCAGTCCCCTCCTCCATTCTCGGAGCTCTAAGTCTCCTCAACAGCTTTGCAGCACTCTCATTGCAGCTGGAACTCTTTCTCTCTTGCTCTGTGT
>JAYRBT010000042.1:66107665-66123552 GCA_036023395.1 Myiotriccus ornatus | reverse complement strand
CTAAAAAATCCAATGCGCAGGCTGGAAGGTGTAAAGACCTTCCCCGGTTCTTCGTTCACAAAGACTGGCCATTACATATTTATATAAGGGTCTCAATGACAATCTGAAACCACAGGGAACATAAACTACTGAATATTGGATACAAGAACATCATGCATGAAAACTTGAAATGATTCCAGTAACTAGTTTCTCCATTGACTGAGTGCTTCCTGCTCAGTTAAGCTGTTTGTGAGGAATAAATAATAAACTTCCTGAGAGGAAACAATTTGGGCTGAATGTAGCAGGCAGGGATGGGGGTCATCAGACACATTTTTTTTGTAGGCAGGAGCTGGCAACCCTGTCTACATTTATTTATTGCTTTGCCTGAGGCCATTTCAAGTTAAACACTGTAGTTTGAGTTAGATAGTTTCAGGTGATTGTGAAACAAGAGGTGTTAAACATCCATGTTACCAGGAATTGAAAGATCTGTAAAGGTAGTTGGAAAATCAGGGGTATTTTGAGGTTCTGTGTTGCTGAAATCCCTGTTTGTACAGAAGGTATTTTGCTGTATGGTTTAAAAGCATTTCACATTCTGCTGAGCAATCAAGAAAGACTTTCCTGACAGTTCCTTGTGCTGCTTTGTGCAGGGAGTGTGGACATAGCACAGATTCACCTCTGAGAGGGATGTGTGGGTAGTAACGTCTGAGCAGTGGGTTGGACAGACCCTTGGTCTGAAGCAGCACGACCGCTGTGTGCACGTATCCTACACTGAGCACAAATGAGAGTGAAGATGCTGCTTCTGCGCAGGAAAAAAACAAAAAATTGTTTCTTTGAAACATTACACCTTCGGGATGAGCAGAAAATGCACTGTGACCACGGAATTTTTGTGTTCTGTTTTCCAGAAAATTCCTCAAAAGCCTAGTCCGAAAGCAGCCGCGGGAGCTGCTGGTGGTGATCGGGACGGGGGTGAGCGCCGCGGTGGCCCCGGGAATCCCGGCCCTGTGCTCCTGGAGGAGCTGCATCGAGGCCGTGCTGGGAGCAGCCGAGCAGCTCGAGGTGCTGCACCCCGGGGACGTGGCGGAATTCCGCAAGAAGGTGACCAAAGAGAGAGACCTGCTCGTGGTTGCCCATGATCTCATCAGGAAGATGTCACCAGTGAGTGTCTTTGTGACCTCTGCTCATTTCTAAAACTACTTCATGCTTCTATTCTGTTACCAACAAAAACCTATTTCCAAAACTTGACGTTTTTTCTGGTGAAAATGGCCGTTTTGTGGGTAATCATGTAACACCCTGTATGTTTTGGAGAGCCTAAAACATCCCTGGGTTTTAGTGTGAGTCAGCTTTCGTCAGAATTAATGCCAGCAGGAGTCCTGACTGTTAAATATTTGCTGTGATTCACTTCTGGGAAATGAAAGGGGAATTTACAGCTCTGTGGAAAAAACTAGGGAGACCCTGACAGGTAGGCCCTGACCCTACTGATGGCCTTGGCCACACAGAGTAAATCACTTCCTTAAGGACAGTCCATACATGCCCAGGTTCTCAACCATCCACTGAATTTCCAGAGGTTTTCAGACTCTGTTAAGCCCTTTGCCAAGTCTTCCTTTTAGCTGAAATATTCAGGGTGACAAACATAGCCCCAAGTGTAGGCTGTGGGGTGTTTTGCAACACGTGGGGAGCCTCTCTACAGGCCCAGTGTGATGATTACCCCCACTTTTCAGGGAAGTCTATGTGTGTTTGTGGTATATTTAATCATCAATAACAGTTTTCTCAGCCAGGAAGGAAAAAACAGAAAAAAAGAAAATGCCACTTTCAATAGTATATCCCAGACTCTGAATCCAGGGAATGGTAATTTTAGTGCTGTTTTCTTGTACCTGTATTACAAGCTCTGTTGAGAAACCCGGCCTATTGTTTGGAGCTGCACTGAGTGGAGGCAACACCGGAAAATAAATTGGGATTTGTTTTGGATTGGCTTTGCTTGGTGTGTTGTGCAAAGCCCTCTACGCTGTGGCTTTAAGTATCCAGGTGAAGTGGGTTCCTGTGGGAGGCAGGGATCATGGAGCTGATGAAGTGCTGCTCTGCTCTCTCCTCAGCGTACCGGGGACATGAAGCCCAACTTCTTCCAGGATTGCTTGATGGAGGTGTTTGATAATTTGGAGCAGCACATCCAGAACCCTGTGGTCCTGCAATCCATCCTGAGGCTCATGGAGAGAGGCACAATGGTTCTGACCACAAACTATGATAATTTGCTCGAGATATTTGGTCAGCAGCAGGGCAAACCTATGGAATCTTTAGACCTTAAAGATAAGGATAAGGTATGATAAGAGCAGTAAAATTAGTAGATTTAATATAAGAGAAGGCAGCTCGAAAGCTTCATTGAAAGATGTTTTCCTGTTTAGAGTGTCAAGACTAAAACTTGTGAATTGGTAGAGCATGTCTATAAACTGCAGCAGATGCCCAGACATTTCCTTTATGTGCCTCTTTATTCTGAGTAATGTGGTAACAATTACCAAGGAGAATTTCAGTGACACGTTTATTGACCAGTTCCCCCCATTCTCTGTGAAAAACCCACAGATTTATTTAACTTCTGTGAAGTCATTGTTAAAATCCCAAGTAGGATTTCACCTGGCTGGTAGGTATTTGCTGTTCACAGCTTTACTGTCAGTGCTGCTGGAATTTGCTGCTTGGTTGAATGCTTGTTTAGCCCCAAAAGGCAGAGACAGCTGCACTATCAGCCATCACCTCTTTGTTATGATTTCAAGTGAGCTGTGTAATTAGCAATTACAATCTCTTGCTGCAGGGAAGTGCAAAAGGAGTTGTTTCTGCTTTAAGTGGTTCCTAAGTCAGTCCAGCTGTTTAGTTTTCCAGGATCCTGGTGATTGGGGTACATTATAACTGTGTGATTTGCTTTAGGTTCTTCAGTGGGCAAAAGGCCATGTAAAATACGGAGTTCTTCATATTCACGGCTTATACACAGATCCCTGTGGAATGGTGCTCGATCCCTCGGGATATAAGGATGTTACTCAAGATCCTGAAGTCATGGTTTGTGTGATCTTTAAATTTTTTACCATGTTTTGCCAAACTGTTTTATTGTGATCACTGCAGACATGTTACCTAAGGCTGGGGCTCTCTGGGGTCATATAAATGAAATACTTTGGGCCCAGAGAAATGATTCAGAATTATTCAGAAAGGCAGCTGTGTTGCCAGGGCAGTGCCCTCATACCCTCCTGCTAAATCACAGTCAAACCCCTCAGCTGGATGTCTCAGTCAGAGTTCTTTGTATTTGTCTTAGGAAAGAACAGGACCCCCAAAATACTGGACATCACGACAAGGATTCATCACCATATGATTGCTTGGATTCATGAATTAGGGGCTTGAGCTGTTACCAGCTCTGGACTGAACGTTGTATCTTAGCTGGTTTAAGAACTCAAACATTTGGTCAAGAATATTAATTCTCCTTATTTACAGGCTGACCTAACGGGAGCCCAGTATTCTGTCATCACAATTCTTTCAATTTAAATTCCCTTGCTGGCAACATTTACGTGTCTGTTTAAACTTCATAGAATGGCTTGGGTTGGAAGGGACCTTAGAGGTCACCTAGTTCTAACCCCCATGTATTTGTATAACTTTTTTTTTTTTTCTGTTTTTGTAGAAACAATAGTTACAAAATGTCGGTTTGGCCTGGTCCTAAAACATTTGCTTCTTTCAGCTCCCTAGTGAAGGTTCTGCTCTGCTGCTCCTTTTCAGCCTGGCTTATTTTAGACATCCTGACCTTGGCTTTGCCTGCTGAAGTAAATGTGGCTTTTGTTTGTTTCTGCCCCTTCATAGGAAGTTCTTCAGAACTTGTACCGAACCAAGTCCTTCCTGTTTTTGGGCTGTGGGGAGACTCTACGTGACCAGATATTCCAAGCCCTTTTTCTTTACACAGTAAAGAACAAAGTGGATTTAGAACATTACATGTTGGTGCTTAAAGAAAACGAAGACCACTTCTTTAAGCTCCAGGCAGACATGCTGCTGCACGGGATAAAGGTGGTGTCCTACGGGGACTGCTTCCAGCAATTCCCAGAGTACGTCCAGGATCTCACTGCTCAGATCTGCAAGCAGAGGAGTCCAGGTAAGGAAAATCCAGGGAACGTGGCCTCCTCACCAGCACAGGCTGGATTGAACAGGTGCCCAGCAGTGCCCTGTGTGAGCCCTGCACGAGGTGCTGACCTTGTGTGCAGCTCCTTGGCTCCTGAGGGACATGCAGGGTTGGAACACGTGGCCAAACTCTGACCAGATCTGTTTTTGGGAATCTGTGGATTTTGGAGGCCTGTGGATTCTTGCAACTCTAATCTTGAATTCTGAATTTGCCTTTTTGTTAGCATTTGGTAAAGATGTTCACTTTGCATAATTCTTTGGCGTGAACTGTTCCAACCTATTGAGTGTTATATTATCTGAAATGTGATGTGTCAGGAGAAGAGACTGAAGGAATTGAAGGAATTACCTGGTGGGATAAGCTGGTTGAGCCACAGTACCTGGTCAAGCACAGAACGGGAAATTAAATCAGTGCATCCAATTAATGTTGGGCTTATCAGAGTCAGAGCTAATGGGGAGAAACAACAGCTCTATCACAGGAAAGAGATTCCTTTCATGTTTTCCAAACCAGGACAGGTGTGCTATGGTTTCTCCAGAGAACTGAGGGAAATAAGTAAATGATCTTGGGAAGAATTACTATTTGACAGCTCTTTTATTTATCAACTCAGTGAAACTGTTTTGTCAAAAGTTACTCCAAGTGGTGCATAGCAGGAACCTTCCCCTTGCACCCCTCAAAGAAAACTGCAGGTGCATGCCCAAACTGTATGCTGCTTTTTGTGACTCAGTGAATATTCCTATTAGACTGCATTATGTTTTTCTTTCCATGAAGGCTAGAAAAAAATATTTAGCACAGCATGGAGGTTTCAGGAAGTTTATCTGCAGTGTGGACAACTAAAAGTAGGTGTGCAGTTCTACACACTGAACTCAGCCTGCTGGTTTGGTTTTGATGTACTGGTGGCGATGGATGTACTTTTCATAGTCTGAGCAGTACCTAGAGGCTGTTCAGTCTGGAGAATCCAATTTATTGCAGAGGAGCCATTGATATTAAAACAGGGAGGGAGACAGGTTTGCTTAAGCTCTAAATGGAAACAACTGAATATCAGACTATAATGCTACCGTTTTCCTTGGGAATTCCTGATTGGCATCAGACACGTGAGAAGAGGGACCTTACTCAGACTTGAAAGCCTTGTGATCTCACAAGGTCTCTCCCAACCCAAACCATTTGGGGACTCTGAACACAACCTTTGCTGTTTTGGGCTGGTGCCTGAGTTATAAAAGCTTTCTGGATGGTAACCTGTGCTGCTGCTCTCTCACTTCTCTAGATGCTGACCGGGTGGACAGCACAACACTGCTGGGTAAGTAACATTTTAATTGTCACAGGAAGTTCCATAATCCTACCAAAGAGAGAAAAATACATCTCCCGTTTCCAAAGTAACTGCATGATTACTGTGCACTGCTCTACTTTACCTCTCAAAGTCTGCTGCATGCTCTCTTTCCCCCCCGATTTTCTTTCTGCTTATCAGCAGGCAACTGCTGGGCTTTAGCTGTCAATCAAATGATAAATGATAGAAAGGAAAAGCTCTAGGAAATGTATATAAAAAGCTATTAATGTTGACTAGAGTACTCTAAGGTAATGCTAATATCTATGAGGTTTTGACTTAGATTTCCAAGCACAGGTTTCTGCTCCAAAGCCTTCCTTAAGGAGGTCTGAAGAGTGAATCTCAAGCGTGTAGTACTGAAGGTGAATTTTCAGCTAAGCTGTTCAGGTGGCTTTGTGATACTTCACTGAATAAGCTGAGCAATAATACATTCCAATCTATGGTGTAAAACAGCAAAACTTCCCTTTGAAAGAACACAGAGAGATCCCACTCCTGAGAGCTCTGTGCTGCTGCAGGGAACGTCAGAAGTGTATGAAAGTAGTACTTCATTACTGTGCAATCACAGAGCACACAAGGTCCCAGACACTTGTGGGCAGGTGTAAAATGAGAGATTAGGTTTGTAATTCCAACTGGGTCTTAGGCTTACCTGTCTTTCAAGTGAGTTCACAAATCCCATTCTCAATAAAGTAAAATTAGGCATCAGTAAAGAAGAAACGAAAAACTTGAGCACAATTTATTCCATTTCCTCTTAAGATAAAGCTCCTTACAGGTAATTTTATCTCCTGTTCACTTTTAATTTAGAATACAGACCAAGTAAAACAGACTTTCAGCAGGGTTAGTGTTACATGTAATTCAGAATCCAAAAACAAGAACCTCAGGGGACTAGGACTGAGTTTATCTTTGTATCTGGTGCTTGTAATAAAAATGACCCCAAGCACACGTATGTAGCAACAATTTGGGTTTTTTATCTTCTCCCTCCCCAGGAACTTCATGTGTGGACTGTGCTAAAAGGAAGTTGGGAGAAAGTGGCACTGACTCTCCTAAGAGGATCAAGCAGTCAGATACACCCACTAGTGAATGAAAACACCCCAAACACCCAAAGCCCACCCCAGAAGCTTTTTAGCAGCAGGTGTTCTACATCTGCTGCATGGAAAGTTTTGAGCTGGTATTTCCATGGTTTTAAGTGGAATAAAACTGTACATATTTAGCCTTTCCTTTCTAAAGCTGTAAATGTGTGATGCACGTGAAGCTGGAGCCACGAGTCACTGCCTGGCACTGCCAGGCTGTACCTGCAGGGTCAGACACAAGCAGGTGCAACTTCTCCCAAGCCCTTTCGACCAAACTCTGCCCAGGTGAAGCCACAACTTTGGAACCTGTCAGAAACAGCTTTTGGCACAGCACCTTTTGAAACCAAGGGGGTTTTCAGTTCCCTTCCCATCAGCTGGACTGGGGGGGGGCTGCTGGAGGCTGGGCTCCAGGGATCTGTCAGCACAAGGCTGCTTCCAGGCTTCAGGTCCCTAAACCCTGGGGAACAGAAAGTGGTGTTCACAGTTATGGAACCCACAGCACAGTGACGCACCTGCTTTTCACTTTCAGCAGGATTTGTTTTCCTGAGTCTAGTGAGGCAGGAGAGCTGTATCCGTGCTGTATCCACAGGGACAGCCCCGAGGGCCACAGGGCTCTCTGACCTCTCTGCTCTGGGTTTCCGTGAACATGTTTTAAATGTTACACCACAGAGTGTGCTTCCCTTTGCCTTGGACAGCAGGTGACAAGAGTCCTGCTGCAGTGGAATGAAGCCCAGTCTTCCAAGGATGGAGCTGCAGACAATTCCTGGTGTGCACCTTTGCCTTGGGATGAACTGTAAGGGTGGAGGTGGGGCACTACAGCACCTCTTTGTCTCAGGGACTGGTACTTCTCCCCCACAGACAGAATTATTACTTGAGTGGCTTGGAAAAGCTGATGCCACAGAGGGGCATCTTCAAGGTTGTTTGCAATTCCAGGGCTCTTTTTCTACTTCATTCATAACCTTTTTTTTTTAAATGGGAGTAAGATACTTACTGAAAACAAACCTGGTGACCGTTCATTACCCTGTTTTGCTCAAGCTGTGTAATGAATTTGGAAGGACTTCTCTGAAGGTGACATACACTCTTTCAATAAAATATTTAAAGTAAAATGTTCCTGTGTAGCAGCTGTCCCCGTTCTTCAGGCTGTTCCTTTCTTCACTGCATTTTTCTGGTTTTAACCAGCAAATGGCTAAACCCCCCCAAACAAACCAGGACCTGTGCATTAGCAGCACCCAGACTACTGTAGGTGAGACACCTCTGAACACCACTGAGGCTGCTCCTCCATCCACCCCTCACACTGGCAAAGGTCTTTGCACATCTGTCACTGGATTCTCAATGACGGCACGGACATAAATTCAGGACTCAATTTATTAACAAAGTGTGGCAGTAACACAAGTGTTTGACACATCTGCCTGCAGAAGCAGTGGGCACATGGATGTGGTTGGATGTTCCTGTGTGCCCAGCAGGAAGCACAAGCCCAGGGCTCCCAGCACACAACAAGGCAGGTGTGCGTAGGCAGTCTGGGGGACAAAAGGAACCTGCTCTGTGAACATGAGATACAATTATTATGAACAACCATAAACCATGGGAAGCCTCTTAACACACACAGAGGGGGAACACAGGCTAGAAGAAGTGATTCCATCTCCCTCAAACAGTGTTCTGTACCCCAGCTTCATTAACTTTGCTCCTTAGATGAAGGACAGCCAGCAAAATAAACGTGGCTGTAGTGGGACAGCTGCATAATAACCAACCAATATACTTCCTTTTAATGCTGCTGCCTCTATAGCATCTGACTCATTTTTTGACTTCTGTGAGGTAAAATATCTCAGAGGTGAAATGTTTCCAGGTTACACCACAGCTCTAGAGATAGAGCATGAGCTTGTGTAAAGTTAACTAACATTTGCATAATGTTGCAGTGGAACACTGAAGCCTTTCTGGGTGTCACAGAAAGATAGCAGGCACATTCCAGTACCTTACTGTTTTAAAACCAAGGAAATGATCCTATCTGGAGGCCAACAGGTGCAGCTGCAACACAAACGGTCCTGGCTGGGGTAGGGAGCACCTGAGTACCACACTGATGCTACAGCTGCACACAGGACTTGCCCTAAGAAAGGCAAGAGGCTTATTCTGTGGGATGATGTGCTTACGGACTTGCACTCTTCATTTTCATAGCCCAAACACCCCAAAACACTAGGAGAGAACTCTGTGTACCGGTGTGCACAACCTCAGTAACAACCTCGGGCGCTCTCACCCCTTAACCAAACTGCGTGAAGGAGTAACAGCTCCTTCCACTACTGTTTTGCAGAACTGCTTCACTTGGAAAGTGAACATTCCCATATCAACCTCTAACAGCCACGTTCCAACTCACATTTGTAAGAGCCAGCGGTGAACCCAGTTCCTGTTGCTGTCCCCTGGTTCTGTCCAGGTGCTACCCAAAGACAGAGCTGCGTCTGGGCCTCTCTGCTCTGTCCTGCTCTTCCCGCTCCGGGAACTCGGTGAGATCCAGGGTCAGCACTTTGCTGAACATGATGTCATCGTGCTGGGAAGGGGGAGATCACACCATGGAACATGTTTCTCTTACTTGAAAAAAGCATTTCCTAACTGTGAGAGACAACATGGAGCCTGAGCTCCCACAGGACATTCCCTGGAGCCTGTCCCTGGCACAGCAGGGCACACCCAGCCACCAAACACTGCAGGTGTCAACCAGCACTTCCACACCACCCCACGAGCATCACTTAACAAGACCTAGTCCTAATGGATTGTTACCTCTGGACACACTCCAATCAAGGCGTCTGCCTTGCAGAAGAACTCCTCCTTCAGGGAAATAACTATCATTTGGAACTGCTCATGGGCCTGTTCTCTGATGAAACTCGAGACCTTTGGAAAGGAAGCAAATATGTCATCAGTTAGTTCTGGCAGCCTGAAACCACGCTGTGATCAGGGAATGGTGAGGAGAGAACTGAACTGTGAGAGCTGCAGAATTCCATCATGAAATAAGCTGGGTAAAATTAGAAATAAACCACTCTTACGCCAGATACTTGCCATGGTCTCAAGACAACCCCTCAGATCTGCTGCTTTTTGAAAACATGTAACAAAACCATTCACTCCAATGAATAAAGTTATAGAAAGAGGACTGTGCCAACAAAAAACAGTTTTACCAAATATAACTACAAAGGAAAGTGGAAATTCCTGAATACATTTAAAAAAAAAAAAGGCTGTGTAAAGTTTGTTACTGGCTATAGAATAAGATCTGAAATACATATTAGTTCACTGCAGACAGCAGTATGTTTCCCAATGATAATGCAAAATAAAGGTACAAACTAAGTTATGAACTGGTGACTGAGTAAGGCAGTGTCCCTCAATATAAATTAAATGCTGCCTAAAGGAAAACCAGTACATTTTTGATAAGCCCTCTGCCTGCACAGTTCTATCTACTTGGCATGGAAATATTTTTTTAATGGAAGAACTGCCTTTAATAAGTTAGAGAATTCACATTCATTTCACAATATAGTTCCATCTATTGCAGATCTGCTTTAATAAACCCTCAAACTGAAAAAAATAGAAAGAAATAGACCTAGTTACATAGCACAGCTCACACCTTCACCCTCCTCAGCTCTCACATTCACAGCTTGGGCACTGATCAAACATGCTTAGAATAAGGAATTTAAACCTCTCCCATGTCTGGTATCTCACACAACCCTTCAGCCCTAAACCCAATCTAATTTAAACCAGGTTCAGTCAGGGCAATCAATCTTTATATCCCAACACCCTGCAGTCCAAGTAGCCCCCTTTCTAAAAAAGGAGTCATATACTGCTGATAAAGGATAACTTACTTTATCAATGTTTGTATTGTCAAGGGCAGCATCTATCTCATCCAAAACAAAGAAAGGTGCTGGCCTAAAGCTGCAGGAGGCAAGACAGTATTTTGCACTTAGATGCCACAATGTTAACAAATGTTCCAATTACTTACTCCATAATAGAATTCTGATAGCATTTTGCAATATCATATTTATATTTATGTTAATGAAATAATTAGGTATTACTTAACATGGAATATTAAATAGTACACAATAATCCAGTTATTAAATAGTACACTATTAAATACACTATACACTATACTATATACTATTAAATAGTACAATATTAAATAGTACACAATAACCCAGTAAACAGTTTATACTTATCAAAATTCTATATTTAATATACAACATTAAAGTCATGGTAAAGAATAAGAGCTTTGGTAATGCTTGAATACTCCATTAGCAGGTTTTGTAACATGTTTGTAAATGGAGCAGTCTCTCTTCCTGTCACTTAGGCAGATCCTTGGAGGCTCCCACAGTACTTTTTCCCCCCTTGGACAATCCCAGGGCAGTACTTTTACCTGTGTATGGCAAACACAAGGGCCAGGGCTGCCACGGTTTTCTCCCCTCCTGACAAACTGTCCATCGGCATGAAACGCTTGCCAGGGGCCACACAGTTGAAGCCAATGCCTTCCAGATAGGGCTCCTCGGGATTCTCGAGGCTCAGGAATGCCTGGAAACACACACACAGGCATTGCTAACAGGGACATTCATCAAATTCCTAAGATGGGAATGTTTTAGGTTGAAATACCACCTGAGCTAATGTGGCAGTCAGGGAGTTGGCTTCATTTGTAGGGAACCTGTTCATCCCTCCTGAGAGCAGCATTACCAAATTCCCAGGGAATATGGTTTGGTTAAGGAACCAGGAGGCTCATTAACAAAACCAGTTTGGAAATGGCATCACATATTTGTTATTTGCAAACTTCCAACTACTGAACAAACACGATTCTGTCACCCTTTAAGAAACTGCCTTTTTTTGTTATTAAAATTTTAGACTTGAAAAGCAGCTCTGTTTCTTTAGCTTGGAAGACAATATACTGGCAAAATTAGACTTTTTTGTGGAAGGTTAGCTTTACAGAGCCCAGCTTTGAGCTGGAGAAAGGCTGCTTTTATTAAAGTCTTTCTCCATACTTTGTATCCTGGTTCCCAGGGCCGAAAATTGAAAGTATTATTTTAAAGGAATTATCATTTTTCCAAACCACTAAGAGGTACAATGGGTAAGATCTTTGCTACGTGGTTTGTTTTTCCCATTAAATAAAAGAAACAATAAAAGAATACAGTCTCTTCCCCTCTGCACAGCAGGAGACAGATAAAAGAGAAGTTCTCATACTTAACCCTGACTTCAAATGTCTCCTCGTGGGTCACAGACACAGCAGAAGAAAATCAAACCAATACACAACATGTTGAGGGAAAACACAGAGTCTGATGAGCGTGATGTTTTAAAACGGACAAGAATCCAATCCTGAGCCCTTTAAACACTCCACAGTCTATGGAATTTGATGTAACCAAAGCATTTCACATTTGTGTCCTGATAATTTGTAAGCCTGACAAACACAAAGAGTAAAACCACCCCACACTGAGCAGTTCCCAATTTTATTAAGAGAGCTATCTTTCTCTGTATAATGCCCAGCATGCTTTGCCTTGTCATCTCCCTTCTCTGACTCTCAGCTCCTGCATCTTTATTATTTGTGCCATTTCGCTCTGCAGGACCGAGACTGTCTTTGCAAAGCCCAAGTGTTACTTTGGTAACAAAGCATCCAGTGAGGCCTCTTAGGCCAAGCCCCTGAGCCCATGACCCACCTGAGCACTGCTGGTCCTGCACAGCTTCTTGTAGATCCTGTCAATGGCTACGGAGGCGTGTTCAAAGCACCTGCTGAACAGCTCATATCTCCTCCTTTTCACCTCTTCAAATTCCTGCTTGCACGTTCTGGCCTCCTTCCTGCTGCTCTCAAAAGCTGAGGAAAGAAGATCACAGGAATTCCTCTGTAAGAAGCCTCTGAGCAAATACACAGAACAAATTATGCTGGGTACCACAAGCAGCATCAAGGAAAACATCTACTGCAGAAAAAATGCACATACAGGGAGCATATCAATACCAGGAGTTTCCTCCCTCTGCAATCTTTCAAATGGAGGCCCCACAATCTTAGAAGTTGCGGTGTATTCCATCTGCTCTACACCACATTCAATTGGAGCAAGAAGCAAAATTCTTCTCCTAATTCCTTCTGAAAGCTGGGCAGCCCTAGGCAGCTCCAGCATTGACCTGGTACAGCTCCAGAACCCTTCCTGTGCTCGTGTGTGCAACGCTCTCTGAGGATACTCATCAGTTTGAAGAAATGCTCGTTTGTGAGTTCTGGACAAGATTCACAGTTCCTTCAATTATGTAAGAAAAATTTAAACAATTTTAAGATTAAAAATCAGTTATTTTCAGAAAGCAAATGAAAATACTTTATGATGCCATTCGGGCAATAAAGTCTCTTTCCAATCATTCAAACTGTATTTCAACTGCATACTCACGTGTATGTTAAAGAATTGTTTATGCATAATTAAAACATAACTGAGGATAACACTCGAGCACAAAAGAATACCTTAGTATCTAAAAGAGGCAAAGCCAGCCAGGACCAACCCCGGGAAGAGGAGTTTCCATTAAGGTGAAAACTGAGTCACAAAAGAGATGGACATGAAGGAGTGTTACCGTCTATGGATTCCTGGAACTTGCCCCGAGCGATCTGGAGTTTCTCCACTGCCCTCAGGTTTGGAGCAGCTGTCTTCATTAAAGTGCTCTCTTTAGATCTGATCTCCTGCTGCATCTGCTTCAGACGAGCCTCGATATCCTTGTCAGATTCCAGGTCCTGAAGAAAAAGGAATCCTGGAGTGATCTAATCGGTTCATATGCCAGGACATCTCCACACACATGGCAAGCACTTGTGCTTTCTGAGACAACTACCCCACTCATTAATAGCTTTAACTGGAAACAACCAAAAAAATGCCACTCAAGAATCTTAGTTCTCACAATAATCTATGAGGTTCTCAGTATTCTTCCACAAGACCTTTAAAAACAGAGAGGCAACTCCCTTCCCTCACTTTACAATACAACACAAGAGCAGGATTAAATGCTTCACTACTTGATCTGTAAGGAAAACCTTTGAACACAGGTTCTCAGGGAATCCTTGGAGACAAGCTCCAGTGATGACAGATCCATCCTTTCTTTGCTCTGTACCTGGCCTCTGACGTTTACTTTGCTCAGGATTCAAAAAAGAAAATTACGAAATCTGCTGAGAAAACGCGACCTAATGGGTTGTTAGAGAGGGAAGGATGGGAAGTCCCAGTCTCTGCAAATACCACAGACAGAAGTGGTAACAACCCCCAGCAGCCACCACTGGGTCCTGGAATTTTGAGCTGTGACATAGAGTGTTGGAACTTCAAGGCAGAAGGGAAAGCAGGAAGGAAAAATCAAGGTTATATTAACTCTCTCAATTCCACATTTGTGGTTCAGGGAAGCTTTAAGGTAAAGTCTGACCCATCCAGAAATCCCACACAGCAATGCTACATGTGACTGCAATACCAGAGTACACAGACACATGCACTTGAGCTTAGCAGTGTTTCATTTAAAGATAGGGGTGAAGAACAAATAATTTCAACAAGTAAAATATTTTTTACCAAAATTAAAGTCAAACATTCCATCTGCAATAATTTCAAACAAAAAAGATCACCTTCAGGTCTTCTGCTAGGCTGCTGTAGTCTACCTGAATTGCCTCTTCCCTCTCATAGATCCCTGATGCCACCTGGGTGCCTTCTGTTTCAGTTCCCAGCTGGAAGATGAGGGACATTCCAGTTCAGAAGTACAAGAGTTAACTCTTAAACTGTTACATCATTTCATTAAGAGGATTTAAAATGAAGAGACAGTGGTAGCATGGTACAAGGTAAACTTATTGCATGGCTCCTGCCCTGGCCCAAATGGAGTGAACAGTTAAGATCCCATGAGCCCAATTAAAACAGGCACCTGTTAAACGAAGATGAAAACATCTGCTGATCTCAGTCTGAGTCAAGATGAAAGTAGCAGCAATTTGTTTGTAGCGTAGTTACAACCATGTGCATATTGTAAATCTGACTGGAAGGATTTACATTCCCCAGATAATTCAACCCCCTTCCAAGGGAAGGCTCTGAAGGTGTCAGCTGAGGCATTCCTTCTGCTCACTTGGCCTCAGAAAGAGCTTCAGGTCTGTACAGCATAACCAGAGTATCTTCTAGACCCTGCAGCCTGAGTTTCCAACAGCCCCCTTTCCTCAAATGAGACCTGTGCTACCTCTCACTGTCAGTCCCTTTCCCACCACCAAATCCTGCTGGTCTTCTCAGTGAAATCGATGAATCCAAGCTGGTTTTCCTACTGCTCACCTCCTTGGTTTCAGCTCTTCCTTATCCACAAACACCGAGAGCTGAGCTCCTGTGTCCTCTGATGAGGAGCAGTTCTTGTTCTCTCTCTTCACAGATTGCCCACCCCACCTCACTGCATTTTCTGGTGCCCTGTTCAAACCCATCCTCCAGCAAAAACACTTTTCTAAGGAAGGGGTTCAACAAGACTCCTTCCAAATTCACACACTCCTTAGAAGTCCTTCAAAACTCACAGCTCTTTTCTTTTGGTACAGTGGAGAAAGTTTATTTCTCCTCACCAAATATATGCTGCAAAAAGAGGTAAGACGGAGACAAATAACGAGGGTCAAACCTCTGATAGCAGGAATGTTTCCATCTAAGCCTATCCCTGATTTCTGTGAATATCTGCATCTACTCAAGACAAACGGATAACTTCCTATATAGCATTTATACTATGGATGATTGACCAAATCTGATCTCAATCCATGTATATGCCGTATTTATTTGCATTTCTGAACTGCCCATGTGTCCTCTTACACATCTTCACACCAATTTTGTTGTACCACGGTGATTTTAGATGTTTCACAGGAATATGTTTCATGCAGAAGCAAAAATACTTGCAAACAATCTCTCTGCCTAAAAAAAGCAACAAAAATCCTTCCCTTGAATGAATGAGGCCTGACCACATGAAACCAACACATTTGTTTGAATGTTACTATGGGAGACAAACAGTCCCGTAAGGAAAGAGAAAGATCTTTAAATTCATGACCGAATAACTGTTCCCCCAGGATATCTATCTTCTGTAAACATTCTTAAGTACCTCTATTTCACTGATGTCATCCAGTGTTCCAAACAGGAGCTTGATTTTCAAGTCCTGCACCTTGCACTCGAGCAGCAGATTATGTCTCTTTAGTCTCTTCTCTTCCAGAGCAGTTTCTAGAGCTGCAGCTTCCCTCTGCAGTTTTGTGGCTTCCCTACGTGCACAAAAGGAACACAACAACTCAAGAGCAGAAACACCACTGCTAAAAACATCCAGAGAAAAGCAGCATGATAAACACAGCATGAAAACTGAACAAGCTGAACATAAGCCAGCAGTGTGCCCAGGTGGCCAAGAAGGCCAATGGCATCCTGGCCTGCATCAAGAACAGTGTGGCCAGCAGGAG
>JAYRBT010000042.1:66018699-66107565 GCA_036023395.1 Myiotriccus ornatus | reverse complement strand
GCCAGGGGAGGTTTAGGTTGGATGTTAGGAAGAAATTCTTTACAGAGAGGGTAATCAGGCATTGGAATGGGCTGCCCATGGAGGTGGTGGATTCTCTGTCCCTGGAGGTATTTAAGAAGAGACTGGATGTGGCACCCAGTACCATAGTCTAGTAACTGTGCTGGTGGTGGATCAGGGATTGGACTTGATAATCTCAGAGGTCCTTTCCAACCCAGCAGATTCTCTGATTCTATGAAAATCAGTCTCCAAGCACCACGAGGGCTCCTTCCCATCGAACTCAGGAAAAAGGTGCTGTACTTGGGCCATCCCCTCCATTCTCCCACAGGACTCCAGAGGGAGCCTGAGCTTCAGAGTATTGACAAGCTCACTCTGCAGCATATTCAAACCCCACCTTCCCTAATTACAACTGTTCTGTTCAGCTCTGCAGAACACGGAGAGAGATCTGATCCTTCTAATATTCAATCAGCTGTCTTCTATCACTACTCTCCTTGAAGCACAGCTCGATTCTTTGCCATAGCATCAGGTTACCAGCAGCAGAAATGTAGTATCTTACATTGTTAAGTGACACACTAATATGAATTTCTAGGCATATAGTCCATGAGTTCATAGAAATTCCCCAAGTTTATCTAACCACACTGTGCCAACAGGGGTTTTAAATCTATCTTAAACTTCTGATTAAGAGACATTAAGCACATCAGTAATCAGCAAGCATAACAAAACTGAAGTCTAATTTGTCCCCAAAGCAGGTGATTTAAAAAAACAGTAGGACAAAATAGTGAGCCTAAAGTTAGTACCAGGTTAAGGTATCCAACACATGAAAAATCTGGAGAAAATAACAATAAAATCAAAAAAAATTCCAATTAATTGAAGCTGCTGTACAACTCAAAATAAAACTATGAAACTTCCAGGGAACTACAAACGTCCCCAGTCAAATGTAAACTACTACACACTTAGCCCAAGTCACTCCCTACTGCTCAGAGATCACAGGGAGACCTAACAAGAGGTAGATAATAACATCATTCTTTACACTTTATGGGATGGCTCCCATGAAACATTCTCCTTTACACCCCCTTTGGGAACCTCACACTGGATTGGAAACACTGTTAAACTGACACCTATTGTAAATGCAAATCACCACATCCCCAATAAACCTTTCACAAGAAAATAAAATGAGAAATCCAAACATTTGAGCACCAAATCTGTTCTAAATATTATCACACTGACAATTTTCCCAGCAGTACGAGTAGGAATTACCTATTAAGAGTTAACATCTTCCTCCTGAACTCTTCAACTTCAGTTTGGCTTTTGGTAACCTGAGATTTATGAGCACTTAATCTATCCTTAAGTTGTTGCTGCTCCTCCACCATTTCATTCACTTTTATTAGAAGCTTTTGTTCATCCTGCGTAAAAATATTCACTTTTTTAACGTTCCATCAAAACTCTTGATGTGGAGCCTTATTATACAGAAAGAAAGAGTTATAAATTTAAACGTGTTACATTCGAATGTGTTACAACACAAAACCTGAAAGGCACTGTGGGATTTCCCCCCCCACTTTGTGGCAGTTTTATACACTTGACTTCTGTTTTCCATTCAAAGCACTCTTACCCATCTTTTCTCCTTCTCTTCTCTGGGTACCACCAGCATAGTTTATTTAACAAGCACCATCAGCACAACAAGGAATAAAGAACACTGGGAAGGAGGAATCCATACATATGACATCAACTGAAAATCTAAACTGGTTTCACAGAATTACCTTAAATGTATTAGTGCCTTTGAGGTACTTTAAAGATGTAAAGCACCAGAGCTGTTTAGTCTTACTCATAAAGTCTTCTACTGCATCTGAGCCACGTGCTGCTTGTTTTATCTGTAGCTGTATGTTGCCTTTTCGTATCAATTAAACACATATAACTGAATACAATAATACACAATTTAATTTTGAGTAAGCTTATTTTTAATAATTAATGAGTACTCAAATATGGCAGGTTACTCCAAGGTTAAAATGCATCTGCATTTTTTTTAAACAATTACGAAGTCAGCATTGAATGAACCCCTTGCAGAATTACTCAGCATCACGTTTGTTAAATATTGTAACTCAGTGCATTCTTTCCTCCCAGAAGAGTCCCAGAGCCAGAGACTGATTGCACAGTTACCTCCCGCAGCTTGACGATCTCAGCTTCATCTTTCTTAACCGTCTCCCTCAACTTGCTGACTGAGTTTGTTAATTTTTGGAGATGATCCCGGTTATACTCCAGCTGAACGTTCAGCCGTGTCTTCTGGTTTTCAAACTCCAGCCTAGGCAAAGCACAGGCCTTCAAACCTACAGCACACAGCACCTACTTACACTTACTAACTGTGACTGTAAATTACGACAAGGCACATTTCCCCTCTGACGAGTCAGATTGCATTTTTATATCTTCCATGTGAGCACAAAAATCTGCAGACGTTTGGGTCATTGACTCCACCACACCACATCGTGTGGATACACTGGAAGGATACACTGATAATAGTTAATATGGCCACGTCAACATGGGAAGTGACACTGGAGTCAATCATCTAGTTCAACGTTCTCCTTCATGAAAACACACATCTGTGGTCCTGTGACATGTGGCTGGGAGATGAATACTAGTTGAGGTTGTCTGGGAGAATCCTAAGAGTCTGCTGTCCTCAAGATTATGTTCCTGTACCAAATCCCTGCAACCTACACCCAGTTCTCCTTAAGATTTTGGATACATGAGTGACCCTTCACACTGTTTTCAATCTGGGATAGTGCCATTTTTCAATGTGGGTTTTAGAAAACTATTCTTCACTTTATTTTGCTACAGCAGGGCTACCAAAACAGCAAATGTTACCTTCTAAGTTTGTTGCCAGCTGTCACTGACTCTGAACTGTCTCATAACCCCAAAGCACAGCAGTGTCACTAATCCCTAACTAATCCCTGCAGTGAGAGGGCAGCCTTCCACTGTCTCCTGGGCTTTTGTGCTATTTCCTCTGCTGGAGTTTCCCAAGTACCAACGTGCCCAATCTAATCCCAGCCACTGGTTTACATATCAGTGCCAAACACCACCTTCTCTTGGCAATCTCCTCTTGCTGCCTCACGTGTTCCTGTTCATACACACGGATATTTTCTATACCAATCTCTTCACAGAATTCCCGGAAAACAGCATCTTCAACCTTTGAATCCAGAGAAATGGAGCACAAAATGTTTAGTCACTCACAGGTGGAAAACATTTGGACAGTCACTTCATGCTGCAGGCTGGGTTTTTGAAGTACTTCAAGAAACAGCAAACAAGTATTGAGAAGTAATTTTGACTTGAAAGTTTCCAGTAACTCTTTCAGTCCAAAAGCCAGACACAAGGCATATGATCTGCAAGGTGTAACTCTCATCTAAATTCTTCCTGACAGCAGCTGGTCACTCCAGAGACACTTAAAGTAATCACTGTGACCAACTGCCCTGGTTTTGCCTGTTGTTCCCAGCCAGCTGAAGAAGAGAAAGCTGGACAGGACACTAATCAGATACACCAGGTCTCTGGGTGCAGTTCAGTTCTTAATTTTAATCCTTTCAAGGGATTCATAAATATTGATTGCCATGTTTCAATTATAGCACAGTCACAGCAAAAACAGTGCCATGGAGTATTTCACTTCCTAATTATACAGTGGATACTAACAAAAGCCTCAGGCAAAACCAGTCCTAAGATTTTTATGAAAAATTTAAGCAGGCAAATCTTAGGTAGAGTGTGTAAGACGGGACTGAATGAAGAATAGCAACAGCTATTTGAAAGGAAACCTAATGGGCTGAACAAAATTTTAAGAGAACTTTACAGGTGAGAACGTGGTATTGTTTACCCTGCTTCAGTACTCAGGGCTCTTTCAGCCAGGGATACAATATCACTTCCAGTTACAAGTCACACTGCTCTTTGGAAAGTGAGGACCAGCCTCCCTTTTTTAGGTGTTTGTTGTTGTTGTTTTTGTTTGTTTTTTCAGAACAAGCAAAAGCAAAGTTCTCCAGATCTGGAATTCTCAGAGCCTAACCATCAATAACAGTGCCACTGCTTGCAGATGACAGACATCTGCACTCCCTCATGCCTGCACCACAGGCAGGACAGAGAACACACAGCACTTTTGGCTCCTTTTTCCATGTAGAATTCCAGTCAGATTAATCCATGGTTGACTGATGAGAATGGGGCAGAGGCCAGGAACTCAGCTGCATGTCTGTGATACACCTTGAGTAATTGCAGAGCTATGACACATTAACATCTAAGTACTCCTCTGTTCACACCCAGCTTGGAAAGAAAGGTAGAGGATGATTGCTGGAATAACTTAAAAGTCTTGTTGACAACGTTGTTTATAAAGTTAAAAGTTGTCCAAGTTCTAGAAGTCAGCAGGAACATAAGTTTCTGTAGCATAACAGCATAAGCTGTCACAGCTCTGACAGAAGGCATTACCTCATTAATTTTTGTCTGAAATTCTTCTATTTTTGTTTTTCTTTGTGCTATTCCTTCTTTCAGCATATCATGCTGAGAGTCAATATTTAGCAGTTCACTTTCCAGTTTTGATTTTTCCTAGACAAAAAGGAAAAATATGGTAATTTTTCTTAATAGGAGGGTCAACTTTCTCAGAATTAATAAACACCTCTGTTCCAGATTAGCTGTGTTTTTCAGATCAAAACCTTTATTTTCTTCTCAAATGCCACTTACCCACTATTATTGCCAATTTGCATGGAATGGTTAGTTTGAATGAGCAGAAAAGCAAACTAAGCAGCACATAAATTGCACTTTGACTTACAGACTTCTGAAGGTTACTAAATGATATACCAACCTACCAGAAATCCATATTTAAAAACTAAAACAGAGAAAGGCTCAAGTAAAGTACTTTCTAATCTTGCTTTTTAAATTCAATTAATCCCTCAGTCGTAACTGCTGTATGTAAAACTTGAACCGAATTAACAAAACTATTCAAGGAAGTAGCATTTACATCACCGGTAATTACAGCTCAAAAAATACAATTATTAAACGTGAGAACGATGAAGAGCTGGCACAATACCATGTAGAGATTAGCGAGGTGTTTCTTCTTAATGAGGTCCAGCTCACTCTGTGAGTACTTGAGCCGTGTCTGCGTCCCGTGGCTCTGCGCACGCAGCTGCTTCAGGTCAGCCTCCTTACGCTTGGTCTTCATCAGGGTCTGGCAAAGGGTTGGGAGGGGAGAAAAGGCACTGGAAACTAGAGGTCACCTACTGGAAAATGAGTCCTTTGCAGATTTGAGCCTCACTGACACAGGCCTCATTCAAGGTAAAGGCTGACAGCGCTGGTCATACTCCACAGGAATTTTCTAACAGATTTCTTTCTCCACAGAAAGCATCTGCTTGCAGGTTCCTGAATTCCTACTCCATCCCTCTCATAAAAACAAGCACTAGAGGTATGACACTGTTTTACACTGGCAGGTTTTGGTCCATGCAGATACTCTCATATTGACAGATCCCATCATTCTTTGCTCACTACAAGTCTCCAGATAATTTGAACAGCAGCTCTTTTTACTGCAAGTAGCTTGGAACAAGAGTATTGTCCTGGTTCTCCCCCTCTGAACCACTCCATCAGCCAAGGACAAGATGCACAGCTGATTATTATTAACTGGAGAAGGACAAACAGCTACTGTGCCCTGTCTGCGTCTTCTACAAGTTTTAAAGTCACCTCTTCAGAAAATCCCCTTCCCCGAGCTGAATTAAGTCAGACAACTTTTACACCTTCATGACTCTTGCAGTAAGCGCTTTCAAGAGACTTACCTTTAACTCATTAATCAAGCTATCCCTTCTTTCTTTCATTTTATTCATTTCTTTATCATCCCAACATCTAGCTTTAAATCTTAAATCACTGGATCCTCCAGAAATCACTCCAGATTTCAAAAATAGAGTTCCATCAAGAGCTACTGTCTGGAAGGAAAAACAAAAAATTAAACCCAAATAGATCTTAACAAAACCAGCCAAAATACCCCATGAAGTAGTGCCCGAGATGTGGCAGTTTAAACAAGCAACAACCACATTTGAATTGGACTTCAATGTTTTTCGGGTTCCAAACCTGCTAACATGAGATACATGAAACCACGTGTGTTTATGTGCAATCCTTCATAGCACGTGTAGAAAAGAATTATTTCAGTGGTATCAAACCCACGGCTGCAATGGGAAGCACACGCAGCAAACTCCAGCTCCTCACCTTGAGCCTCACTGGTCCATCGAACGCGATGTGTTTGGCCTCTTTCACAGTCTCACAGATCAGGCTGTTCCCACTCACAAACTGAATCACTCTTTTCAGTGGAGGAAACGGTGTTTGCACAACATCCACCAGCATTTTAGCTCCCTTTATCTCCCTCAGCTTCTCGTTGATTGGTTTAACCTGGAAAGCAAAGAAGCAGTGCCTAGAATTCCTGCTGTCACCACAAAGCATGCCCAAATCAGAGAGGTCTGGGGACAGGACGTGCAGGTAACAGAATGGCAGCTGTGAGAGGTGCCTGAGGATTAGGGACACACAGGTGTCACTCCTGTGCTCAGAAAGGGGCAAGGAGGAGGACAATCATCAGTCTGCTGATGACACAAAGCTGGGAGGAATAACTGATATGCCAGACACTCGTCCAGAGGGACCTCGGCAGGTTGGAGAGGTGGGCCAACAAGAGCCCCACCAAATTCATTTCCCAAGTCCTATGCCTTAACACTTAAGCCTACTTTTGGTAAGCTTAAATGATTCAGTATCAAGAATCATAGTGTATTAACTTGCTGATGACAGGAGAAAGTGAAGTGTACTCACATCAAGGTAATCCAAAGCAAGAAACGTTTCAGGTTCGGCCCGTTCTCGTTTCAGCAACTGAATACAATCTCTTGCTGTTTTTTGAGTGGTAACAACAATAGCAGTCATGTATCTGCTGAACACCTTGGTAACAGCAAGCTGGTATTTTTTATGGATAGGATGACACAGGTCAAGCAATCTTCCAAACTGAAGATTAAAGTATTGAGAAATATTAATATGTTAGACATGAATAATATTTCTGCACACAAGATACGGAAGCAGTAAGAGGAAAACGTGTTACACAGCTACCAGCTGCACTCTCACAATGGCTGTGCATCAAAAGAACCAGAAACTGAAGTAGTCATCAACCCAACATGCAAAGGGTACCTTCTGAGGGAATCTAATTTTTTCTCGAAGGTTGCAGTTACATATCTCAGTGTTTTACTAAGCATCTCTAGCATACAATTCCAGAAGCATAACAGAGTGACAAAGTTGGCTGAGCATCTTTTTTGGAGAGATAGAAAGTGTCTAACACTCAGTAAGATCTTAAAATGACAATAAGGTCTTAAATAAATAGAACTGGAAAATGGCAGCAAGAGAGGCACTATTCCAGTTTCAACCCAAAAAAGAAGTATCTCCTTATTTTAGTAGCATAAACAGAATAACCTGTTTTTCTTGTACTGCACAGTCCAAATAATCATTAAATAACACCTCCACAGATAAAACTAATTAGCTGTTTGTTGTACATGCTCCCAAAAGATCTTTTCTTCCCTTCCTGTCATTACAAGCACAGTTGAGCTTTCTCTGAAGGATCGAACCTACTGACGCCCACTTTGAACACCATAACCTTCGAATTCATGCAAGAACAGTTTTTCTGCTTGTTGACATGTAGCTACTGGTCTCTTCTTGCAGATCTACAGTTTCATCCTTATCAAACTTAAGCAAAGGAAGAGACAACGGGTAAGAGCTGTAAGTGATAGGTCTTTCATGGTGTTGCCTCAGGAACAACACATTCAGGTATTTCATGTTTCATCTACCGGAAATTCATGGCCTACCATGATCCACTGGGATTCAGCCTGTCCAACTTACCCTAGCTATTTCCTCAGTGTAAGGCAGAACTCTTAGCTCTAAAATAAAGCATTGGAATAGAGCCAGCCCATTACCACAGAATCCGGGTACAGCCTTTTGAGACTCTCCAGGATCTCTGCTCTCATCTGCTCCCGCCTGCCCTCGTGGTAATCCATCCTGGCATTCTGCAGCTCCCCAACTATTTTGTTCAGCTCCTCATTCACTTCAGCCATTCTCACTGTTGAGGTCTCAATCTCCTCAGCCAGCATCTCCTCCTGCTGTTTCTTCTCTGCTAATGACTCACTTTGGAGACAGAAGCACAAATAAAAAGCATTATTTCATTTATACACACTTCTCGGATAAGTTAGGGTCATTCTGCAGTCACCTCACCTCAAAAGGAGTAAAAAATAGGCAGAAGACAAAACCCAGGAGGGAAGAACTGAGCTAATACACAAGGTAAGTATTAATGCTTTCTAGAGCAGCAGAACTACAAAACTGCTCTGTTCCCTTGCTGAATTCGTCCACTAATCGCCCCATAACCATAGTGACATAATTTGCAAAAAATCAGAAGTAATTATAGAACTGGTTCAAAACTATGGATTAGTCATCATACTTCCTACTTCATTTTGGCAGCTACTTTAATAGCCATATTACTTTAAAAAGCTCTTAAGTAGAATTAGTAAGAATTCAAACTCCTATTAAAATTTTAAAGAAAATCATTAAAAATAATTAGAAACCTGCTGTGTTATTTCGACAATGTTTAATGCACAAGAAATCAAATGAGCTTTTAATTTTTTACCCATACCTGCATATCTTGGCATATTCTTCCAACTTCTCTATGCGTTTCTTATGCTCCTCTATCTGTTCCACAGTCTGCTTTATGGTTTCCTATGCAATCACAAACAGAATGTGTCCAAAACCAACCAGAAAACCACAGCTGATAGCAAGATAGAAAGCTCTTAATTCAGTACAAGTATTGAGACAGATCTTTCCCTCCTTACTGGTATTTCACACTGAAGTAACAGCATCTCTTTTGCAATAACAGATGCCAAATTGCACCATGAATAAAGGCAAATCGTTTTATCAAGGCCATTACTGGATTTTTCATGTTCAGCTACAGCTTAGAGAAAGCCTCTTCATCACAGAGAATCGTGACACCAACACTTAAAACAACTTTAAACGCAGACATAGTAAATTAGAGGTGTTAAAACAAGAGGTGCTTTTCTTGGCCCTACATCACTAGTTTTTTCCTAAGGACACACAAAGAAGCTGGCACAGACCTTCCAACTGACACAAAACACTGTAGTACAAAAACCCAAAAACTAACAGTGAAACAAGTATTTTCAGTTAATCAATTTGAAAAAAAAAAAAAGTTAATTAGGGCAAATGAAAAGAAAAAATACTGTTACCTATGCATTTTATTGAGCCTTAATTTAACTCCTGAAATTCTTGTGACCTTTTAAATAGCTCTAGGGATGGAGAGTCAACCTCTTTGTGCACCTACTTCAATATCCATGAGATATGGGTAGGAAAATTCTCAAGAATCCCTTTCTCCTTTCTCAGCAGTGCAATGGGACTTACCCACTCTTAAAGCACAGGCAATAGAATTTATTTCACTCCAAGATACCAGCTACGTTTTCCTGCTACCTGGTACTTCAGAAATAAATAGAAGCACGTTCGTATGTACAAGATGGAGGTGTTAGGAACTTGATTGCTCAAAGTCTCTTCTGATGGATTTTAAGTTTTCTGAACATAAGGAGTCTCCCCCAAACCTTGACTCCATAACTAAATGCTGAAGAAATGCATGTTGCCTCTGTAATTAACTTCTTAGTCTGTGACAAAACTGCAGGGTTAGCAGTTGGAAAGAAAAGCAGAAAGGCCAAAACAGGACAAGGTTTCCAGAAAAGCAGAGCTCGTCAGCTGAGCTTTTCCTTCCATCAGAAGCAAACACCAGGTAGGTTTTTATTGTAGGTATTTATTGTTACATGTTTGGATCTACCACGATGGAAGATACAGAGTCAAAATAACTGCAGTGATTTGTATTCATACCAAACACCTGCCTTGGTAGTGCAAGAGAGGAGTGGACACTGAGTAGATTTTTCCAACTACAACACACTCATACACAAAACTGACCTTAAAACCATCTCAGTAAAAAGGCAGCTGTGCTCAAAACACACCTTTGCAGGGTGGGAGTGTCACACAGACACACAGCAGCTGTGGGACATCTCAGACAGAAGAACTGCACTTACAAACCCAGGAACTGAGGGCAGTTCACATGTCCTGAGTAAATAAAATATTGAAGCCCAAGCTCTCAAACAAATCCTCTGCATGTGCCCACACAACCAATCTCTGATCAAATTCAGAAGCCATTTTGCTAAACCTTCTGCAACACAAAAACTGAACTGACACTTGCAATGCCTCCCCTCTGCTATGCATTTGATTACGTCAAAGCACAGAACACATCTCTACAGACAGTTATAACCGAGGGAGGAGCAGGGACACGTTTTTCTCCTTAAAACATAATTCTAGTTTGACACAAATACCTTGATTTCATTTTTCTTCCTCTGATTAAGTTTCAGCCTTTCTTGATCTCCTTTATCCTCCCAACGGAGTTTCTCCATCTGCTGGGTTAGTGTAGCTACTTTCTTTCTTGCTATTTCCTTTAGCTCTCTGTAACGCTCCAGCTGGACAAAAACAAGTAAATCGTAAATTAACTCCTTGCAAAGTGGGAAGATTCAAGTTGTTCCAGCCTCAAGTAGCAATTGCCTACTTTGTCACCCTCTCGCCCTGAGACCCTGCTGAATGTTTTCTGTCCTGCCCTCCCACAAGGTACCATGTCTCTACATAAAATTTGCAGTTTTGCTTTTGTTTGAGCTCAAGAACAAAAAGACTATCAGAAATTTCAGGTCATTGGTGAAATAATGGTTTTCCTGTGATTTGGGGGGGGATTCGTGGACCTCTCTAGTAAACAGTGCCTTTGGGCCTCCCAGTTCACCTGACTTTCTCCCAGCTCAACACGTGCTGCTCTCTGCATTATCTCCTCTTCAGCTTTCTCCTCAAACGCTCTCCACGCCTTCTCAAGATCACTCAGTTCTATCTCTAGCTCTTTTATGTTCTGCTTTTCCTTATCACAGTATTTCTCCTTGTCCCTCAGAGATTTTTTAGACATTTCTACTTTCTTGATTTGGTAGGATGTGTTTTCCTTTGCTTTTATATAGAGGGGTCTCTGTTGAATCAGTGATGCTTCCAGAGTCCTAAAAAACAAAACCAAAAACCAACCCAAAACAAACAACCCAACCAGCCAGCCACCACAAAACACAGACAGAACAACAAAGCCGCACAGCAGAAAGGAGCAAGGGAAAGGGGAGAGAGGGAGGAGAGAAAAGAAGAACCCTCCCTCCCAACCACACATGCAAACAATCAGTTTTCAACTGCAAGGCTGTGGCTGCACCCAGGGGTTTCCACTGTGGGGATTTGTTTTTATATCCACCGAAAATAGTCGTCCAGGAAGTGAAGCATAACCTTTTAAAATTTAATAGCAGACAGGTATTTATATAATGAAGTTACTGACAACCTGGGCATGTGAGGAAAGCAAAAAAAACATGTGTAGATATTACTTTAGTGAACTACAAACTGACTCCCACAGCACTGGGTTCTCACCCCTGTGTGCAACAGGAAATGCACACCTGGCAAGCAATTCCCAGCATAGACCACGCTTTAATTCAACTGTCACAGAATCTGATTGCAAAACCTACTTCATTTCTTTTTCCATCTGCTGTAGGTCCCTGTTTAGTACACCAAGCGCTTTTTTCTTGACTTTAAATGAATCTTCTGCTGCAGAAAGAGACTCTTTCTTGATATAAGCCTCCATATTCTTTTCATCCAAACTGGTTTTCAGGAACTCAATGTTTTTTTCATTGTGATAAAGCAGAAAAAGCTTCATCTGTATCCTTTCTTCATGCAGGTCCTTAATTAGCATCTGGTAATGCTCTGCCTACCAAGATTAAAATTTCATTTTTGGTTCATAAAAATGATTTTCCATCATTATCAGTCTAATTTCAAGTCCAAATTGAAACGAAATGATGTACCAGTAGCTGTCATTCCAGCAATGTGCACTAATCATAAAACTCAAACATTTAAATCAATATTTAAATTAATCATACTGGCAAATCTATGCTTTCATTTATTTAGATTTTATTATATGTACTCCTCCACCCTTTTAAATGATACTAAATTATTGTACAGTATGCTATACTGAAAAAAAACCCTAGATTAAAACCAACAGAAATGTGTGATTGTTTTTTAAAAAAAACCCCTGTATTTAAGTCCATAAAAGATTGGATAAAAATCTGGTATCTTTACAAGCAAAAAAAGGAACAGCTGAGTTACCTCCTCTTTCTCTACCTTCGCTTGTTTCCGTTCTGCTGCAACACTTTTTTTCCTGTTATAATTAAACTGTGCATCCTCTTCTGCTTGCTGCATTTTCTTCTTTTTCTGTTCATATTCTTCAGCCAATTCCCACGAATTACTGATTTGTTCAAAAAGTTGAGTTCTCTCCTTTGGCTTCTTCATTGCAATGGATTCCACTGTTCCCTAAAACAAAATGGCCCCAAAAAGTAAATAATGTAGCACTGTCCGTTGCCTAAAGAATTTCTCTAGGAGCATACAGTACAGATAGATCTCCATTTATATCATAAATGTTTCTGTAAGAGGGGAAAAATCAGTTCTTCCTCAGGAGTCTTCCTCAGCAGCTGTAAGGAAGACAACTTTGTGCAATGCATTTCATCACAAGGCTAAGGCATTTCTGACCCACGTCTTTAAATTCTTGGGAACTAACAGCCCAGCAGAATTTTCAGTCCCTCAATCTGAACCAAAAGATCCTTTACACTTTGATGCATCTTTACTAGCAGAAGTGTTTTAAGATCAATTTTTTTCCTAACACTCCTAGAACTGAACACACCAAGCAATTACAGAGACACATATTTTCTTATATCCTATGAATAATACAAGCACACAGTTTCTTCCAGATTAGCTTCTTTCTTACTAGTGCACTCATGTACACACAAACCCCACTATTTCTATTTTGTAGTCTTGTAGTTCTGGGTCAAGGTCAGGAAAAAAATATATTGGCTTGTAGTTAAGGGTAGCTAAGGGTGCCCTCTTTTCTATTGAACAGATAACTGTGTATCTATGAAATAATAACCTCAGAGGCTTTTACTTTCCTTACAAAGTACCTTGAATGCTCACCTGAAAAATAAGGCAATTCCTGGCCTTGACAAGAATGCCTATTTTCTCAAGCTCGGATATGTAAGCAGATCGGCTGATAACCTTGTCATTGAAAAGAAATTCAGTACAACTGCCTAAAGGAGGGAAGAAAAAAAAATTACTACTGCAAATGGCTACAACATTGGAAAAGAACCAGTGGACCAATTTAACAGAGCAATTTCCTCAAAGAAGAAAATAGATCTCAATTATTCCTTTATTCCTCTCAATAATTCCAGTTTTCTGTGTGAAAACTCTAGTTTTACACTTTCAGATGGCACTGACTTGCTCCAGTGCTCGTGCCTGCAGCAAGTTTACAGTCCCCATTTCCCCAGCAAGTTGACAGATCCCAAGGAAATACCTACAGATACACAGAGAGCAAAGAACATATAATAATCACTTGCTGAATTTTTAAACTAATTGGCCCCAGTATGTTTTTTCATTTATACCACTATCAAAATGTGTGTTAATACTGAAGTGCTAACCCACCCAGTTCTGAAATGACACTGGGCATCTGAAATTCCGAGTTGAGCATTTCTTGTCTCCACTTATACATCATTTATACATCCGTCTTTATACATCAGACAACAGACAGGATTGCAGCAGTCTCTACTACCCACCTCGGATAACTCTGGAAAATGTCTTCTCTTCCCCATCTTCCTCACAATACACCATCTTCACGCTGGCCGTGGAAGAGACCGGTCGTCCAACATGTGCTCCATGAATAAGCTCCCGAACACTCTTAACTCTCAAATTGGATGTCTTTTCACACAGCAGAAAGCTAACAGCATCCATTATGTTAGATTTCCCTTAAAAGAAATGTTTAAAAACTGCTTTGACGTGGCAGAAATGAAAGGAGGCATTTGATTAACAACCAGCTAAAAAAAATATGCAGAATTGCAAAACTCTTTATTAATTCTATTTCTTATTCTGTATTTTTTTATTCTTTTAGGGCGAAATTCTTCCCTGTGAGGGTGGGGAGGCCCTGGCACAGGTTGCCCAGAGAAGCTGTGGTTGCCCCATCCCTGGAAGTTTCCAAGGCCAGGCTGCACAGGGCTTGGAGCAACCTGGGCTCGTGGAAGGTGTCCCTGCCCATGGCAGGGGGAGGAACTGGATGGTCTTCAGGGTACCTCCCAACCCAAATCCCTCTGGGATTCAGTTATTTTATTGAGGACAAACTACTGCAAATAAAGAAACCCATCTCTAAGATGCAACACACCAGCAGCAGAAAATAAGCCTGTCTGTAACAAAAATCACCACAAAACTGATTTTTCATTTGTTCAGCTTTACTGAACGTCTTTCCCCCCCATCCCCCTGGGTTCTCCAGAGATCATTTCTCCAACTGAGTGAGCCACATCACACTCCTTCCTTGGCTGTGTCCTTTCTGGAACGCAGTGAGGGAGCCTTGCTGCACGAGCGCTCCCTGTACAACTTTCCACTACAACACCAGCCTCCTGAAGAACACAAGCAGTTTCCCAGATCCATCCACCACAGCATCAAAGCTCTCTGGTCTCAGTCCTTCCACGAAAATTCTCCTAATGGAATCCTCTTTTGGTTTTTCCCCTTTAGTTTTGAGCATTTCTGTTTACAGCTTAATTATGTTCAGCCTTAGACTTTGCTCCTTAGGCAACATTTTGACTTATTCTCAAAAATAACAAAAAAGGAAGAATACTAGGAGGAAAAATAGATAAATAGATAAAAAAAGACTCAATTCAGAGATTATATATTCACAGTTTTTCTCCCTGAGTTCATCTATAAAACATACTCACATTTAACTGGAAAAGCACCTGATAAAAGTATCCATAATTTAGAGACTTCCCAATACAGAACAGTGGGGATAGAACATTATAAAAATGCTAAATATATTGAACTTACATTCACGGTCTTACTTCAATCAGGTAAGTGAAGAGACTACTACTACTAAAAACCTAAATCACAAACTAAATCATGAGCAATCTGGGCAAATTAAGATGAAAAGCAAAGCCTATCCATACAGCTCTGTTGGGACAACCCTCACCTCCTATCACATGGAAAATAGAGGATAAAATCCAAGTTGTGGAATGGAGCTTTCAGAAGAAGGGAATAATTTTTTAAGAAGTCGCAGCACTTCGGGATAATAATGTGGAGCTGCACTTACAAAGCCCGGCTCCCGTGGGCCGGACTACAAGGCAGGGGCCCTATTCCAGAGCTTTTCCAGGGAAAGCATGGCAAACCCCACACACTGCCAATCGGGGAGCAGGTTCCCCCTGCTACAGTTCACAACTCGGAGTACTGAAATAATACCCTCTCCGTAAGCTGAGCTACCAAGTGGGGTGGCCGAGACAAGGCGCGTTTGCAAACCAGGCCTTCTGCTCGGCCCGGAGAGCCCAAAGACAGCTCGAAATCACGCTTCCATCACGCCTCCCCAGGAAGGACCTGCGCCTTCGGCCGAGGGCAGCTGCGCAGGGGCCGCCCAGGCCCTTCCCTGCAGGCGCACGGGGAGATTTTTGGCAGGTCCGCGGGGCCGAGCGCCCCCAGGCTGCGAGCTCAGCGCCCCCGGCCCCCTGCACACGCTACCTGATCCATTGGGCCCGATGATGCAGTTGAACCTCATGAAGGGGCCGATCACCTGCTGCCCGCGCCACGACTTGAAATCCTGCACCATCAGCAGCTTCAGGTAACCCATCCCCGGCGCGCCCGGGCGGGAGCCCCCGGCCTCAGCAGCCCCACACAGCCGACAGAGGCGACTCCGCGGTCGGCCTGCGGGCACAGGGGAGCCCCGACCAGCCCCTCCTTCCCAACTTTATCCCCCAGCGCCTCGCCTGGCCTGCCCTGCCCTGCCAGCCCCGCCCTCCCGCCTCGTGCGGGGCGGCGCTGCCGTTCCCATGGCGACGGCCCGTGTTGTGTCCCGGCCGCGCACGGCCTCTCCCGGCCATACGCGGCCCGTCCCGGCCGCTGCGGCTCATCCAGCTCCCGGTCCAGCTGCCGAGCCGGCCGTCAGCGCCATGAGCGGGCTGGGGCAGCTGCGGGAGCAGCGGGAGGCGGCCGCCGTGGAGCGCCGGAGGGAGCAGGAGTTCCTGCGGCGGAGCCGCATCTTCAACGCGCGGCTCCGCACCATCGGGGTGAGGGCCGGCAGGGAGGCAGGGATGGCGCCGCGGCCCCCGCCGCTCACGGCGGGTCAGCGCAGAACGGCTCGAGGTGGAGGCGATGCCCCGGGCAGGGCAGGGAGGGAAGGGGCGGCTGTGCCGGTCTGGGCGGGCGAGGAGTGCTCTCCGTCCGTCCCCCTCAGTGCCTCCCCTTGTCCCCCTCGCGTGTGTGGGAGGGAACCAGGGAGAAAGAGCCCAGGTGCATCTTTTAGAGGCGCTTTAAAAGTTGCCGGTGAAAGCGAGTTGAGGCTCAAGGCACCGCCAAGAGTTGTTTTTGGCAGCTGTCCCAGAGTCCCAGAAGGGTTGGGGTTGGAGGGGTTCGTGTCAAGCGAACGCTGTTGGAATAGCGGGGAGCCAGAGTGTAACACAGGTCATACGCTGACCCACCTGTATTGTTGCCAGAAACTACTAATGAACCTGTACTGAATTTCTCTGAGCAGAATTCCCCCTGGTTATACTGAAAGCTTGGCTTCCCCAGGGAGACCTCGGAAGGAGTTGATATTTAATTTAGTGACACCGTTGTTCTTGGACAATAGAATTCCTTACAGTTTCCCTCCCCCTTGCTTACAGACTCACCTCTTGGCCTGATTGCTGTAGTCAGTTGTCCTTTAGAGCACTAATAATGTGTATTTTGAGACATGATCTGTCTCTATCTTCATCTGAATAGCTTTTATTCAAAGTCTAGTTTTGATTATTTAAGAATTGTCATTGTTTTTGGACATGTTTTTAAAAATACATTAAGGGACTTGACACTAAAAGAAAAGAAATCAAATCCATGTTTCTATCTAATAATTTGCCACCACCTGCCAGCAAATGTGACAACTGGTTGTTTTGCCTCAAGTGGAGGCAGCTGCTCCCAGTTGATGGTGTGCCCTGTGTTATGCTTTGCTCAGGTCCCATTCCTCGTGGATGTGGATGTTCTGTGCTGTGTCTTTGGCTCATCACAGATTATACACCTGTAGGGCATTTTGGCAACCCCATGAATCCCACTCTCTGATAAGACTGAGACAACATTCCCTGTTATCTTTTCAGTGTAATTCTAGTGAACCATCTGTATTTTTTTCAGATGTGAACTATTACAACTTCCAGTCATCTTGACTGTCAAAATACTTACCTGCTTCATAAATGAAAGCAGAACAATATAAGTAAAATTACCGGCTGTAATGGGGAAAACATATTCTGTGCAATGCAGCTGAAAATGTTTCTAGCTCTATGGGTCATGTAAATGGGGTGTTTTCATCTGATCTGGTGCTAGAGCATACCTGCCATTATTAAAACAAAGCAAACAAGAATATTGCTGTTCCTGGATTTTATTTTAAGTTACCTACATTAGTGATGTATAATAGACACTCTGCTGGTAATGGGTTTATATCTTGTCTTGTGCAATTGTGAGTCAACGTAGCTTGACAATCCCTGGTTTTAATTTAAAGAGCTGCTCTGTTTTTTTTTTTTCATTTTAATAGATTGATAAAGATGCATTGGATGTGCAGGTCAAGGAAAGGAAAATTCAAGAAGCAATTGAAAAAGCACGACATGAAAAATTTGGTATATTCAAAAATGCCGTGTTATTTTTGTGAACAGTTAAATGTCACTATCTGCTTCCTGCTTTCTTTGTTCCCTTCATGTGTTCTCTAAATTCAGTCATCCAATTTATGTCCTATTTATGTTCATACATCTGCATTGGTACAAAATGTATTTTCCTTAGTGTGTTAAGATTTATATTGATGTCATTAAACTGGGATACACTGTCTAAGAGGCAGGAATTTTCAGTGTTTTCTCTTAATACCTGTAGACAAATAGCATCATTTAGAGACCTGAGTATACAGGAGCATTTAAGAAAAAACCCAGACTAATTACTTACCACTGTTCTTTTCAGGATAGCAGTGGCTCATCTGTTTTGATTGCTTTCTTATGGAGTGAGCCTGTGTCCTGCCTGGCTGTTCTCCCATAGAATATACTGATTCTCTGGAATCCTCTCTTGATCATTGTTGCTGGAAGCATGAGTCAGGTACAGGAGGGCTGTGAGAGGAGCCCTTGCCAAGTCAGCACGTGCAGCCACACAGATATTTCCTGCTGTCCCTGCCCTCAGAGCCTTCTGTGCTTGCCATGCATCCCTGTGCCATCAGGGGAAAGGGTCCCACAGCCTGAGCTCTCCCTGGGCTTCAAGAGGAGCTAGGATGGAGCTGCCAACGGCTTTACAGCTGCTTGGCATTTTCCTGGCTGGAAAACACACCTGTCAGGCTCTGACTCTTAGGAAACTGCCAGCAGCTATGTTGAGTCTGGCAACAGAGGAAATGATCTTTCCTGGTGAATTATATTTAAATAGCTAAAATGGCTAGTTTAGGGTGGGGGGGTTGTTTTTTGTTTTTTCTTAAAAATGCTGTAATTGATTTAGTATTAATTAAATAGGCAGGAGCTATTAAGCTGTTAGTACCAGCCAATTATTTTAGTTCTGTGCTTAAAAAAATGATTGAAAGTATGGAAGAGCTATCTCTATTCCTTCAATTGGGACCCTGATTTTTGTTTACTTCTTAATAAGCAACTTAAATATTTCAGTTGTAGCTGTAAACTAAGAGTAAGTGGGAAGGATCAGTTTACAGTACATTTCATCTGTTCATGTGTTTCACCAAAGGAAACCTCATAGTTCTAGAAGTGTTGATTATTGTATTTGTTTCATAGGCACACATTTCATTGTAACATGAATAAAATAATTCATACCTAAAAAGATGAAAGTATTTAATAAGTAAATATTACTAACATTACAGTGTTTGCTGGGTTGGCACTCACAGATCAAATACTCTTTTCTAAGACCTGTAAGATTTGTGTCTTCGTTGTGTTTGCTCTTGTCTAGCTAATGACATGAAGAGGAATGACAGGCTCATGTGTCTGCTGGAAGAACAACAGAAAAGGGAAATCAAAGACCAGAATAAGGCTCTCAAGGAATTTCAGAAGAACCAGACGCCAGAAACAAGACGTGAGTTTGACCTGAATGATCCACAGGCCCTCAAGAAGGACAGACCCGCCCGAGTTTCGGACACCGACCCTCGCTGTACCATCTCTGGAATGCAGAAGTTTGCAGGGGAAGACCTAAACTATGAGCAGAGGATGAAATTCCAAAAGGAGCAGCTAAGAGAGTGGTCTCTTCAGCAGCAGAAAGACTGGAAGACTGCATTAGCTGACCAAAAATTGGCAGGTAACAAATGAAGTTTTAATCTCCTTTTTGTGAAAGCATGAGGTCTCCAATGAGAATACAGTATAGCCTCTTGAGTTTTTAACTTTTAGAAGTACTGCAGCAGTTTCTACTTTGCAGTAGAAAATAACGAATTAGTACAACTAATGTATTCAGTCTCCCTCTTAGGAAATCTATATTTAATAAGATGTGATGGTTGTAATATTACCTAGGTTCCATTTCTGGTTTACCCCTCAAAGGAGGTATGGGGGCATGCCAAAAACCCAGCTGTGTTTTGCGTGCTTACTTCATCAGGCCAAGTTGCCCAGTCTATACTGCTCTGGAGCAGACAAAATAATGCTGATTTTTGTTTCCTAGCTCGTCATGAAACATTGTTTTCTGCAGTACTTCGCATACTTTTGCATTTTAACACTTACTGTTAAGACAAGATAGGTTATGCAATAAACTGATTCGTGAGTCACCTGAAATCCCAAGAGGGAAAGCTTGGATGGTAGGATTTGGAAATAGTTCTGTAATTCAGCCTGCTGTATCTGTAGCTCCCTGCTGTCCCTTCCCCTGCTTAACTTATATGGCACATCACATCCATGAATACTGACTACGTTTCATTTTAATCTAATTTAGATGATCTTTATGACAAGTATAGGGTTGAAATTGACCGAAAGATTTTGGAGCTCCAACGACAAGAAGAAGAAAGCAGGCGTGCTGTCTGCACAGCCACCAAAGATTTCAACAGAATCCAGGTACATCAGCATGGGCTGGAGGGGCTGCTTTGCTGCTTAGACAAAGTGGAGACACAGAAGGAAAATGAGATGTGCAAAAGTACAATGAATGATGTTTTCACAGAGGTTTCTTAGCAGCTGGCTTCCAAGGTTGTTTCAGCAATTGTGAGATTTTATTTTCTCTGCCAAGTGAACAAAGAAACCAAGGATCTAGTTATCTTCTGTTAACATTGTCCCTCCTGGTTCTCACCTTGCTGACTAGTGGGCAGCAACAGCTCCGTGTCTCTGATCATAGAATTTGTTAGTGATGCTTTTGACAACTGTTTGCAGGTTGGAAAGAAGTCTGTTATGATGTATTAACTTTGTTTCATCCCTTGGTTCATATTTTCTCTTGGACAAAACATTGCTTCTCTCCTTCCACTGACTTTAGGCTGCTGAACTAGCTTATAAAAAGGAGTTGGACAAGTCTCAAACACTGAGAGACAACATGGATGAAATTAACTTCCTGCTTCGAGGAGACTTCCTCTCCGAAAACCCTGCCCAAGCACTCAGTCCCTTGGGTGACCGCGTGCTCGTGGATCGCTGGAAGGGGATGAGCCCCGAGCAGCTGATGGCAATTCGTCACTATCAGAAGGAACAAGTTCAGGAGAACCTGGTATTTAAGCTCACATGCATGTTCTGTTTCCCTGGTTGTAATACTGTTATAGACAAGGTTTGTAGGAGAAAAATGTCACTGTTTGCCCTGCACGTCCCGTTGCCAGACTGTGTTTTCCACTGACCTGCATTTTACCCAAACTTCAATCAGTCTGAGTGAACACAGTGTCTCTGAACGGCTGGGAGACGTCTCTGGAATAGAATTACAATAGAAACACTAAATATTGGTAATAGTTTCTGCTCTAAAAGTTTCATGGAAGCAGGAAGTCAAAATGAAGAGATCTGCCCTTCCTATGAAGTCAGGAGTGTCCTGGCCTAGACATTGGGAAGTAGGAAGCTACTTGGCTCCCTCAGTACAGAGGCTGCATTCATGACAGCTGAGGAATAGTGTTTGATTTTATCTTTTAATCCTTACAACACCATTGGCTTTACTATGTCTGTGCTGTTATTAAAGCTGATTGTCCTTTTCCTGGCTCTCCTGTGACCCTAAAGTGAACCCACTCATGTTAAGCTGGCAGAAAAGGAGTACAACCAAGAAAAGGGAGGTTTTTTTCAGGCCTGGTTTCTGGATTTAGTCCCATGTGATGTCAGGGTTAAAAACAGTTGGATCTCCTCATGTGGTGGTGGCTGCTCAGCTCTTACACCCAGTTACCCACATTATGGTGTCTGAGCACTTCTCACCTCAGGAAGTTACAACTCCTACTAACAAGAATTAAAAAGAGAGACTTTATGCATACAGCTTCATCTTTGAACAAGGAGCATTTTTCCCCCTCCTGCAGAGGATGAAGGAGCAGGAGCGGCAGAGGGATGCGGAGTGGGACAGGCAGCGCGTGCAGGCCGCAAGAGCCCAGATCCTGCTGGAGAGGGAGCAGCAACGGCAGCACCGGGAACGGCGCCGGGACCTGGATTTCATGAACGCAGAGCTCTCCCAGGAGCAGAGGGCAAAGTAAGTACCCAGAGCATTGTTCTTTTCAAATAAAACCCTTTACCATTATTAACAACAGCTTGGCTTTCTTACTTGTACTGTTTGTAGCTTTTTTAATGCACCTGTCACAAGCTCATGCTTTTAAAAAAATCGGTTCATCTGAAGTGTGTTTTTCAGTATTATTTAAACAATCTTCAGAGAGTAGGTTTGGAGTGTTGCTTACATGAATGAATTAGGAGCTGGAATTCTAAAAATATTCTATTGACAACAGACTGTTTATATGGATAGCAAAATAGAGAGTGAGTACAGTTAGCTATGCAGAAAACTGTTTTATCAGGTGTAAACCAGTACATGCTTCTTTAATTTATCATAATTTGCTGGAACAAAAAGGATGGGTATCAGTAGAACTGCCAGTTTCTGATAGCCCAGGGTTAAGCTACCATGACACAAAGTGAGCATTTCCATTTCATGTGGCAGAACTTGATGATTCTTTAACTAACCACTGGATGTGTCTCCCTGGGCAGCTCTTGTGTCTGCTCTAATGGCAAGGGAGGAAGGTAATAAGTTCAGGAGAAGAAAATCAAACCCAGGTGATTTGGTATTCTTCCAGTCCTTTTTTTTTTTTTTTTTTTGGCTTACACATACATCAGTTTTACAAATTAATTTCTGATACACGATGCTTTCTTACTGTGAAAGCAAAAATTTGGAATTGTGTTAATTTATTTTATTTTTTTTTACTGTGAGATTTTTTGGAGGGTTATCTCACGATGAAAAAACACAAGTTTGCTGTTTTGAGATGTGGCATACGTTTTGGAGAAAAAGTGGTAGTTATATTTTATTCCATTTCTAATGAGCATTTATGGATGCTAATGCATTACATCTTCTTCAGGATTCTCAGACTACGTCTGCAGAGTAGTGAGAACACATTTACTAACTGCTTCTTTAAAAATATTCTGTCTTGTAGGAACATCTACCTTAAAGAAGAAGTGTATTCCAATGTCCCAACAGCCCAGTATTACGCCCAGTTTAACACAACCACCCGCTGACGTTCTGGATAAATCAACCTGAATTACACAGAAGTATGTAGACATTAAAATTTCTAAGTGAGCAATCCCATGTTTTACTATTTTTATCTGTTCCCTACCCTGTCCAAACACTGCACTCAAACTAAAGGACAGTCTCCTAGGCCACATAGGAAAATATAAATAATCTTTAAACATGACTGTTGCTCTGTAAGTACTGATAGATTCAGTAGTAGTTGTTTGACTCTCGTGTCTCAGGCTTAGCTGTAATATTTAAATTATTCACGCCTTTCTGGAAAGATATGACAATTTAAAATACAGTGCTGCCTTATTCAGCATGGGCAGAGGGGAATGCTGGCTGCCACAGATCACAAGTGATACACACTTAGCAGGTTCTAGAAAGATGGCCTGTGCAGGAAACTTTGGGTTGGGTTGGTTTTGGTTTTTTGGTTTGGATTTTCTTAAAGCAAAAAAACCCAGCCAGACACAGAGGTGAGCAAAGAGGAAGAAGTGGCCAAGTTGGTCAGAGGAGTTGCTTTTGTTTCGTGAATAGTGGGAATAAGAAGGTAAGATTTTGACAGGCATCAAGGCGATTATAGCTTTGAGTCACGGCACTGAAAGGGAATGGGGGTGAGAGTCAGTAGGGAAAGTATGGGGGAAGTGTTCCTACAGACCCCCTCACTCAGTCAGTGACATTGGAAAAACGGGCACGGGAGACACGGGAAGAAACTTCCCAAAAAGTGTCTTGGGACAGGATGATCCTGAGCAAAAAGATAAGTCCCAATTTTTGCACATTGATACAGTTGAACTAATTGCAGATAGAAGCTTAAGTAGGAAAGCAGAATGGCTGGAATACAGGAACTGAGGAAAAGTTGAAGTGCATGGAGAGGGGATCACACTGGCACTGTTAGCGATGAGCCAGACTACAAAGAAGCAAGGAGGGCTGATATTCAAGGGATTCTAATGTATTAACATTTGAGTTCCATTTATTTGTCAGACTGGGATTCACACGTGGCCGGATGTCTTTGGGGTATTACCAAAAACTGTCAACCTCAGAGGGCAGGTACATGTCTTAGAACAGACAGGCCATCACGTGGGGTGGGAGGATAAACCAGTGTGCCTTCTACAGTAGTTCTCACATCACTGAAGTTGGGTTTGATCTGTGCTGAATATCTCAGACTCTGACCTTTTTTTGACTGAACTTTTAGTTTCCTGACAGAAAAAAATTAATAAAGCAAGTGCTGAAAAGTTTGTGGAGTTGTCTTGGTTTGTCCAGCTCGTGTGAGGAGATGCTTGCAGACTTTACATCAGCTCTACAGTTTAACTAAATAATGCTGGGCCTAGTCAGGTGTTGTTTGAGCTTTCTTCAGGAAAGACTGTGTGATTAAAGCCTTTCTGTATAACCTAACTGCTTGCTTAAAAACACTTTATATGAAGTTGTAGAAGGATAGGTTTCTCAGTTGTACTAGGAGTAAGCCCTGAGGTAGAAAATCAAACATGACTGACAATTCAATAATTGTGTGGAATCAGGCATCGTGGAATTTTCTAGAAAACTTTCAGCTTCATCAAGCACATTTGCAAGAACAATCCTGCTCCATTCTACCTCTTGTTTCAAAATACAAAACCTGAAATTTATTTTGGATCAGTAGTTTGGGAAAAGGTATGTATTTAAAGTTTAAAAAAGAAGTTACAGTGGTTGACCTGAGTCCAGCATTGTACTTTTTCTTGGGACTTTTTACTCTTATATCTTTAATATTTCTCCATCCTAACTCTGGAGCAAAGGTGTGACCCAAGGAGATTTTCATGGCAATCGGTGTTTTGTGGTATGTTTGTAGTCATTTGCTTCTTGTTAATCTTTTTGGGAAAATGTTTTAAAAAGGTGAATAGATGCTCCCCTTATTTTTAGAAGTTTTTTTAGACTTTTGTCCCATTACCATTTAATTTTCCCCTTTTCTAGGCTTAATTTGTCTATTTATTTCTCATTAAAAGCTGTCACAGGTTTCTCAGTCCTTGTTACCAATTTCTGTGCTTCTGAAAATTTTACCATATAACCTTTTTGAGATGAGGAGTTTGAGATGAGGAGAATATTGTGTCATAATGATATTTTCTGGTTTATTCCATATTTTCCAGTGTGTATATGGATATTTCTGTATAACCCTAACAGTGGTTTTCGTGGTCATTGTTTAGCACTGAGGGGCATTTCCTTAGAACTCTATGTTGTAACTCAGACATCTTTTCTTCAGCTTTGTCAGCTAGTTCAGGGCCCCCAAAATATATATCATATTAGGGTTTGGAGTTTTTTGGTTGGTTGGTTGGTTTTTCATTTGTTTTGTTTTGTGGTGTTTTTGTTTGTGGTTTTACCAGTTAATTAAAAGTTTAAAGAATAAAAGTTTAAAGAATAATAACTCTGCTGTTTTATTTGCTACTTTACAAGAAGAGAAGGCTGAGTTTCTAAGTTGTGATAATGTAATGCCAACTCTGACTTCTAGAACTCAGACCTAGTAACTCGTGCAGATGTTGGTGAGCTTTGAATCAGAAGTGAGTAGGAAAGGCTCAGCTCTTCTGTTCAAAAACCAGAAATTACTGCAATTAAACCTCGTAGTAGCTAATGAAAAACAGCTTTTAAGTGAAGTTTAATACTTCTACTAAATTTGTTTGCACAGGGAAGAAAGATGTTTAAAGTACCTCAACCAAACATGCTGAGAAAAAAAAGGCAGTTTTTCAGTTAAAAAAACAACAGAACATCAAACATCCAAAAGGAGTAAACAGACCTGATAAAATAATTTCTTGGTGTTATTCTGGCTCAAACTTGACCCTTCACTATATTTTTTTATCTGTTGACCTGGGTGAAGTAAGCCTGTGAATTAAAATAATCAGAATTAAGCCTATTATATTACTGAATTTTATATTTGGTTGGGTAGGTGACATTTTATTTGTGTTATCACAAGTCATTAAATTCTGTACAAACCATATAGATTCTAAAGTTGGGAAAAAATATGGAATGGGGAAAAATCAGTTTCTGAATGAATAAACTACATTTTACTAAATTTTCCTGCGTTTTCTGCTGCAAGGCCAAAGTTAAGTTTTATTTGCAGCTATTAGTGAAATGTTCTTAGTATTTTCTTTTCCTGTAATGTTACTGTAGTAATGCTAAGAAAGAAATGAAAGCACTTAGTGAAGGAAGCCAGGACAATCCTGGTTTTCCTGCTGGAATTGTGTTCTTTGTTTGCTTCGCATACACCTCCACACTTATTGCCTGAGGATCCTGTTTGTTCCCAGCCCTGTAATGCAAAACAGCTACACTTCACATTCTCAAAGCACAGAAATATTCCGTGTGAATTAGGGGGAAGTGTCCTGTGAAGTCTGTTCCAGTGAATTCTTCTGTGATTGCTGTCATTCCTTGTTGCAATTATTAATGAAGTGCTTTTCAGATGCCACCACCTGGGACCAGGGAAAATTGGATCTGTAGCAGACTTTCTGCTCAGTTAAATGCTGAGGATGTAGGTAGAGTATGAGGAGTACTTCAGGGGATCATTTAATCAGGATAGATACTGCTTTTTGGAAGAAGAGTTTAATCTAGATAAGAGTTGTTTTAAAGGCTGGCTATCTTTAGCTGACTTCATTGAATAGGTTATTAAACAGATATACAGATCTGTGCCCATTTTTGCATGAATCTTTGAATACTTTCTTAGGACTTCAGCATACTTGCTGCTGGTTTAAATACTTTCTCCAGTATGCTGTCCTTTTTGAGATTTATTGGAGCTGGGAAATGAGGGCGTTGCAGTCAGACTGGTCCTTGCTAGTGATGCTCTAGCCCAGAAAGGCAGTGCTGCTGAGGAGCATGACACTGAACTCTCACCCTGAGAAATCTGATTCCTGTGGCTTCTTAGCAGCAATCCTGATCCCTCACAGAAGGAACCACAAAAATCCTGCCCACAGAAAATAAGCAGCAGCCTCTAGATGTCATGGTAGAAATTGCACAACTGCAGCTCTGGAAGCAAAACCCACTCAAACCCAAAAACCAATAGTTCCTTCTCTCTACCCTCACAAAACAGGGATTAGGGTGAGTTGTTTTTTTCTTTTTTAATAATAATACATGGTCTAATCTAGTGATGCCATTTTGCAGTAAGAGAGTGCACAAGAGAGTGCAAATATCGAGGATCCAGATCCATCACTGTCATAGCACCTCGAACAAAACAGTGCTCCACTGTGTGCTCTGGCTTTCTGAACAGAGTATATTGCAGTGCTGGCTCAAGGACATTGAAAGAGTACTGCAAATGTTTATGACACAGCATATAAAAATGAAAATCAGTTAGCTCTGAGCTTTATTAAATTTTCTATGGCCTTTCTCCATCAATACAATTTAAGAGCTAATTCATGCTACTTCCTTGTTTGAAAATGCTGGGGGGAAGTGAGGATTGAAAAACAGTGCATGTACAGGAAAAATTGGCAAAAGGAAACAGCCAGCTACAGAACGATTTTAAAGACATTTAATTGCTAACATTAAAAGATTAGTTGCTGTTTTAATGCTGTCACTGGCAATTAAGTGATGAGATTTAAACACAGATGTCATGAAAATTGGTGAGAAGACTTGAAATCAATGACACTCCTGAGGAATGAGGATGAGTGAGGAAAGCAATTTAATACTGTAATATATCAGAAAGCTCAGTCCAAAGGAACTGTGCAGACACATAATAATTGGAGTTTGCTGAGCAGCAAATGGGTAAAATAATCAGTCTCTGGCAAACCTTTTAGCTGGAAAATGCCATTTGTCTTATCACATGCTCAAGGATCCACTGCCATTCCCTGGGTTCAGGCTTCTGCTGGGATAACAGTCAGTCTGGAGCAATAGCAATTTTGAGCTGAGAATTCTTGGGAGGTTCAGGTCTTCTTGTATGTGTAATTACCCGAATCCAGCTCAGAAATCCAAGTACTAAGTCTAGACTAGGATAGCTGGAATTACAGTGGATGGATTTTTAGCCTCCCTCTGTACATGTGAGCCTGTAATGTGTAAGGATAGATGCATATACATACACAGAAATGAAAGGGCAGTTTTCAAAGCCATCTGTTCAGTTCCTGCTGGCTTCAAAAACAGAAGAAGGATAAAATCCAGGTTTTGTGGAAGGATGGCCAGCACCAGAGTTCATTCTGACAGAGATCATAAGCTTTTTTCTACAAAGAAAGTGTTTTTCCCTGAAAGCTGAAATGACTGAAGAATGAGAGATTCTGCCAAGGCCAGCCAAGTGTTATCCAGCTGGTGTGGAGCTGGGAAATAGCTTATTGCTCTGCTGAGCTGCACTAAGGCACGGCCTAAAGGCTCTTGGATTTTCTCTTTTGGAGACCTTAGTGGGATGTGTAACAATTCCTACAAAACCGAGGGCACGAGTCACTTGTGGCACAATCAAGGGAGGTCTGGTGGTGTGTTAACACAGGACACTGGAGGGACTTTGTCCTCTTACAGTCGGGGTAATTTTGTGTGACACTGGACAGAAAAATTGGAGTTTCTTCCTGCATGATTATATTCAAGGCATAGGTTGTGTAGAGATGGAAGAGTCACAGGCCACCAAATGGGCATGTACTTCAAGTTACATTCCGGGCTGAACTAAATTAGGCACAAAAAGTGAGTGGTATAGAAAAAGAGAGGATCTCACAGCAATGTTCTCCTGACTAGCAATTTGCTTACCTCTCTTCCTGATAAAACTCAAATTTTTAATTGTGTACCTTGAGAAAGAAAAGGATTTTGCATCTTCACTGAGGACAAAAGCCCGTGCTGTCTGGAATACAGCATCAGTTTTAAATGTAGCCTGTATATAAATAAGCCACACAACTGTGAAATAATTCAGTTTATGAGGAAATACATCAGAGTGGAGCAGAAAAAAAGCCCTCTATTTAGACATAAGTAAAGCTGAATGGATTTTAAAGAAATGGTAAACGTTTTTCTCTTCTGGAAATGCAAGTTGTGCTAAAGAAAATACATTTTGCACTTCTGTCAGATAAAACCCAGGTGCCCCAAAGTTAATCATTATAGCTTAACATACCAAAGGCTTGGGAGAAAATAAAAGGCTCAGCCTCCTCCTTCAGGGCCTTCCTAAGTGCTAGAAAACTGTTTTGTTGTCATATTTCAGTACAAAAGACCAGTTTATTAGAAAAAATTAATGAACAATAAAGGAGGATCAAGGTTGGCTAGCACAGTGAATAACTTATTTCTATTTATTCTAGTTTTATTTGTCAGCAAGATGAACTGTTAGAGACACCTGTATAACAGTCTTTTATTTGGGTTGAACCTGTTAAGGGATTCCATGTGTTTCTGTGAAGGGAAAGCAGGAGTGCAAGAGGGGCAATATGGGCACTCTGACTGTGCAAGTCCTATTTTCTTAAGAAACAAGTCCCAGGTATCTATGCACACAGCATAAATATCAAACCTTCTCCAGCCCAGCTCTCTGAGAACACCAGACTCATTAGGAAGTGCTTTTTTATAATAGGAGCACACAGAACGCTTGGCTGATAAAGTCTATAAGCAGCTTGATAATACCTTAAACCCAGTGAAAGACAATGGCTGCTGTAAATAATTATGGCACCTATCAGATAGAAATTGTAGCCACTGAGAAAAAGAGCTCAGACAAGTAGAGACAGAGGGGGGGAAGCTCAGAGCCAGTTTGTCACAGCCCCAAACCCCAAACCAATTAAGAAATTACGTAACGTAACACGATCCAATACCTTATGCTTGGCTTTGATTGTCCAAAAATTCTAAAGTAGAGGAGGAAAAAGTTCTAAAGAGAGGGGCATTTTGGAGATGAGAAAGGAGAAGGGAAAAAAAAAAAAAAAGAAAGAAAAGTTTGAATCTCAGAAAAAATGAGTTTGTGCAATAGTTCAGAACACTGGAGACTGTGATTGCGTCTCCCTGGTCTGCCACACGTCACATCTGACCACAAGAGCATTCCTTAAGCTTTCTCCACTTCAGTTTCTAGTCTGCAAAATGAAATAATTCAGTAGCAGATAATGATATAAACAAATACTTAGGTTTAGATCTACTTTCTATGCTTACTTGAAATTTGAAGAGACTGTTACACAGCACTGCGGGCAAATGATAAAGTTAAAAAATTACATCAAATTATAGAGACTGATAAAGCAGAAGAATTGATAGAACAGTATATAATAAATACACTAAAGATTTTATGTCACTAGACCGAGATGTAAAAATACATAAGATAATAAGGTGCAATGGACTCCAAGTTCTACTGGATGGGATATTCTGATAGATTGACAAATCTGGATTGGATCCCTGGGATGATCCAATAGGTTGTGCATATTCTTATATTTTCCTGTAAGGAGCAATCTTTCAATGCTAGCTCTGTTTTTCCTTTTTCTGCAGTGCATAGAGGAAAAAGGAATTATGGGGCCCACCTTCTGCATGGTTTGTTTGACCTCTCTGCAAAGAGAAGAGGTGTGTCCATTAGGAAATGTCAATCCCTAGGCATGTACATCCTGGGAACAGGCAATGGAGATCACCTTTTTCACAAGTTAGATGCTGTCCAGGTTTTTTTAAGTCGACAGGAAAGTAGTTTCATTCTCCAGCAGTGATGTCATGAGCTCGTAGCCCAAATGGTGTTCTCATTGCTGGCAGGGAACATTAAACAAAGAATGTATGGTTTTCAAATGCTGCTCAGATCCAGCACAAAGCATTCACGCAAACAAAAGCTGTTGTTTTGTCTAGAAACTGTTGTTTATCTTTAGAATGGAGCCATGTTAATAGTTTTAATATGCTAAAACGTGAGGTCCTAGAGGCACAGAATAATCAGATTCTGTCCATCTGCCTAAACAGCGCTGTCATCCTGTGATCCCAATGGGGACTGTGTGCATGGGAGAGAGGAGATTTGGATGCTGAAGCCTCAGGCCCTGAGCAAACTGAGCACAAATTAGATACCATAGAAGTCTTTTATTTTTCCTTTCCATGGTTTTTCAGTATTAGCTGTATTTTTTTGTATATCTAGAGAAAATAGTAGTATAATACATACAGTAGCCATCATGCTGCATCAGTACACAACTTCACTGGTCCCATTAAGCTGATGTAGTTTTTTCTTTTTTTTCTGGAGTCTTGAAGGAGGTGTACATGGAAGAGACATTGTGAGTTTTGGTTCAAAGTGGTTAATGTCCCTATCCAGAAGCACTAAAGTCAATAGTGGCATCTCGGTGCTTTTGGTGTCCTCTATTCTCTTCTCAGTGCTTATAATTTTATCAAAGGATGTGATGGTATTGAGTGTGAATATACAGAGTTATCTTCATATTCATGTTACAGAAAATAAGCAGAGACTGAAACTTCCAGCTGAGAATGATCTCCCTAACAGTAGATAAGAGTATACAAGTAGATAGGAAGTAGAATGAACAGGGCCTTCCTGTGATGATTTGCTTGACTGCCAACATGAATTTTCAGGTTTAGCGTTTCTGGTTTCACCTAAACATTTATATTTCATTATAGAACAGTGTATGAGGCCATTTTTGGATGGGGCTGCCTTTTAGTACTTGGGGTGGAAGTCATTCCCATGAGGATGACAGAGCACTGTAACGGGTTGCCCAGAGCAGCCGAGTCTTGATTTTTGGAGATAATTCAGAATTCATCTGGGCTATTTGGATAACTCTGTAATTAGCAGGGCAAGTGAGACATTCCAAGTCATTCCTGAAATAATGTATGAGCAAAATAGATTGTTAGTTTCCATAGGTTGGTTTTTCATTGCTTTCGTTTGTTCTTCCATGTTATTAAATTAGTCCCAAAAGGTCTTGGACAGAGAAAAGAGAAAGGAAAAACATAAAATAACAAAAAGGAGAAGGAAAAAAAAAAGAATATGAAAGAAAGAAGCGAAGGGGAAAGAACGTTAAATAAATACTGTAATAAAAGTAATACTGTCCACTGAGAACGAAAAACTGTGATGGACTAAAATTTCTTCTCTGCAAAACCATGAAGTTTTAATCCCTTCTGGGAAGAGTGTAGGGTTCCAAAACTTAGCAGTGTTTTCAAAATTTACTCAGTAGAGTTTTTCTGGACAGAATTAATTATTCTGCCTTCATAATGAATACACCCATATAAAGTATGAAGTGCAGGTTTTCCAAGGAAATTCTAGGAAATTACACACTCTTGGTAGTTGCAGGGGACCAGAACCACTATCTCTCTATCATTTCAATAGGAAAAAGCACTCCAAGATGCATACATAGTACCGAAAGGGTGCAGTTGAAGCAGTCCTGTGGGACAGAGAAGGAAAGGTACCACTGGGAGACAGGGAAGGTATTTTTTGTCCTCTGCTGCTGTGAGACATTGCTTTCTCCCAGCTGAGGTAGAATATTCCAGGTTAGTTCAAATTATGTTATTTTCTTACTCAATGACAGACTCAATTTCCAGTTGCTTATTTTCAGTTGTTGCAGCAGTGGATTACAACCAGAAATGTACATTTGCCCATGTCACATTGCAGCTCACAGGCTACCCCGGTGCTTAGGAAATAATAAACGTTCCTGTGGCATGGTACAAAATCTCTGGGGCAACTGTGCACGATCATTTTGGAGTTTGCTGGGCCAGGCATTAATATCTTATGGAAAATGTGCAAAAGAACAGGGAAGGATGTTGGCTTCATATATCTGTCTCAAATTTGGAGTCCTAAGAAGTTCTAACTGCTAATTTTGCTTTGCCCAGGACTGAGAAATGTGCATGTTCTTTCTCTCACCTGCTGCCTGGCATGTAATAACTCTCTGCCATCTGATTCAGGAGTGCCCTGAGATCAGTTAAGGCCATTCTGTATCCAAGAGCCTTTTGTCACAAACCTAAATGGAAGTTAATCATGTTTTGCACATTTATTTGTGTATTGAATTTGGGCCAGGCCGTGAAAACAATGTACAAGAGACAGAAGTGTGAAAGCACTAGGAAAACAAAACAGCAATTTCATTTAGTTTTAAAAAGTATTTGAGACAATCTAACTTCCTTTTTGTCGCTATTTATTTTCTTTTAGCCTTTAAAGTTTGCCCTAGAAGACCTTTTATCTACAAAGATTATACCAGTTCAACTAGGAATCACTCAGCAGTTAAATGTAACAGGAAGCTGCAGGGATGCAGTTGGAGTAACATGGAGCAGTAATCGGCTGCAGGCAGGAAATTTCAACGTGCTGAGGTAAAAACTTGTCTACAGATTTGATATATTGTCCCCTGACAGTGGCTCCCTAGGGTGGATTATGACCTAAGAGCATCCCAGTGGAAAGCCTTTGCCGTCCATTGGTCGGGAGGGGCAGCTTTTCTGCTGGGCTCACAGCAGTGCTTATCTGATGCTGAGGTGCAATGTTTGTACTCCCAGTGTTTGGGTAGAGAAAGGAGGAATTTCTGATGGGATTCTTCACTTAGAGAAGTTTCTTCTGAAGACGATTCTTCTGTTTTGGGAAGTTCTTTCATCCCAGTTGTGTGGTGCTCTGGAGAGGCAGGGAGATTGAATTTCAAACGCACACTGGAGATAAGCCCCCCTTATCAGAGACACCCAGTCTTCCTAGCACAGCAGTTTAGTGGCAGCCTAACCATCAGTGCAGCATTGGAGCTTAGGCTTTGTGCTCACAGGGGTGTTAGAACCAAAGGACTGCTCTTCCACCACTGCGGTACCTCCGGGTATGAAATGTTACGGGGTACTGAATATCTACTTGCTGTGCACTAAGCTGGGTGGGGAGCAGACACTGGCTATTTGAATGATTTGAAAGAAGTTGAATAGATGTTAGGTGTTGGTAACATCTTAGACAAAGATGTATTTGTGCTAAAGATGGGTTTTTGTTTGAGATGCCCTGCAAGGAAATCAAACCTACAACTCAATGCAGTCTCAAGTGATTACAGTTAAAAAGCCAACAAACAAACAAGAAATAAACCCACACTTTCCCCTCCCTGCAATAGTGTTGATTTATAGCTGTTATTATTGTAACCACTAAAGACCAAGAAGTCCTTTACTCGTGCGCAGCTTTTACTGCCAAAGCCCCAACAACGGCCCCTAAAATATTCTGATTTTCATGGTGTTGCTGTAACTGCCTTGCGTCCTATGGATGCTGCAATTGGAACATGCTCCTTGCTGTCTCCAGGAGTTTTCCCAGCAGTATTTTCCAAGTGTTTGTGATGTTTACCATATGGTTTGCAACTTCAGTGCTGGCCAAGCCCTGGCTGTTACCAACAGACATGAACAGCACATCTCCAGAAACTCACGTTCCTTGCTCCTGGTGTCTTGCATCAGTTCCCTTTGGCAAAAAATCTGCACTATACTCCTCGTCATTAAAGGAGCAGAAATTGAAATGCAGTGTCCTGTCCACGCCAAGCTGCTGCCCACACCCAGGGTACTGCTCTGTGTCTGCTCTGCCAGCACTGTTTGCCCTTGTACGGCCCTGGAATTTACTCTACAGCTCCTTTGAGGAAAGGCTTATTATTGATCAAAGAAAGAAAAATTGAAAATGCTCACTAAGAGGTGTTAAGCAGCTCAGCTGTTATTACAGACAAGACAACCTATTCCTGTGAACACTACCCTCCTTCTGCCAGCCTCTCCTCCATCTGTATGTTCACTGCTCTGCCCTAAAGTTTAATCGGGAATATTTCGGCACATGTGTGCTTTTGACCTCTAAAAGGAATTCTGTTCCCCATTGTGTCCTACATGGTGGAGTTTTAAATATATTTAGGTGTTAATTCATGTTGAATTCAGAAAGAATTAAATACCTTTACAAATAGAGCCAGTCTTAATATAAATACTAATTAGAAATGTATCAAATATAATGATTCAGAAAATATTTTTTTACTCATCTTTGATTTTGAGGGAGCTTTCACAGATGGGCCTAGGAGCCTAGATGTCCTCCAGACAGTAGAAAAAGAATATTTATCAGTTTAGCTTGAACTTCCTTGTGATTGTGAGCCAGTGTGGCATGGAGAGGATACAGGATAGTGCAGCTGGCCGTGGAACACTGGCTGTGGGTGTCTCCTTAAAAAAGGACCTGTAGTTAATGCAGTTGTTTTTGAATCAAATTCCATCACAGGGAAGGAAAATATTCACACTTAGTGTTCCATGCAGAATTCAGTTATAAATTCATAATAAAGATTAAAAGGAGTGGAAACCCAACTCACTATGATCTAAGAGACTCACTATGGCTTCTGTAAAGGAAAGCTCTGCCTTGGAGACCTCTGGATAATCTCTCAGGGGCTCAGCACAGCTGGACCATGTTGTTCCAGGGAGTGCTCTATGTAGACATGCAATGCATTTAATGAGGTCTGTCACTGAGAGCTCCTAAGAGAGTTAATCACCACGGAACAAAAAGGAAGGTCCTTGCTTAGTAAACAGTTGACTAAACTATGGACTAAGCAGGATAAGTGTAAGCAGTAATTTGCAAAGGTCAGCAGTAGTCTGTGCTAGGATCCCCTCCCTTCAACTCATAAATAACCTGGAAGCAGAGCTGAACACTCAGATTAAAAGTCTGTGGAAGATAGTAAGTTATTGAGGGTAGAAAGGAGAAGAGAAGAAAATGAAGAAGAGCTTACAGACCTGAGTGACCAGGCAATAAAATGGCAGCTGAAATTCAGAGTAAATAGATGTGAAGTCATCCACATGGTGAGAACAACTCTGGAGTCACATAAAACTGAACCAGCTGTTCCCACTCAAGAGCAGGATTCTGAGGTTATGATCTTTAGTTTCATAAAACATTGATTCATTGCTCAGTGACAGTCATAAAACCAAATCAACTGTTAGGCACTTTCAGGATTGAAAACAAAACAGAGAACACCACTATGGCACTGTGTACATTTACAGCTGAACCATGTGTTTGAATGCAAGCTCTGATCCCTTGATCTCAATAAGGAGAGTATTCAAACTTGAAAATACTCACAGAAGGTAACAAAGGTGTGGAGTTTCTGTGGAAGGGGTGGATTTCGAGGCTAGACAGTTTTAACTCAGAAAGGGCTGATTTAGAGGGCTGATGACAGATCCACAGAATCCTGGCTTTCCTGGGGACAGCTGATGCACATCAGCTGTTCACTGTCTGTTCCCACACAAAAACCCAGGGCCATCAAACAGGGTTGGCTGAGCTGCCTCCAGATCAAAGGCAGTGTGGTGGTTCTTCATGCAGAGCAGTAGCCCCATGGAACTGGTCACCAAGAGGCACTGCAGATACTCACATTTTATGGGCATTTTAGGGGAATGTGGACAAGCACTTGGAAAAGAAATCCACTCAAGATTACTAAGCAGAAAAACTCCATTAACTCAGGAAACTGCATGACGTGAATATAACTGGAGACTGAGGGACTTTGGATGGCAAAGTCTGGTTTTTCTCTGCTGCTCTTTGCTGGGCATCGACTTATGGAACTGTGAAGAAAAGATACCAGGCTAAATGGCCCTCTGGTTTGAATTGCTGTTCCTAAGAAGTGCAAATAAAGCGCTTCTTTTTTAAAAACAATGAAGGCTGAAGTCACCCAGCCAGAGACTGCTGGGCATGTGGTGCTCTGTGTTATGAGTCTACTTAAATATCCAAGTAAGTATTCAGAGCTGATATTTTCATAAAACTTTAAGAGACTCTGGCTTCCAAATGTGACTGAATTGCAGTCTGGTTTAAACATTTCGTTGTATTTGTTGTCCTTGAAAACTGGGGCATAAAAAAACCATACAGACAATATCAGTGAGTCATGATACCAGTAAAAGTGATGCTGACTTTTGCACCTTAATTAGGGATTTATCTCTTCCCTTATTCTTTAAGGTTATTAAGCTACCATACATACTTTCAGTACAGAATGAGTAGAAACTCATGCTTCTCTTTTAAAAGCCTAACATGAGGAAAAAACAGAGTTAAGCTGCTGTAAATCATGATTTTCCAGGAAACAGGATTGTTCCATGACTGCCTTCTGTTGTTCATTCAAGCAGAACAGTGTTCTCTGCATTTGCTGAGTCACAAAGGCTCCTGTAACACTCCAGAATGGGAAAGCCTTTAGAATGGCTTCTTCTGAAAAATAAATTGGGTTTTTTTTTTCAGCTAAGACTCAGCAAAAAATTAGGTGTTTCCTTTAGGCATATATCTCTTAAAACCCCAAACTACCCAGTTCAAGATCTGGAAGAATATTGCTGTCCAAGATTGTATTAATGCTTTCAAGTATTTCGTCTGAGAATTGGTGGATGAATGGACATTCCCAAAGCATATGCGTTAGATTACCAGTCAGTCCACCACAGGCACAATGCAGAACGTTTTCTTTAACAGATTCCAGGGATTTAAGAAAAGTATATTTTACATTATTAACTTCAGCTTAGTGCTATTAACAACAACTAATCCTCTTTTTTGTTCAACTTCATGAGATTTATGCAAGTTTAGGATTTTGAAAATAATATTGTTATATTAGCATAAAACTACTAATGAAGGGATAAGCAGTGAAATCACTCTTCCCTGTGTATCCAGTTGTCCATCATTTACATGCCTTCTCAGCTCACAGTTGAGTTAAGCACACCAGGACTCTGAATTCACCTTAAAACTCCTGCTGACTGATTATAAAGTTTATATATATATATATACACACACATGTATATATTGTATCTAACAATCCAGTACAAGATTTCTGATAAAACTAGGAATTTTCTTCCTGCATTAAGGCTTTTGCTTGTATCGTTTGTTGCTTGCAGTGTACATTGACCCACCCAGTAATAATCTTCTGTAAAGTTACCAAATCCCTTTAGTTCTTACTGTCAGATTATTCTGCAGTGAAACAGTATCAGGTAGTGGAAAACAGCCTAGTTCATGATCTGCCCACCTAGTAATAAGGTGAAAACGTCAGAATTTTTGAGTTGGAATTAGGGTATTTCTGAAGTTTGGAGTGAAGAAGGGAAAGCTCCTTAAGAATTTTGCTCCCAACATCAACGCATCCAAGACTCAGTTCTAAAAAGACAAGCAGCATAGATCCTGATTTTGTTACTTCAATTTTTCTTCTCCTCTAGCTTTGATAAATAATGCTGGTAGCCACTGTGCTGGATGGCATTTAGAATTTGTTTTCTTAGCATGTGAGTTCAATCCTCAGACAGTGCCTCAGTTTTGGGCCTCCATTCATTCATGTGAACATGCCTGTTCCATTCAGAGCACTACTCAGGTACTTCAGAGTTACACTTGTGCTTAAATTCTAGATTGGTTTCCTAAAGTAAAAGATGCTACTCTTGACACAACCAAACCATTCCCGTCTTGCCAGCAGATGATACGTGTTTGGATTCAGGCAAATTGCCAAAAAAGCTCCACTATATTATCTTTCTCATATTGTTTAAAAATTGCCCTTAGGACATCAGAGGGTCTGGGCAAATCTGTTTGAAATTAGATTCTAAAGTGGTTGCAAATGGCTGTTTTAGGAGCAATGACAGTTTTACTCTAGAGGAGAAGCTGCATTGCCTTGTCTTCTGCAGCCCCAGGGGCAGGTTGGAGACCTGTGCCCGTGTGGGTACCTTTGAATATGACCTGAATGCAGCCTGAGAATTGTACTTGTGTTCAGTACAGCAGGTTTGTTTTCCCTGTTCCTCACTGGGAAGCCACACTGGCTGCTTGAAAGGAGGCACAGCAGGTACAAACAAAAACATTTGCTTTTAAGATGTTTATGATTTTGAGATGCTAAGGTCTCTTTCTTCTTCGCTTTGTACTTCCGGAAGATTGAGAGAATAGTAGAAGTGCTATAATGTTGATTTTCATCCTCACAGTAATCTTAGTGTTGGAATATGATTTCCCTAATGAATTTAAGGTATGACTTGTTACTGACAGTAACTACAGCAATGCTTGGAGCACACGGGGTGCCTCAAAGGCAGACCTGGCATTCCCCACAAAATACTGAATAATTCTGAGCTTGAAAGGGTGCTTTGGACACTTCCTCTGAGATCTTGAAGTATCCTGTAAGAGACTGGTGAAACCTTGGTGTCCTCACCTGCCTGTTCTGCACAAGTGCCACAAGCAGATGGCACTTTGCTTTTCCCCATTTCACACACCTTGTTAAGCCTCCTGAGCTCCTCTGTGTGTTCCTTTATACGAACCCAGTACAGAAACCAGGGGTTAAATGCACGAAAGTACAGAATTGTTTTCAAACAGCACAAAGATGACTCCATGTTATAATTCAGGTGCAGCTGCCAGTGCAAAATTTACGTTGATTTTCTTTTAAGTAAAAAACTCAATTTTTGTTGAAATCAGATGTTAAGTTCCATCTCCCCTTCCTCTGAGAGGCTTCCAGAGGGATACACCTTCCTCAATGCCCAGGGATTGCCTGGCTCCCATAATACATCCCAGCATGTCCAGGACTATCAGGAAAGGAGGTCAGTCTCTGGTGTCCCAGATCAGAATAGTTACAATGAGCTGTGGAACCAGCGACAAAAAGGGATCTTGAAAGAGAAAATGGGATCTCATTATTTAAAGCTTTTATTTTCAGAACCAGAGTATCCCAACTGCACGATTCCAATGAGGATCTTAATATTCACAAGACCATGAAATTAAGAGTAAAAATAACTAAACCATTAATAAATGCCATCCTTAAGTACTAACTATACAGTTATTTAGTATATGTGCACATACCAACTGCCGACTAGTTTTATTTGAAGGACAGAGTATGTCTAAAGTCATCTCCACAACAAAAAATGTTTCACATAACTGAGATTGGGTCCTGTTTTTTGCCATGGACTTCAATGGACCCAGTTCTTACATAGTCACAATGCAAAGCCAATGGAAGAAAACGCCCAGTGTTTTTGTGTCTTCCTCACAATTAGCACCAGTGTTAATGACTAGTGGAACACAGGGCCATGGATAAGAGAGCTCACAAAATCCTGTCACGCCAGAATTTACATGTGCCATTACGTTGTTACACTGGAGGGAAAAAGCCTTCTAAATATAAAGTAAACATTTCTAATAGAGCACTAGGTGGGAATCTCTTGCTCAGTTAAATAATTAGCAGACAGTGAGCCCTATCAGCCAATTCCAACCAGTTGAAATGTGGCAGGAATTGTGGTCTCTGGACTGAGCCTGTGTGTAAAGGTGCAGAACTGCCTTGATTCTTTGTAATTTGATGGGGGTTTTCTTAAGACTAGATTTTCAATCAAGTCTGGCCTGTCTTAACCCTGTGGGCAGGAAGTGTTCCCGTTGGTTCATTCAGTGCAGCTGTAATGTTCTTAGCTCCATCCTTCGACCCTTGAAATCCATGGCAAAATTCCTGCTGATCCCAGCAGCAAACCCAAATCCACACCATAACTAACCACAATTCCCTTTACTCCTCCCTCCCTCTCCAAATACCGTATTTCTTACAGAAAATTAATGTTAAAATGTTCTATAACTAATGATCTGCTGAAAGACATTCAACTCTCTCAACTTAAATTTTGTTTTTTAAACATCAGGTGTTAAGAAACAAAAGACTTTGATTGATGTGTTCCTTTTTCGATCTGTGCCTGTGTCAAATCCCTGGGCTAGAAAGGAGATATTTACTTGGTATATTGCAAACACTGAGAGCATTTAGAAAGACCTGTATTAATGGAATTTTCCTGCTTAAATGTATCCTCTGTGCTTTGCTGGGTACTAGTTAGAGCTTATTATCATACAACTGAAATGAAACAGCCCAGTGAAACAGGCCGTTGTCAGATCCCACAGGCTGAATTGTAACTTCAGGCATCTCTGTGTAAATCTCTCTGCCAACCTGTTCCCAATTAGTGACATCTGGGACCAGATTTTCTTTTATTTGAAGCAGAGGCTTTGAGAAGTTTCTACTCTGGAAGAAGGAAAAAAATAGGCATAAAAAAAGGAGACGGGAAATGTAATAACAGAAAGAACTTTAAGTCCAAGTCCTATATATGATTTTACAAGCAGTGTCAAATACTTTTAAGTATTACAGCTCAGTGTAGTGCTTTATACCGTGATGTGTTAAAGGTCTGACTTTACAGGGATTGGTATTTCTCCAAGTTTCAACACTTTAAAAGACTTCTTATTTTTCTCTTTTTTTGATAAAGAGCTGAACTAGAATATCTTCGAAGACACATTAATAAACTTCCTATCCTACATATAGAAATATGTGGGATACTGCAGCTCCTTCTTTGCCAAAGGTTGGCAAACCCCTTCTGTTCTAAATTGGCACAGTTTTGATGAAATGAGTGGAGCCCTGAGGATTTACACAGTTGAGAATCTTGACATATAGATATTTATGTTTCCTTTGGCTTTCTGGTTATGATATCACTTCTGTTTTTCTTCATGCCATGGATGACTTTTTAGACTCTGTATCTGTTCAGTCTTTCCCTGAAATCATGACTGGAGTGCAGGAGTGTAGAGGCAAAATCATCTAACTTGCTAAAGTGTACAAATGGTCTTTTAAACAAGAATTCTTCGTTTTGAGAGACACTGAACCTTAACGTCCCATGCATTTCAGCTGGAACTGGGGATTTGTTGATCCAAGAACCAGGCCAGCAGAAAAATGTATGCATATATACGTAAATACACAAACAAGCAAAGAAGCACATGCTCAAACTTGGCATTTCTGTGGTGTTTCACAACTAATTATGGATGGTTTTCATATGTATTAGGGGCAAAAGAGAAGGTGGTTGTGTTTGTCCCAGAAGATACATACCCTGTTCTTGGGATAAATAGGAGTGCCTAAACAATTTAATGTCTAAATATAATTATACATGCTCTAGTGACAGCTCCAGTCCCACATTGCAAAGGAAATGGGGAAAAACATCAATGACTTTGACTTTCATTTGAGTCCTCTGAAGTAGAGAGGAGCCCCGTGAAAATGCCTCCAAATAAAATACAACCTGGGTGGTACACAGGAATGCCAAAGCCAAAATTAGTACAAACTCAGTAAAAAGAGAGCCAGACAAACTCACATTGCCTGAGCATTTTCTCATATTCTAAACAAATAAGAAATATATATAAATTCTGAGGAGTGTCCCCTGGGACAGACAGAGACAGAAATCATTGTGTGTGCATTCTAGTGCTCCAGTGTGCTCATAATGCAGAGCTTGAAATTGCTTCAGGCTGATGTAGATGTTGTCTGTTCATAAGAAAGAGATTGTAAGCAGAACTTTAAACACAACAAAGCAACCTTAAAGTGACTCTATTAGTCAGTGTGTCACAAAAGCAGAGAGTACCCCTGGAATACGGTGAGTCCACGGCAGCCGAAGCAACCACCGAAACAACTGTAAAGGGGAAAAAAGGGGCAAACCCCCCCAAAGAACGGCAAGGATGAAATGAATAAAACAAGAGGAAAAGTACAAATTACTTTTTTTTCTTTGGCTGTCTCTTAAATGGAAGCTTCATAGATGGCTGTTCGTAGACAGGACAGTTTTCTCTAGGTTCTACCTAAAAAAAAGGATTTTAGGGAGAGGTATTGTGACATTTCTCTCTCATTCTATGTCTAGATGTAAGGGCCGTGTAGGACACAATGACGAGGCAAAACATCAGGAAATTCTGTGAATATTCCCAATAAGCTGGAAAAAGCCCATGCTTAAAGCAGTATAAAGGCCGACAAAATCCTCCTGAGAAGTGCTTTTTTGACCTTGCCATCCTGCTGGGTTAACAGTGAGGACCTTATAAAATCACATACACAATTAAGTCTCATTTCTCTCCTGGCTGTGCTCTTAAGAGCAAACTTGCCCTTCCAGCAAGAAAGATCCCTAGTTAATCTTCCATCTCAAAAGACCTCAGTCTGGTGGGAAGCTGCTGGCAACTTTGACAGCTGAAAACTCGAGTATTTGAACTGCTGTCTAAGGCAAATATTAAGTATATTGTTTAAGAAGGAGCCAGAGAATGTGAGGAGAACAGATGAAAGGAGTTCTTCAGGCTATTTTGTAGACCATTACTACAGTTATGAGTTGCTGTTTATATGAAAGCCAAAGCTGGGTGTCGGGTTTTCCAAATGGCACTCCACAGTGGCAGATCCTCCAGGAGTGAACAGGTGATGTCCCTGTAACCAAATACAAGAATGATTCCACCACGTGGAGCCAGGGCTGGAGCAGACATTCAGCTAAAACACAGTGAGAAGTCCTGGTGATGTGACAGTGTGTTTGCCTGTTGTCTACTAAAGTCCCTACCCCTGGGGCTTCACTCATAAAGAAGATGAATACAGGATCCACTTTCCTGAGATACAAACACAGTCTTGTGTCTGTTCTCTGTGAGTGAGTTCTGAAGAAAAATCCAATGCCATGACAACTCTTTAAAAACAACAGTCAATGCCTCATTCACAGAAGAAATAATCTCAGAGTATAAGGAGAAAAGTTTCTTTTTTCTTTGGAAAATCTAAGGTTTAGACCAATGAAAGCAATGCTGATATTACTGTTCAGGTCCTCCTCCCCAGTAGTGAGTTGGACAGAAATCTGGTGGTGAAAACTTCAGGAGCTCCAGCATGAACTTTGCTACTAGGAACAGAACAGCAAACCAGAAGAGAATTTAGGGACATTTCTTGTAAGGCTGGCTTTTCTAAAAAAGGAAAGAGCTCACTGTGACAGGCAGTGGAGTGAAAGGGACCTCGAATTCTGCGAGTTGTCAGAAAATACAGGAGGAGACATGAGCAGCATGTGTGTGAAAAAGATTCCTTTGACCCATGATGGAATCTGGCAGATGCTGGCTTGAGAAATCATAGTGGAAGACTACAGTTCCCAACATGTATTTTGGAAAATGAAAAGCACCAGCGAGCTTTTCTGTTTAGGATGCTTTATGTAACCCAGTTCAGTAAAGAATTTAAGGGCATATATAAATTAAGGTGTGTGAGTAATCACAGTGAAGGTAATAAGACTTTTAAAAACTGATGAAGTGTTTGGCTATATTGAAATCAGGCTACATACCATCCCATGGGAACAAGTCCTACAGCACTCCAACAGAAATATTACCAATTTCTTCAGTGGCAGCTCCTTGCAAAGTTAAAGCTATTCTTAGCTTTGCTGCTTCAGGGCAAACAGTCCCATTTCTGCCACTTAGGACCAGAACAACAGGACTTGAACATCTACTGTGAGACCTTCCAGAATTCCAAAGAAAAGCAGCTACAAGGACTTAGCAACTAATATTTCACCAAATGTTGTATATCTTAGTGTATTTATAGTGAAATATTGAACCTGGAGGCAAAACATTTCATCACTGTTCATTTAAGAAACATGAGTTTCTGAAACCGATAATGATTTGTTTAATTTGTGTAAAAGCAGAACTATCAGTGAAACCACTGAAAGATGGGAGTCTGCATAGGTGCCTTCATTTATAAAATGAGAAGGTTTGTTTTATTCCAGGGTAAAAGTTTGGGGATAATTTATGATACTAGTTTTGTCTTAAGGATTTGGCAAATTCTCAAGAATAACAGCCTCAGTGATTGTACAGGGTCAGTTCAAGTTGTGAGCAGTCTGGGCTGTGGTCTCAGCAGAGGCAGGCCCATTTCTTAGGCACTCTGGATTTCCCTCGTAGGGAAGAGTTAACAGCAGTTTTGGCCCCACTGAAGTCAGTGGGAGCCTTGCCAGTGATTTCCGTAGAGCCAGGACTTCACTCGTCTTTAGCAGAGTTATTAAATACGGAATATTGCATAAACTGAGGAAAAAGTGAAAGCTACAAAGACACTTCTTTTTCTGGATTCACGTTAATGATTCTGCAAACAGTTTCTATATGAGCTATCTGCTGGAGGAGAGTCAAGACACAATTTCTATTACTCCAAATACACCTACTTGAAAGAATCCTGTTTTCTGACTTGCAGTGCAGCTATTACTGACATGCACAAGTTAGATCTTCATAATGACTGGCCTGTGTGTTTGTGGAACATTTCAGGAGTAGAGTACAAATTATGGAGTAACTACCAAAGCAAATGTCTCTATCTGCTATTCAGCTGGAAAGGTGCCTGTCTGTGCATTTCTGAGTTTAGAGGAAATATGGGAGCTATTCTGAACACTAATGTTACTGTGACATAGACTATATACGATGCTGCTTTGGAACGGGGGAAATGGAAGTTAAGCTAAAATTGGCCTAAGTGACTTCATACCACATTCATGGGAAGTTAATGGCTCAGGGTTGCTAATCTCTAACAGCTCACTCTTATGTACCTTGTTGAATTTCATGGAGCTCAAAATATTTTACAAAGCAGGGTAGTACAGGGCTCGTTGGTTTGAGTTCCTTTAGCTGGAACCTAAACTCTGTTGCTTTCTCTGCTTCCAGAGCTCAGCCAGGAGCTAAGAAAGGAGTGCCAGAGTAGTCCCTGACAGACAGAAAACTCAATTTTATCTGAAATTTAGAGTATACTAGAGCTCTTCTCCAAAGACTCTGAGGGAGCCTCCCCATCCACACAGGCTGTGGCTAATGATGGAATATATACAAATGAACTTGGCTGCCCTGAGCCCTGGAAACCACAGGGCACATGGAGCATGGAACAGCTTAAGCACTGCCTTCATTTAATAGGGTAATCCATTTATTTTCCCTTTTGTAGCTCTCCAAAGATATTCTGATCCAGCTAAGACCAATGTCCACCAACTATCTCATATGCCACATATAACCAGTTTCTGTGTAATTGTGCCAGAAAATATTTTTCTTTTGAACAGTTTGCTACACTGCAATAACTTTTAAATGAATGTTTATTACCGTCTCATAGCCAGTGCTCAGAATTGTGTCAGCATTGTGTAAATGCAAGCCCCACTCCCTGTAAATGGTATTATTAACATGTGTTTGTAGAATCAGGCCACCAAGGATGATCTTGGGTTCCTGAGACAGAGCTATTACTGCCCAAGGCAGTAAAGTCTGAAAGATGTGGTACCTGAGTAAATAAAGTTTGGGAACCTCTGTTAAAGAAACTGAGACTGAGGAAAAGGAACAGAGGCTGTCTGTGGAACTGGGGGAGAAGGAGCAAACCCAGTACACATGAATATGTCGTAGGGCTTTATCAGCGGTCATATTGTCTCCATGTCTGCTTACATTATACTGCGTTACAATCACAGTTTCTGCTGGTAAGCTAAAAGTTTTCTGGTAGGCGGGGACTGTTTGCAGATGGGTGGGATGGCTTCTTGCTTTATTAGAACTGCAGAAAAAGATAGGTAAAATGTTACAGCAAGTTCATAACAGTACAGAAACAGCACTGAAGGAAGTGCTCAGGAGGAAGCACAGAAACTGTGTGCTGGTTTTAAGCTGGCAGGTACCACTGTCTTATATTCACTTGTATGTTTTCTGGTGCCCAAAAATCATTTGGTCACATACTTGGATATTATTTTTGCGTGACAGGGATGGAGCTTAGATTGACCAAGGTTGTCAGGAGGGGAAGTGGCCTTCTCCCACAATAGCCGGTTACTTTATTGATGGCTTTTCCTTTATAATGAGATTTGATTTTTGTTTGAACATTGAAAATAACCCTTGGTGCAGATGCTGATTGCCAAACTTAGGAGTCACCCTTTGAGAGACTGCAGCTAAAATAACCACTGATCCCTGCTGCTGTGGGGTTTGTGGGGGCCCCAGGCAGAGCCTAAGGCAGATGCCATTGTCCCCTCCACCCCATGTGTGCCTGGCTCACACTGCTCTCCAGCTTAGCCAAAGGATCCCAGCCTGCCTAGAGCTCAGGTCCTTGCCTACTGACACAGCAGAGGAGCTCTGCCCTGCAGGGACATGAGGAAGTGTAGAAGTGTAAAGGATATTTATGGGGAGGGGGAGATCTGAGAGACTGGGAGGATGCATCTCCAGAAGGAGAGGCAGGAAATGCCCCATGAATGTCAGATTGAGTTATTCCTGAATTCTACAAGTAATGCCACAAGGGAAATGACATGGATCATCAAAGCATTCCTTTATGCCCCAATAAACTCCTCCTTGTCTTAGAAGCAGACCCTATCCATATTAATAGAAAACCAGTGTGTGTTCTGAGTGTCCAGGATAGCTATATGTATTTTCCTTAATCAGACAGAAAAGGAAAGAAAATGTAGGCAGCATTTAAAAAATGGATACAAACTCCAAAAGGGGCAAAAACTCAACACGCTTAGAAGCAATGTTGTTGAAAAGGACTCAGGGTTATGAGTCCCTGTCTGGAATATTTAACTGATCTATGCAAAGGGGAAAAAATGTTCAGAAATTAATCTGGCAGTGCAAGGAATGCTCTATAAAATAAGCCAAGCCTCTTCTGGCAGTCTTGAGGCATCTGAGACGCAGAGCCCAGGTAGATTCCCTGGTTTGGATACAAACCTCTGTATTGCTTCCCATCTGGCATAAGTGGCTTGGACTATTGGCATCCAGTTTCAAGAGTAACCAAAGATTGCTGTGAATCCATCTCTGAAAACTCTGATAAGGTTTTTTTTATTGTAAAAGACATGTTCTAGTTTAATCAGAAAACCTGCTGAAACTGTTCAGAAGGGCAGGCAAGATAGTCAGGAATGTTCCCCTAAACCTTAAAAATCCATTTCCAATATTAAGATCCTAAAACCTGAAAGATTTCCTAAACTTTCAATATTTAAAGTTGTTGCCACATGTCTTTTGGCCTGAGGTTCTTCAGGTAGTGTTTTCTCCAGTAATGAAGCTGAATGTCAGTGGTTCCATGCACATCCTGGAGTTTGGAGCTGAGCTGAGTGCTCATTCGTACTCCAATAGCTGTGGAGTTGCCTACTGTAAGGTTTGGGGTCCTGTATTTACAGTGGGAGATGGTAAGATCCACACGGATCTTCTTAATCCTTGCGTGTCTGTAGCCATCAGTGATGGACTCTTCCTGTTAAGATGGAAAGAGACCTTTTTATGCTTCTTTAGTGCAGCACATTTCCATTACAGGAGCCAGGATGTAGCTCCATTTTTTGCCATCTGGCCCAAGGAGTTTCCCTTTAGGAACTACAGTTAGATTTCATTTCTAGGTGAAACCATTTTCCTCCTTGCAGCATTCTTCCTGAAAACAGGGAAGCCAGAGCAAGTTCATTTCCCTCTCTTTTGCTCAACTTGGATGAGTGGAGGGAAAAAAAAAAATCAGGATTTGGGAGCTGCAGTAAAGCAGAGGAGCTGGGAGGCACACCAGCTGGAACTACAGAGCAGCTTTGTTCCTGAGACAGAGGTTAATGTCCTTATATAGGCTTAATCAGGCCATCTCAAGATTTCCTAAGTAGCCAAATGAGAGCTGTGAACCTGCTGCCATAGATGGCTGGGTTTGATAGAGAAGTTCTAAATTCCTTGTCAGTCTACTTGTGTGTATCTACGCTCAACAAGACCCTTGGAAATGACTTGCACAATGATTTGTTACGCTGTCATTGCTCATTAATCTGAGCTTCTGCAAATGATTTTTATTCTTCTGAAGTAGAAACAAAATCCTCATTAAAGAATTTGTTTGTTTTAAAAGCTTCACAAAAGGATTACAGGGCCCTTGCAAACAGATGTAAGAAAAAATGTGGTTATGCAAAATGTTCCCTCTCATAAGCCCTTGCTTTCCATTGACTCCCAGGACCTCTGGGCTGAGCCTGAAGTCCATGGCTCAGCTCACTACAAAGCCTGGGGTCGGTAATTGGAATCACATGGACTCGAGGCCTCTCCATCTGACTGTAGGTGAGAGTGCCAATTTATACTGGAAATGTGTATTAATATTGTGCAAAAAACCCACCCTGAACCAAGAAAAAACCTACTGTCAGATCTGCAGATGACCAGTCATGATGTCTTCTAGAAATACTTCTTAAATAGTTACTTGGATTTGCCTCATTTCTGGTAAACAGCTTGTGGGGGCAAACTAAACAGGAACAAGGAATTCTGACTCTGGAGTAAGAATGCCCACACATGGTGTTAATCAGGGGAACTCCATGTGTGGACAGGCTATTATGTGTGACTTTACACTGTTTTAGGCACACCGGTAAACTTCTTTCCACCCACCTTTAATCAATTAGGAGAGGTTTTAAAGTGAAGTGAAATAACGCAATGTTGAACTGAACCCAGAGTTTCTGTGGAGGGGACTCCTCCAGTTCAGTTAGGCTGGTACAAATTTTAGGCAAGGTGTAATCTTTGTTAGATTACTGCTCTCGCAGCAGCCCGATATGGCAAAAACAGGAGCTCGGATTGGGATGAAACACTTGTAACTGATGTAAGATCCTTGTAAACTGAGTTAGGGGATGGTGGATCCATGAAACCAGTTGGCAAAGGATATTTTGGATGAAAAGTATTACAAGAACTCATGGGGAGACAGGATAAATACCTGGAGCAGAAATCTGCTGAGGGCTACTAAGTGCGCAGAAAGCACACTTCACTGAGGAAATGCTCCAAACTCAAAGTGACTGGGAGAGTAGTTGGGAAAATTATCATGTGTTTTTCTTGTTCGTGCTCTTTCTTGGTGATTGCTTAGGATGGTGGCTGAAGCCAGGATATTGGGATAGTCGGGCCCTTGGCTGTATCTGTGTTCTTGGGTTAGAAAAGCACAAATAACCTGGTGTAGAACCAAACACACACATTCAACTGCTGCTTCGAATACTTTTCCCATGTGGACATTTTGAGGAGAGATACTCAAAAGTTGCGTTATTGAGTAGTTACAAGAGGAACAACCCAATCAGAGTCCATGTGGCACAACCTCCAAGTAAACACACTAACTTCCAGCTCTTTGTCTGAGTAAAACTGAGGGCGAAGTATAGAGGGGTGATGAACTCTCTGTTTGGTTCCATCCACATTTGCTTGCAAATATTAACCCCCCCCATTATCTTCAAGATCTCAGCAACAGCATTGCCAGCTGGGTGCTTCAACCACTATCAGTGTTTGTGTTCCTGTTTAAATAAGATAGGTTAAAAAAAAAAAGAAGAAGAAAAAAGAAGGGAGGGGAGAGATAGAGAGCAGAGCAGACTGCCTCATTTGGGTTGAAATTCTCATCCTGACTTCTTAAGAAGAGGGGGAGGGAAGAAGGGATTTTTGGTTTCCCCACGGAATTTCATTGAAAGATTCTAGAATCTCTCTCCTTTTTAAAATCCTATTTTATTGACAAAAGCTGTGTTGGGGTAAAATCCACGGCAAGACCAGGAAGGGGGGTTTGAAAATCTCCCCTCCAGAGGTTAAACCTCTGCTAGGTGGTTGCTTTTGTTTTGCTTTGCTTTGCTTTGCCTTTGTTTGTGGCTCTCTCCTACTTGGCACCGAGAGAAGTCGCTGCACTTCTCCTCCACAGAATCAGTCACGCCGGCCCGAGGTTCCCGCTGAGGATCTGTAAAGTTTTCCGAGCTCCCGGGAGTCGCTCTCAGAGCGCGTGGGGGCGGCGGGGCATCAGCAGCAACAGGGTCCGCGCTGCGGTGGCCGCTCTGTCCCGCCGAGCACTTGTAATTAACCGGGCAGGCGGTGAATTAAACCTTTGTCAAGCCCACCGAGCGGGGGGTTCCTGCAGGCTCTTCTCCAGCCGGTCTCGGGCAGCTGGGATAACATCGGCAGCGGCGGCGAGGGAGAAGGGGGAGCCCGCTGGACGCCGCGGGAGAGCCAAGCCCCCGCTCGGAGCGAGTGCGGGGAGCTGCGGGCGGCGATGGGCGAGCTGTGCGGGGCCCGGCCGCTGCTGCGGCTGCTGCTGCTGCTCCCGCTGCTCCCGGCAATGCTGCCGCCGCTCCGGGCACAAGGTGAGTGCGGGAGCCGAGCCCAGCCGTGCCCGGGCTGGCTGCGCCGGCTGCGGGATCGCGGGGATGGGGCGGCGGGGCTGTCCCCACGGTGTCCCTCATCCCTGTGCCCCCGGAGGTCCCGGGCAGGCTTTAAAGCGCCGCTGCCACGTCCAAGTGAGCAGAAAGGCGTGGCGAGAACCGGCGCTGCCGGTGCCGCTGCCCCGGGCAGGCTCGGGACGGGGCTCCGCCGGGACGGGCTGTGCCGCGGGGACCGGGTGGGTCGGTCCGCCCGCCGGGGTCCAGCCCGGGCTCCAGCGGCTGGTGCAGCCCGGAGGGTGTCCCTGCAATCGCGACATGTCGCGGGGGTGCCGCACGGTGCCCCCGGGCAGCCGGAGCGCCCGGAGGTGGCCCCGCGGTGACGGGGCCGGAGGTGCGAGCTCTGCTCTGCTCGGGGCACAGCTACACCCCAAAGCACGGGGCACGGCACCAGCGGCAAGCTGGGACCCCGGCGGAGCGGGGGGAATAGTGGAGCAAAGGATGCGGGCTTTCTGGAGAGCAAATGTGGAACACCTATGAACGGTGTGGTTGCTTTTGAAAGCAGGGCTCTGGATCCGGGCCGTGACTCCCTTCCTGTACTGCACGCTTTGCTCCTGATCTCTTAGTGCTATCTGTAAAGAGGATATGAACCTACCTGATTTAATTTAGTGTAGCAATCCCATACAAATCTTAATTTGTAGGACATGACAAAGAAAGTACTTCTCCTATGGTGATAATGAATTTGTCACAGCCAACAGGTAAGTAGCTTTTCCATCCGAGTAACCCCAAGGGGTCCATTCAGTGTTGAGGTTTGATTACGCTCCAGGCAAATGCTTCGAAACACGTGGTTTGTGGCCTGGGCCTAATAATGGCAGACAAGAGCCTGGAAGTAAATTATTTGTTACTTTTGCAGTGTTTTCAGTCATAGATTTTCAGATAGCAGAGCACTTGTCACAGTTACCCTGTATTTTATAAAGAGATGGTAGCCACTCCTTTTAAAGAGGGAGGGACAGAATAAAGATGGTTAGAAGAGCAGCATTTACCTCGAGAATCCGAAAATAGCTCCTACTTTCCCTCAGACAACAGAGTACATCAGCAGAACTGCGGCTTTGCTGGTCACAGTTTGCAGACGCAGTAATTTTTTAGCATTCAACATTATAGTAAAACACTGAAAAATTTCACTTTGTAATCTCTGTCCCTTTAACCTTAGTTACTGGACAGCTTTTCAGAAAATTGAGAAATAATTAGATATATAAGTTTAGGTTTTCAAAGTTTACTTTAACACAAAGTGTAGCCAAATTTGTCAGTAAAAGGTATGTCAGGTTTTTATTCCCAAATACTCTAATTTCACTGAGAATTTCTATATCCTTAGAACTTACCAGTACACTGGGTAGTAGTACTGAAGAAGATGAATTACATCATCATGGCCAGTCAGTGTATTAATAGTTCATCCTCTAACTCTGTCTTTGGCATGTCTTGGTACTACAGGCACAGACAGTTTTAACTCACTAAACATCTGGAAACATGTCTATTCAGGGGGAGCTTATAGTTGTAATAAAAAAAATGTTCCACTGACTTTGTGGAATGAGTTTTATTTTAAGATTATGATTTTTACATGTGCTTTTGTAACAGTAAATTTGTAAGAAGTATATGGGTGGAGGTAGGACACATAAGAGGCTAAATCTGTGCTTTCTTGCCTTCTATCATAGATAAAACCTCCCCCAAAAATCACATACTACCAGTTCAAAAATATGAGTGCTATCTCTAAGTTAGTTTTTAATTGAGTTTTGTTTTGATGGTACATTTTCAGACATGACATTTTATTGCAATTGGGGAAGAGCAAAATGTTAAGCTCTTGTTTTTCATCTGTGTAATTGAAAGCAGACACTTTAGTGAAATCCCAGAGAAACCCCCATAAACCAGCTTATCAAGTTACTTCAGTATATTTATACTACTCTGTTGGATTTCAGGCATTATCTGATAGCAGGGCAATGCATTTTTAAAGGTTTTTTTGATTTGTTTTGTTGCACTTTATCCCATTCTGCAAGTTTCTTATCAACTTCACATGTTTTCAAAACAAACTTGTGTTAAGACCAACATGTTCCACGATATTTCTATTAACATTTTCTGAAATGAAAGGTGGACTTTAGCCCTTTGGAGCTTGACAGAAACCTGGGACCATGAAAGACTTGAGTTTGGTTTTGAGAGTTCTAAAGAAGCAGCTGGCAAAATGAATTCAGTAAGCAGAGAATCTTGGCTTACCAGATGTAGTAAAATAACTGTAGAGAATGAAAGGGGATGAGACAGAGAAAGTCAAGAAAGAGAGAGCTGAAATCCAAATAAAACAACAGGCAAGAATTTTAATGGTAACACAGAGTGGGTTAGTGTGAAAGAGATAAATGAACAAAAGCTTTTGTGAAAATGTAGCAGGAAGTGAGGATTGATAGTGACATGGAGCAAAGGAAATGAATAAAGTTAGGAAAGAACAAAGTAAGCAGGTTATTTTAGCCAGAACAGGCAAAAGCTTCTGCAAAGCACTCAGGAAATGTCAGGCACGTGTGTTTATGTCTAGATTTGATGGAAGGAGGAAGCCAGGAGTGGGATTCCAATAGCTAAGTCATCACACATAATTAAACTGGGAGGGTGGATAACATTACTCCAAGATAAGATGCAGAAGTGGAGGCAGAAGACTGAGAAGATTCCAGGGTGAGAAAGAACAGAAAGAGTGTCCACTAAGAAGTCCACGAAGGAGTTGTCAGGAGCAAGAGGAAAAACAGAGGAAGAAGTCACAAAAAGCATAAAGGAGAGAAAGGGTCAGTACAGATCAGTGAAGAGCCCTAGGAGAATGTCAAGAATTACTGGCCATAATATTTTGTGAGTAAAAACGAGCTTAGAAATGCTCAGAATAGTGTCAGGTCCGTGGGGAAGGAGTAGTCGGGTAGTCCCTACAACAGTCATATAGTGGGTGATTTACAGTGACAGGGTGTGTGCAGTGAGGGGACAATTGTGACATTCCCCGGCCTCTTCATCAGACTTGGGCAGGACTCTTGTCCTGCTGAAACCATCTTTGGCGAGACAGGGGGACAGTGCAGTACAAGTTGTGTTGAAAGTCTTCTCTGATCAACAGGACACAACAGTTCTAAAGCATCTCCTAGGCTGGTGCTCTCCTGAACATACCACAGATCTTTGGCTCAGGCAGTTCGTGAAGCTTCTTGCCATCTCTTTTTGAAACAAGTAACACTTCTATTTTTCCTTAGCACTCAGGAGTACTTTGGCTCTGCTCTGTACCTACTTATAACCTACCAGATTCTCAGGGATGGTCATTCAAATTCTTTTCAGGTAATCAGTTTATTGGAAGATTGTCATTCAAAGAAAGCTGATGAAGGTTTGGCTGCTTAGCACACAGGCAGAGGATGTACATTGATTTCTGGGTTATAGTAACTCCACAGACATCCCGTGCTGACAAGGGTGCAAATATGTTCCCCACCAAAGGGTTTCATTTCTTGTTTCAAAATCGGGATTGAGACCTTAAACTTAGTAATAAAGAAAGCAATATCTAAAAAGATCTTTTGTATCAAAGCTGAAGCAAGTGTATAGACATACAAATGCTTTGTCTGGTATATTCCGGGCTTTGTAGGCATTTCCAAGGATTTACTAAGCCCTGAGAGGATATGCTGTGAAAATGCTACATCCATTGGAAGTGCTGCAATCTTCCAGCTTTGCTCTTGTCACTGAGTGAACTTCAGGTACTGAGGACTTCAAATATCAATACCTAGGCTGGAAACCTGTGAGAACTAGATATCCACACTCAGTACAGATAACTGTAATGAGGAAAGTCTCCTATAAGAGTTCTAGTGATGTTTTCTCCAAAGGAAACCTTCCCCAAAGCATTGCTACATAATTATATGCAAAAAAAGCGATCTTTATTTTCTCTCTGCTCTGTAAAGTCTGTGGTTCCTTCCATACTTGAACCTCGACCCATTGTGCTATAAATTTTATCCCATCTGCTTAGTGTTTCCAGACTATTCTTCAAACATAGCAGTGGTAGAATATCAGAATCTTTCATCATTGTCTATCTTCTTTTTTATATTCCCCAATAAGCATGCTGCCTACAGAGTAGATCCGTTTCACCTTAGCAGTATGTAAAAGCATAGTTATTCTTACTAATTTTCTGGTCAGATGAAAACAGAGAAATCCTAGTGTGAAAATATTTTTCCTGTAACCCTTTCACATGAGAAAATATAGGAGTGCTTGAGCATGTATGTTTGATATTCTGAGATGTGCTGCTCTCTCATATTCTCATTCCTGTTTCAGCTTTAATTTGAATATAGACATATACTTGACTCAATCCAAAGCCCTGTAAGGTCTATCCAAAGACTGTTGTTTACTGCAGAACATTTTGGGTCATGGCCCTGATACAAATAAACAGGACTAGCAATAGGTTACGTGTAACACCTTATATAAAACTTTCTAATGACACTTTTTTCTTTTTCCTCTAAGATTTGAAATGAGAAATCAAGAGAAGATTAAAATTTGTTCTTCAATGAGAAAGCCTGAAGTGGCACTTTTTCTATCAACACCCTGTGAAGTAATTTCATTATTTGCATGATATTCTCATACAGGGAGGGGTGAAGGATAAAGTTTAGCATGTGCTTGTCAGGAAGAGCAGTTGTTCTTCCAATCATGAATCTTTATTGTACATCCTTCCATGTCATCTTGGTGAGTCTGGGTTCTTTAGGCCAGCTGTGTCCTCTGGAGCTGGGAATGCACCCTCTGTTTCTGTGTTCTTGTGGGTATGTAAAGCCCGGGACAGCCCTGACATGCACCGAGCTGTTTACACAGCGGTGACTCAGTGGACTCCAAGTCTCCCAGTATTTTTATATCCTCTAGAAATCTTCAGAGCAGTCTTCATTCTTCTAGTCTTAATATCTTTTGGTCTTCGGCCTCCTCCTGGATGCCCAAAAAATGACCTATCCAGAAGGGTGAAAAAGTGGAAATGAATTCGTTCCCAGCAAGGACATCAGGTGAAGCAGCGGTTTTCAGGTGCACAGCAGGCTCGGTGTAAGAGCCTGGGTATAAGAGGTAGTGAGAATAGAAGGAACTGGAATGGGCTTTTGGAGAGGACAGGGAGGCAATATATTATTAAAAATTTTCTGTCATTGCTGAATGCACGAAGTGTTGAGGAACAAGGACACATTGCCTAGACAAGTTTGGGAGTCAGCCTCACTTGATATTGTTTTGAACAACTAAATAGAACTGCCTACAACTGACATGATTTTATCACTTTTGCCTGAAAGTAGTGGGTGGGACAGTATAACCTTTTGAGGGCTCGTACATCCCTATCCTTTGTGACATTTTGATATATATATATATATGATGCCTTATTCCTGCAATAGATGGAGCTGTCTTTTCTAATTTGTAGCAGCCAGTTAACTACATTTTTGGAAGATTTTTTTATTAGACCTGAGACAAAATAAAAAACCCCACAGAAAACCACTTGCTTTCCCTGCTAGAGAACGTGAGGGGTGTTGCAGCATAGCTTTGCCTCCCTCAGGCCTGATCTTAGCACCAGGCAGAGCAGCAACCTCATCACCAGCTATTGCCATGGAAGATTTTAAGGACTTCTTTTATAAACTGCAAACAGATATCTCATAAAATGAGGTTTGGCTGCATCTGAAAAATCCCCCTAACTGTGTGATGGCCACTGCTGGTGCTACCAGAGCCACATTCCCCATAAATGAGTGTTCTCCAGACCTAAGAAAATTTCCAGTAAAATGTTGGCTGTTTTCAAACCCACCACAAAACACTAACATAGCAGGCATTTCCTTCAGGGTGCCGCTGCTTTACTTACTGTGCTAACTGGGTTTCTTCAGTGATTTCAGCTGTCCTGAAATAATCACCCTGGGACTGATTCTGAAAGGAAAGGTTCAAACCCTTTAAGGGTATTTGGAGATAATGTCCTGTTTCTTAGCAGCACACAAATTGAGTGATTTTCTGTCAGTCCATAAAGCTCCAAAATGACCTCCTCACTTGGAAAAGAGAAGGCCTTTGTCATAGGCCCTCTCTGAGGGCAAACAGTAGACTAGAGCAGTAGAGGAGAGGGACAGCTAGTGAGGAACACAGCCTCGCATCCTACAACACATCCACTGGAGACAGCAGCCTGTGCTGCTGTGGGTGTCAGGGGAGAGGCATCCTGGCTCCAAGCTTTATGTATTTGTTGTGAAGTTCAAGCTGTTACAGTTTTTAACCTGTAGAGACCAATGGACTGGAAGGACTAAGAACATCTTACTGTCCAAAGGACATTGGTGCCACAGCTCAGCTGTGTCTGCTCCTCATCCCCCAGCAGTGCTTTGGCACATTTGGTGAACATCCTTGAGGTGAACCAGCAAGTCTGCAGAAAAAGAAGGGCTGCTCTTCACTTTACTTCTTTCCCTGCATACAGAATGGAAGAGGGGCATCTTCATTCCAGCTCCAGTCCCAAGAGATCCAGCATGTACTATAATCATCTCACATGAACAATGGTAATTTTCCTGCATTACTCCTTTACTTCCAATTCAAACTATTTATTTCAGGGAATCATGAGGCCAGATTTTCTGTTGTACATCTTGGTCTTTCATTGTTTCAGGTCTCCTTCACCCTTTTCCTTACTCTATGTGCCTAATCCCTGGGTTTACACGCAAGATCAAGATGCAGCAAAGCTGGATTTATCATGTCAGTCTATTAGCAGTTGGATCTTTGAAGTCAGCTGGCTTTCCTCTTGTCTAAACATGTCTCTGGGTCTATGTGATGCCTTAAGTGGCCAGCCAGAGTGTGTTTGCATTGCCAGAGACAGCATTTCCACAGCTTGTTATAAGAACAGCCAGAAAATCAAGACTACAAATCCCAGCTGCCAGCACTTGACTGCTGTGCCTGCTACAGAGGCTGCTGGCTTGTCCATCTAATATTAGCCAGGTGTCATTGTTCAAGAAATGATTGATTTGGTGCAGCGGATCAGGCCAAGATGACTTTGCCCTGAACCTCATGCAAAGTGGAGCCTTGGCCAAAGGGATGTGCAGTTGCTGAGGTTTTGTGAGAGTACAGATGTAAAGGGAGGCTGGAAGACAAAGAACGTGACTGTGAATATTATGGATGGCCAGTTTGTCATTTTGACAAATCCTGTAAGTAGGCTTGGGCTTTTTTCATCTGGCAGTTAGATGGATGAGCATCGCTAGTGAGAGAGTTTTCATGACGGACAGGAAAGGTTACCAAAAAGGTACATGGGGAATGTTGCAAGTGATTTTCTTACTGGAAACCTAAACCAATACATGTGTGTTGTAATCGCGAGTTCCAAAAGTTCTGGCTGACATACTGTTAGTGAAATGTGCTGGAGTAGTGCTGAGCTCTCACGGAGTCCATCTGCTGCCTGGATCCTCGTATGCTGAGGAGTGAGAATCACGTTGTTTCCTCACATTCCACAGTGCTGAGCCTCTGACAGGGAACTGAGCGAAGGACAAGCTCTGAACCACATCCTACAAACTTAATCGATCAATGCGCCTAAAAGACTGAAACACCTTAATAAGGAGGTGTGACTTTGACCCCTTGACCTGGACTCAGTTCCAAACCCGTACCCAACCACAGCTGGTTATGTGGGCTGGGAAGCTGATGGGTGTGAGGGTCACATCAGTGACTGCCTTGAAGAACTGGCAAACTTTGCTGGCACTACCTTGGAAAGCCCATCTAGGCCCAGGTGTAGCTCTGATTCGGTACCAGCTTCAGATAGATAACTGTTCCATGGATCAGCACTGAGTAATGAACAGCTATCCAATCCTGGACTGTGCATAGACCTTTCCATCAGAGGCAACTGTACAGAATAGCTGCTACTGTAGATTGTTACCTAAAAAATCTGTCCCTTTTTCATCTAACTGGAATGCTATTGCCATGAAATTTATCCAGTCCTTTTTACTTCTGCTTATTTTTTGCACAATTCCCAGAAGCAATTCAGGGTTTCTCATTCCAGGAATCATGCTTTTGGGTAACATTCTTAAGCTTATCTTCCTTTTGCAGAAAATATTCACTGCAGCAGCTGAATAAGCAATTATTACATCATAGAAGTCTAAGGTTATGCAGATATTAACCACATTTCTTGCTTTGAACTCCCACACAGTATGGCAATCCTGTTAAGATTAGCAATCTACCTTTTTTTAAAGCAACCATATGCTTGTACACGTTGTGCCTGTGTGCGTAGTTCAGAGCCAGCCCATGGATGCATCATGCACACAAAATGTTTGAATAGTTGTGGCCTTAATCATGTCTTATCTGATAGCTTTTCTTCATGACAGCTTTTGTAAAATTAGAAAGCTGAGTTCCAGCTGTGTTTCTGCTGTCCTCTTCCGGAGACTCCGGAAATCTCCCTGGGAATCCAACACACACCACCACATTCCCATCAGGACAGGCGTCCTTGCTGTCACTGCACAGCACAGCTCGAGTTCTTTTGGATGCCCTGCTGCACATGCTTTGGTAAAGGGACAAAGTGGTGATAAAGCTGTGTTGGATTTTATCCAAAATAAACTTGGGTTTTCTCAACTAGTCCTTTAGCATGCAAAATTAGTGTATCTAGAAAAGGAAGTCACCATCTAACCAGAGTTCTGGGTTAGTATGTTTTTCTGTCTTGTGAAACCAGAAAGCTGAACAAGTGCTTCTCAAATTTACAAAATGGACCAGCCAGTGTATTCCTGCATGTCACAACTTCCCTGTAGGGTTTCTCCCTCCAAATAAAAGGGCACATTGCAGCTGAGCATAGACAGTGTCACCAGCCTTTCCCAGAAGGGCGTTCTCTCTCAGATGCCTGGGAGTTCTCTGGCTGATTTGCATGAAACATTCTGCACTCAGGAGAATCCTTGAAGGAGCAGCAGGTTCAGAAGAGCAGACTGGTCATGCCTGCTCCAGCTGTGAGGGGTGCCACGAGCCATCAGCTGCACGGAGACACAGGGTCACAGCCAGAGAAAAAACAGCCATTCTTTTCTGTTCAGAAAGTGAGATTCTTCGAGATGTTGTAATTAGAGCAGTTCTGCCATCTGCCTCCCACTGCCCCGTCCCCTGCACACGCTGAAGGAGCAGTCTGTAGTCCCCCTGAAGAGGGTGTAAGGAGGCACAGGTGGCCTCAGTATGAACTGCTTGCCCAAAGGTTTCCAACTGAGACATGAATACGCATGTGTGTGCAGTTGAGTCCACAATGCTGGAAAAATACAGCTAGGAGAGGATAAGGGGCCTGTTCCTAAATACTCATTAACAACCCTGAATGCCCAGATGGTCAGAATCACTTCTGGTTCACACACTTTCTGAGATTGGAAAGGGTAACTGCAAAGCCAAGAGAAAATGTTTTTCACTGTTTAATTGTTATGTTTTAGAAGAATGGACTTGAGGGTGGAGTCCTTTTTTACTGCTTGTTTTTCACTTCACTCTATTCTCAGGAGATTTTTGGCAGGACCTTTGGAGGATATGAATTGTGATGTCACCAAAACAATGAGCCTGGACCACAGTTCTCCTTCAGCAGACTCTCCGTGATCCTCTTTTGTCTGGATGCACTCTTACAGACAAGCTTGCTTAGCTTGGCCTGCTTTGAATTCTTGAGTTATTTTGTTGGAGTAGAGGTGTGTTGCCAGAGCTTGGAGAGAAGAACTGGTGTCCAGAGCCAGGGATTGTCCTTCTGGGGAGGAACTTGGCCAAAGACCATTTTTTACAAAGCCCTTCAAAAACCTGCAGCCAGCTCTGCACTTGAGTTAAATGTGTATCATTTTTCAACACAGTTAAGATTGATTGCAGACAGCAGCACTAAAAACATGGTTATTTGCAACCCATTGTATGAAATTTGATGCATATGATGTTTGTCAGCCAGAGAGCCCCAGACAGGGTCCCTGTTCCCAGAGAAGAGCTCAGACACAAATGCAGGGATTTCACCACAGGCAGATGGTTATTTACTAGACTGATTTTCTCTGTAGCATTGTAAACTGCATTTAGCTTTCAGACATTAGCATGAATTCTGGACACACGGAGGGATTCAGGAGAAATATTGCTTTGACTTAGTAATGACAGAATTTTGACTATTACTTTGGGTATGTAAGTAAGAGTAGAAGGGTGACCTGGGTCACAGAGTACAGAACTCTGTTATAAACTAACACTTTATGTAATTCCATTTAATTATTTTCTTACTAAAACATTTGTTTTTCTGGATCCCATGATCCGGATTGTTTACTGCTGTAGTATTTGTTGACAGGACCCACATCCTTTCACAGGTTGGTCTGTTTCTCCCAGTTTCTCTTCATATAACAGGGCTTTGATTCTCCTGGCCCTCCTCCTAATCTTTCTTTACTCATTTTCCATTTTGATGTAATCTTTCTTAAAGCCAGAATTCTGTGCAGGACCCCAGAGCTTTACACTGTACAGTTGACTGTACAAAAGAGTACCTACCTCAAGATGACTGATGCGTCTTAAAATCTCATTTAACTTTTTCCTTTGTGCTTTGAATCCTAGGATTATAATCACTAGTTGGGAACACGTGTTGTTCCCTGCAAAAAAACCCTGAGTTATGTTCTCTATTTGTTTTCAGCTGCTTTTTCCTTTCCCACATCTGAACATCTGCCAGTTGAGCAACCTCTGATGTGAGTCAAACTTAGTGTGATCGTGAACAGTTTAATTATTTGCACTTATTTTGATAACTGAAACTATTTAGGAGGTGAGTATGTGGACAGATGGGAAGGGTTTGGAGCCCTCACACATCAGGAGCACCTGGGAACAATGGCTCTGTAACTGGTGTAGGGAGAGCCAGAGGAGACAGGTGCTTGTCCTTAGGATACTCTGCAGGAAGTCATTTGTGAGGATGGATAGTCTTGACTATAATGTGGCTGCCTGCTGAAATGTGCTCACTTTACATGTGCTTGGACCAGAGCTAAGGATGAGACAATCCCGGGAGGCCTGGGAATGACCTGCTGTGCACTCCCTGTTCTGCCACCAGCTTGATGGGTAATTTGGGCAAGGATCTCCAACTCCCTGACAGAAATGGGCATCTGGGGGGGGTCCGGCTCTGCTCCCAGGGAACAAGGGACAGGAGGAGAAGAACTGGCCTCAGGCTCTGTCAGGTGACATCAGGTTGGACATCAGGAGGTATTCCTTGCTGGAAAGGATGGTCAGGCACTGGAGGGGCTGCCCAGGGAGGTTTGGAGTCCCCACCCCTGGAGGTGTCCAGGGAAGGCCTGGCCGTGGCACTCAGTGCTCTGGGCTAGGGGACAAGGTGGGAATTGGGCACAGGGTGGGCTCCATGGGCTGGGAGGGCTGTTCCAACCCTAATGATTCTGTAAGAGGTTGCCCAGCCTGTAGTTTCCCAGATCTTCTCTCTTGTCCTTGAAGTCAGGCAGGCCTTTGTTCTCTCCTGTTCTTCAGGAACTTCTCTGGTTCAGGGTGAGCTCTCAGGTAATCGGGCGTGGCCTGGTGGTGTCATCCCTCAGCACTCCTGGGAGCAGCCTGGCAGGGCCATCGGCCAAAAAACTTACGAAACACAGAGCAACCATTAGAAAGCTGTCCCTTTGAATAATCACAGGGTTTTTTTACACACATTGTGTATTTGTTACACAAGGAGCTGTTCGCTGTTCAGACTACAAGATAATTAATAGGAAAATGTGACTCCTGTTTTATTCCAAGTTCTGATACACCTGCTGTGCAGTGAACTTTTGCACTTGGAATATGAAGCAAACCTGTAGTGCTTGTCAGTTCATTAACAGTATTCAGTTTTATTAAATTAAAGACTTGCAAAAATACACTTTACAGAAATAATTGTCTTCAATGTGCTTTTCCCCTTAGGTTCAGGTTTGGTGTAAGTTGGTATCTGGATTAATTTTTCTGTCATATGTTAAGTGATCAAAATACCATGTACTTTTTGTCCCTCTCTACAATACTTTGGCATTTACAGGCATATTTTTGTGTAAAACAGATTACTTGGATAATAACCTCAGGGAAAACTAGTTTCACAAATTGACTTGTAATGAGATTCAGCTGTCTCTGATATCACTGATTTATCCTGTATTCTTCAGGATTTTAAAAGGTTGCTTATTGCTACTGCCACATTTGATAGTAATTTGGCTTATTGCAAGGTGCTGCCAGGATCTTGGTTTGGCCGTGGCTGCCTTGGGTCTGGGTGCCCTGTTCTTGCTTGGGGGGGTTTTAATGGGTAGATGAAAGGTTTTATTAAATAGACTGTTGTGGCTTTCTTTTTGCAGAGCTGTCAGTAGAAGAATGCTGTGACAAGGGTGTGGAATGGGCAAACAAAAACAGAATGTGTGCTTCTCTGCCACTGATATCCGAGTCCAGAGAATGCAGGTACGTAGTTATGTGTTATATATTCAGATACAGTTTACATTTTCATGTTTCCATGGTTCAGTTCCATCTGAAAACAGACAGCACTCTGTGTAACAGCACATTCTCTTGACAGTCCTTCCTGTGTTCCTTTTCAAATGGGCACATTTCAATGGGGTCATTGGTTCACAGTGGGTTCACACTGAAAGGGGAAATTTAGGTTGAATACTGGGAAAAAATTCTTCCCTGTGAGGGTGGGGAGGCCCTGGCTCATGTTGCCCAGAGAAGCTGTGGCTGCTCCATCCCTGGAAGTGTCCAAGGCCAGGCTGGACAGGGCTTGGAGCAACCTGGGCTAGTGGAAGGTGTCCCTGCCCGTGGCAGGGGTGGAATGAAGCTTGAAGGTCCCTTCCAACCCGAACCATTCTACAATTCTATGTATTTGACTACAGAAAATAGTACCTTTTAGTTAAAAACCAGAGTTCTTATTTCTGTTGATAATTGATAGGATACTAATTCAGTAATCTACCAAATGAAGTAACGAAGTTAAATCTTAAAATCACTCGCACAGTAAGATTTTGGTTCTAGTGCGTCTCTCACGTGGTTGTGTCATTCGTATTTTTTATATCAATGATAGTTTGTGTTAGTTTTGCTGTTGCATGCACTTGTTACACTTAACTAGTGGAGCTCACAATCTGTGATTGGTGGTTGGAGGGGCAGCTTCACAGAGAACTTTGTGTTTAAAATGCTTTTCTTCTTCCCCCTGTACAAGTGGATTGCGAGGTGATTTAACCTTAGTAATTGTAGAAGCGTTGGATTGATCTTTATTAAGGAAAGAATTTGTCTTCCAGGCAAGTCTGTCCATGTTTTCTGACTTCTGCATTTACACTGGCATTGAGAGCAGTCTCTTATGCAGAAGAATTGACAGATAGGACTGAAGTGCCAATTTAGGAAATACTTGAAGGGTTATAAGAGTTACAGACAAAACAGAGGCAGGAAAAACAGAAAACCAAGTTTATTGAACGATCTGGGAGCAAGAATCTTGATGATTTAATGATCATTTGATTAATGTGACTTGTCATTCTGCTGTAAATTTAATTTATTCTTCTAAAGATTTTCATTTTAGAGACTCCCTAGGATTTCATAGGAACTGAAAAAAAGCTTGCTAAATGCTTCTTCTAGCTTCTGTACATAACTGAGGTGTAATTAAGAAAATTATAATAGTAAAATAAAAGGCACATATTCTGTGAGAGATATGAACAATTATTGACAACATCTGAAGCTGATAAATGTGGTTCAGTTGCATTTATTCATGGCTGCACAAGAAAAAAACATAGCTCCTCCCGAAGCTGGGCTTCACTCTGAAAAGGAGTAAGTTAAATTGGCACCTTGGGATAATTTCCTTAATGGCAATACTATTTTACTCCAGTTACGATTGCAAGCTGGCACATCTGTGAGAGGTAGAGAAAAATCACTTTAGGATGCCATTTTCACCTTGTGATGGCTTTTCAGACACAAAAGTAAGGGCCAAATTCTACTCCTAATTGCTGGTGTGACTGGAGCCAGAGAGAGCCCCGAGGGAGCACGATTCCCTCAGCAATTTATTCCTGCTGCACAGAGACAAGAACAAACCCAGTTCCTTGTGTTTGCTAAGGTCTGGGCTGGTGCCAGTGTGACTATTTAGACACCTGCAGCAGTGGGAGCTGCTGGGGGCAGGTGTCAGAATTTATGTGGTTGTTTAAACCCTAGCTGGGATCCCTTGACCTCCAGTGCAGCTCAGTTTGACCATCTGGCTCTGAGAGCTCTAGAAAAGTGTGGTGCAAATCCAGGGGGAGTTACCCTGTGTGTCTCAGCTCAGTTTGCGAGGCTCAGAGCTGAATGTGAGGGGGAAACTCACTGGGAAGGGAGCAGGTTTGATACAGTTCCTGTAATATGAGGGATTTAGTGCAGTTACTGTGCCAGGGCTGTGCTAACAGGACAGATCAGATGTGAGTGCCTTCCCCAACATGCTTCACAAGAATTCACCCACTGGTTTTGAGTCATGTGCTTAGAACTGTCATAACTTAGCGGTGTCTCAGATTCAGTCCTTCCCTCAAAGCAAGCCCCCTGCTTCCCAGCTATCCCATTGAGTTAGAATTGCACCACCATGACCTTTCCCCAACCATTTAAAACACATCCATAGCAATCACAGAATTCCAGACTGGTTTGGGTTGGGAGGGATCTTAAAGCCCATCAAGTTCCCCCTGTGCCATGGGCAGAGATGCCTTCCACTAGCCCAGGTTCCTCCAAGCCCTGTCCAACCTGGCCTTGGACGTTTCCAGGAATGGGGCAGCCACAGCTTCTCAGGGCGACCTGTGCCAGGGCCTCCCCACCCTCATGGGGGAGAATTCCTTCCACAGTGAAGGAAGGAAGGCTTTCCTCTCAAGCAACATCATTCTGGTATCTGCTGTGTGCCCCAGAAACAGGGTGACAGGTCTGGGTTCCAGGATCTCTTTAGGATCCTTTCCCCCAAAGCCTCTTGTGGTTCCTGAGGGACTTGCCAGCTGTGTGAGAGTCCCTTGCTGAGTGTGGTGCAGTTCAAACTGCAGACATGATCACTGTCCTGTCCTGCACGAGGTGAGCCAGCCTGCCTGAAGTGCACGTGAGCTCTGAGATCCATCTGGTCCCTGTTAGACCGTGGTGTTCAAGCTGGAACGAGGCTCTGGGTTCAAAACTCTGCGATCTCCTGCTGCGGTTTCTTGCCCCAGGTATGAGTCTCTCTCTTGGTGTTCTCAGTCTGGACAATGACAGTGTTTGTGTCTCCGTGACTCAGTAAATACGAGTGTGGAGTTCTCATGAGCAATGTCCTGGCTGTCAGAGCAGCAGCTCTTTGCCCATTCATTAATTTCCTCGTGGCGTGGTTAAACTCACAGCAGCTGGAGAGAGCTGCGATTTCATTCTGGAACTCAACCTGCCCAATAAATCTTCTTCCTTTCAAACTGAAGAGTTTCCCCTGCCCAGAGCTCTTAGCAAGTGAACTTGATTCCCGTGCCAGAAACAGCTTATCTCCATATGGGAATTGCATGCCTTTGACACTGTGTAAAGTCTTCTTGGAGTTACACAGGGAATAACATTATTTATAATTAGTGCTGCAGGAATGCAGACTGAGGAATCTAAGGGTGGAAGACCCGGCTTGTTTTTGCAAAATCATTATTTTCAGTTCTAATAGTTTGTCCAAGACCTTTCAGTGTGCACATGAATAGCACTGACACAGCTTGAAGTAAGTAGGAGGCAGGCAGGGGTTAATGAAATTAGACTGTTTTCAGAGCAAAGTAAAATTTTAATGCTTTTATGGAAACAAAAAAAAGAAAGAAAAAATAGGTGATTCTGAAATCTGTAATAGTTTAGGAGTGCATCCTCTGGGAAAGAGGATAATAAATGTGAAAAGATTGTGGAGGTAAATGGGCATATAGATTTTCACCTGGAAATCAACTCCATGAAAGTCAGTAACATTGGTTAAATTTTAATCAAAAGTAAAATGAGACTATGAAATGTGACTTCTTAACTTGATTTTTAATCAAATTGTCTAGAGATAAAATAACTTTAATTTTAGATCAACATCTGAAACAGAGAATAAGGATTTTTTTTTGTATGAGTGATGTATGTTCACTAGTGAGCCATGAATAAAACTCATCTTTCAGAGATGCCTGATTTTGCCTGAAATAGCCTGAGTGTCAGCTATGAGGCCTCATGCTCCTGGAGATTCAATATTTAGTGTTTTAAGATTTCATATTGTGAATACCTGTTTATTTTCAGGGAAGTTCTGTTGCATGTTTTAACTCAGGCAGATAAGGAAAAGGCAGCCTTTGGCTTTTTTGATTATTAAGAATAATTTAAAAAAAACCAAATTCACAGGAAAGTGCTGCTCTACTTTCTGTTTTTAAAGGCCAATATTGTAAGCCATCCAAAGAAGTGTGATTTTATTGTTGTTGTTCTGAGAATGAACAAATGGTATTTTAATCTATTATTCAATTGATGCTTAATTCCTTATTAGAGTTGGGGTGGGCCACATGACTTAGGAAGACAGCTGTGGGAAACATTGTAAGAAACTTTCTTGTTTTGGTTGAAATTGCCAATTTGTCAGGGATTTCAAAGGGATGGCTTGTGTTTGAAAACAGAGAGGCACTCTGGGAATCAAACAGATCTCCTGAAAGGCTGTTGTTTGTTTGTTTGCTTGTCTGGGGCTAACATATCTCCTGAGCAGAACCTGCAGGGCTAAGGGAGCTGGAAAGTCTCAGCTCCCACACTCTTGGGCCTGAAGTTCAGGTTTTAGAGGCTTCCAAAGCCCTGACAGTCAGACCACCCCAGAGCTGGGCAGGGAATGGAAATTCTGCTTCAGAGAGAATTTCAGCAACAAAAAAGCTACATATTCTTCCAAACTGGAACCAAATCAAATATCAAAACCTTCAAATATCCTGCCAAATAAAGTTACTGTCCTGGGCCTGACTTCTTGCTGTGACTTTAGAGTCTATTTTTGAATGATTTGTTAATGAATTTATCCTGGGTTTTGTTCCTATGCATCAAAATCTCAGAGCTGTTTTTGTCCAAGTGAGAACTGCACTGTCAGACCATTACTAATCATGGAATTATGGAATCACAGAATGGCTTGGGTTGGAAGGGACCCATGTGCAATCCAATAAATAGTAATTGGGAATCTTGGGGAGTGTAGCTTGACAACCTCACCCCTGTGCAGAGATGCATAATCTGAGTTGAAATAACTAGAGTTGAGGGGAGAAAAAAGGGTGAATGCTCTTACCAGCAAGCAGAATGTGTTCAGTGTTGTTGGTCTGTAAGATGTATAAGATGGATATAATAGTGCATTTGTAGGGGTTTTCTCTTACAGAGCTCTAACGTACCAGGTCATGCCTTTTAGGTGCCCCTGCTGTACTATAAATAGAGTCCATAAGCTTGGATTGGATTTGGGATAGTTTCCCCCTACTAACTCAGGTAACATTTATTCTTAGAGAATTCAGGTTACCACAAAACACATGGATATGTTTATATCCTTGTATGTGTAATCTGATTTGTTACTCTTTATTTTTTTTCTCTGTTTCCCAGTGTCTGTAACAGAAGGTGGCAGTGGAAAAGCCTCACCCACAAGCTTCACCCACAAAGCTACCTAACAAAGCAGAGTTACCCATAAAAACAGAGTGGAGAGAGATCTTCACTGGGCTCTGCATTCAGGGGGCAGTAGCAACAGGACTAGAGGAGTTTAAAGCCTCCTCGTGCAGATTTTTTTTTCCTACAGGAAGACGTTTCCAATTTATTCACTGACACTGAGCTCAAATGGAGTGACTTCATGAGCAGTGGAACTAACAAAGCTGAGTTTCCCGCACACTTTTATCCTGTCTCCTCTCCACATCTCCCTGCCCTGTAATGCTCTTCTTTCCCTCGTCTTTCTTTGCCCCTTTCTTGCAATACACTGTTTCTCCCTGGGACTTCCCTTGGTATCTTCATTTCTTCCCGTTATCTCCAGTTGTCCCCCACAGCAATGCTCTGATCTTCATTCCCCACGCTGTACCTGTTGGTGCCAGAGAATATCTTCGTGATGTTGCTGCGTTCCCACAGGAACTGTAACTGGTTCAGGTGCTGATTGTCGGATTGCAATGCCTGTTCCTGACCCCTGTGTGCCATTTCTCTCCCCTTGCTCCCACCCTGTCCCAGCATGAGCCAGGAGCAGTGCTGCCGCAGCCAGCTGGAGAAGCAGTCCTGTTCCGACGGGGTGGAATTCGCCAACGTGCGCGAGGAGTGTGACTCGCACGCTGCTGAAAATTCCACCTGCGAGGCCCAGTACTTCAAGGTGAGGCATCAGAGCTACTCCTGTTCATCCTCCAGAAGTGGTGTTGACTGTGTGAAGGGTTGGCCCTGAAGGTCAGCAGACTTTGCTGCACCTGAACAGTTTTTCCCCACCTGTGCCTCGTGTCTCTGCTAAGGCTGTTCACTCTGTCCCTGTCTCTGGGAAGCAGCTCCCTGTCTCTGGGAAGCAGGCTGTCACATGGCATTTTAGCAGAGGCACAGGGTAGAGCGCAAAGGGGTGGAAAGTCTCAAATGGGTAATTGGCCAGGAAACTACTTGTGCATGAAAAGAAGACATCAGTGCTGCAGGGAGGGGTGGGTGAGAAGCTCAGCTGCCTTTCAGACTTCAGCTTTCATTAGAGCTTCACAGCCCAAGGTCACACTTGGTGGTTTTCAACACTGATGGTCCAAAGGGGTAGGACTGCCCTTAATCCTTTCAGGGTACTTATAATTCCAGCTTGTGTAAGTGCCCTAAGTGAACGTGACTTTGATGTACAACTGGATGGAGACATCCACCAGCCTGTGATACCAGCATGTGACATCAGAATAAAAATGCCTGTCCTTGGCATCTTCAATTAATCTGTGCCCTGCCCTCTGCCTTTATTACTGTTTATGTCTCGTTGCTTGAAAGGGAGCATAGTTACACCTCTCTGCAGTGTGCTTGGAAGAAAGTTCCACAAGTAGGACCAGGACTTTGCCCATGACCCAGTCCTGAACAGCTCTGGTCCTGTTATGGGCTTCTTTCAGTGGTGTTGAAAATAGATGAGACTGATTTTAGTTCTTCCTACTGCTCAAAGATGCTGAATGGTTCATTCAGCTAAAATAAAACCCTTCAATATAGAAGATGGGAGGCAGTGGCTCAGCACAGCTGTCATGTGGCTGATGTCCCTCCCTGCAGCACACAGTGCAGGAGGGCTGGTGGGAACCCTGGTTGTGCTGGGCTCACCCCAAAATATGCCTCAGCATTGTCTGAGGGGATGGTCATTGCCATTACTGCTTGCTGATATTTAAACACCACAGATAACTGTGGGGTAATGCCCCAAGCCCACTTTCTGTGCCTGTTTAATTTACTGCTATAAACATGGTCAGAGTTAATGAACCTTTGTGAGCCACGTTCTGCCCTCCCACTCCCTAACAGGAATATCCTACACTGAACAGCTTCCCTGAGGTGGCTGTAAGAGTAACTTTCAAGGTAACCCTTTGATCCGTGATGGACGTAGATGACTTATGATCTAATATCAGTGAACAATTCATCATTTCTTCTGTTAAATACATTTTGAATGTGATGACCTTGAGACACACAATGTCTGGCTCTTGTGCCCTGCTATGGTAAACAAGCTTTTTACATTCACACCAAGCCTGTCTCTCATGGGTTTGAATCTCATTTTGCCTGAGTTGGTCCATTTTTATCTAGCTTAGGCCGCATAGAAAATCTTTTGGATCTTCTTTGTCTCCTTCAAGGAAGCAGAAAGAACGATTTAGTGATTCAATTAGTAGGATTAATCGCAGCACTTTGCAGCAAATGAGGCAGCTAATCTTTCCTTTGAGTCCAAAACTTGGGATTGGACAGAAGATAAAAAGACCATATTTTGAAAACACTTGCCTCAGCTTTTACAGTAAAGGAGGCAGGCAGAGGTAATGATGGGCAGGATTTTCTCTCTGCTTGTTTGGAAGCAGACCTTTTCCAGCCTTGGGAAAAAAAAAAAAAAAAAAAGGCATGCAAAATGAATCATTAACCTTTAAAATCTTCATCAAATGACAGGGATCGATTTCCAGATTTGTTGGTGGTACAGGAGATGTAGAAATGATTTTATGGAAGTTCCCACCAGAACAGCCCTGCAGAAAAAGGAGTAAAGCTTCTAGAAGTTTGACCACCTTTAAAATTTGTTCTAAGTACTTTTCAAAGACTGAGATACATCCTTATCTTGCAAGTTTTGTCAAGGACACTTCAGTTGTGTAAATTAGGTGAGCACAAAAATTTTATTGCTTTGGACTGTTGAACATATTCTTAGTTTTTGTTCAGCTCTTCAAAAGTCCTGAAAAATTCTGCTAAGTTATTTGTGGTTTTCCAGTCTGTTTTTTGTAGCATCTCCAAGTTATATTGTCTGGATTTCAACAAGGGAGAGACCTCTTGTGGACAGATCCCAAAGGCAGAGTTAGCACAGGATTCACCCTTCAGAGCTGCTGACTTATGTGGGAACATAAATAATAAGAACTGTTTAACTAATCAAGAACCAAAGTTCAATAAAAACTTTAACTAATCAAGAGACCTTATTAAGCAAAGCAATTTCAGGCACTTCCTAATCCACCAAAAATAAATCTTCAGATTTCTCACATGTGAGTTTGTTCCTTTGCTCCTTCCATCTTTAATCCTTCCTGTGAGAAGGCAGGCAAGGGATAATGGGGTTTCAGGTAGGACACAGCTGTCTATCCAAAAGTGAGGAGCAAGGCATGGCTTTGAAACTGCACAGGATTTCGCTAATAATGGGGGAAAAAGTTTGGTATTATTATTGGGATCACATATGAAGCAGAGGCTTGCAGGCAGTGGAAGGGTGTGATAACAAATTGATCTTAAGGTTGTCCCATCCACGAAGACAGTGGTAGTTCTGGCAGATGGGTGATGCTCATCACAGCTGGCTTCCAGGCAGCTGGCAGGCTTTGGGAATAGGCTGCAAACGCCTCCAGAACTGAACTGAAACAGAGTCTGGGGTCAATAGGAAAACCCAGTTAAGAAAAACATCCGTTAAGAAAATATTTGATGCTTTCCATGTCCAGATCATTCTGGCTGTGGGATAGCAACGTCAATTATTGTCATTATCAAGCTGCTAAACCAAGATGCCTCGTGCACAGTTAGAACAAATACAGGCTGGAACAAATGGTGCAGGGCACACAATCAGTTAATTGAAGATACAGTTTCTTGTAGATGTTGCAAGACTCAGCAAGCTCTGTATTCCGAGTTTCACATCAGCTGGACACTGAGGTCTTTCGAGTGGTGGCTCAACCTGAAAGAAATAAAGGCTAGTCAGCACTTCAAGAATGGCAAGATTAATGATCACTCCTTAAAATATCTGGAGAAAGTCTGTAACTCCCAGTTTGAACCTTGTGTGACAAGACTAAGAAGCAGACTGAGTCAATTCATATGCCTAACAGCAGAAGCCAGTGAGGATATCTAGAAGTATGTAATACCAAAATTTGGCAAGGCATCCACTGTATTCAATAGCTTAAATAAGATTTGGTTATTAAAAATACGCAAGCTGAAGTCAAATAATGAATCTTCATCTCACTTTTCATTTTTGTCTTTTAATTTATGCTGGTGAAAATTGAAAATCTAACAAAATTATAGTCAGATGTTACAAACCTTGAGAAGGACGCCTCAGGGAATTGCTTGACGTGTTAGAATAAATATTGAGCAATGTTGCGACTCTTGGAAGAGATCATCAAGTATTTATTTCTAAAGGCATCCAGAAAAGATGGAATAATCCCAGGCATAATAGTGATAAAACTGGAGTGTCTGCCACTGGATGGAAGTAGTTGGAGAACCAAGTAACAGAAGTGGGTGGTGAGGAGCCATCCCACCAACCAAACATCTGCTCTGTTTAATGGTGCAGGCTATTTTCTTCAAGCAAAATAGAGTCTGGAAGAACAAAATTAATAATAAAAGCTTAACTCTGCTTTCACGTGACAGTAGCAATTGGCAGACACCAGTTGCAGAGAACTTTTGCTGCTTTCTAACGGTGAGGAAAAAACCAGAATAAATCAGCAGTGTCTCCTCAACTTGAAATCAAAGGAAACCTCCATGGGATTAACTTGTCCTGTGCTCACTTCCATGGCATATTCCAGGACTGTAGTTCAGCAGCTCTGGAAGAGGAAGACTATGTGTTATTGCTGGAAGCCATGGCAGGACTGTGATGTTCCTAATTAATGTTTGACTGTGCTTTTCAGAGCAAAATAGCTTCTCTGTATGACCCGGTAACACTAACCTTGGTCACGGCTATGATTTGACTTGGTTAATATGTTTTATTTTTTTTTTAACAGACGTGTTGTTACTGTTGTTTGCTGGGAAAGGCCGCCCAAGTTCAAGGACAGAGTTGTGACCCCAACCCGAAGATGGGATACCAGTGTGGAATTGTGTTCAGGTCTTGCTGTGGGAAAGGCCCAGGAGACAATGATCTGTCCATCAGCGATGATGCTCCTAAAAAACAGCACGGTATTTTATTGCAGGCTTTAAAACAGGGGGACACAAAATGATACAGAGTACAAGGAGTATTTGTACTTTAAATCATTTCTGTTGGAATTCCTCTGACTTGACATCTCATCTGAGTAATTTAGTGATTCATGCTTTGGAGCTCATTTTTTTGGCTAGTGAAAGCTGAAATGCTGTTGTTGGAAGTAAGAGGCTAAAAGAGCTGCAAAGTGGTTACTTAGTTCCTGGTGTCAGAACTTAAATGTAAGATAGCTTATTTTGGCAACTAATGATCTTGTCTTGGAAGCTGAGTATAAGCTATCAATTTTTAATAGCATCTCACCCACTGAGAAATGCTTAAATGCTGGTAGATCCCTTGTCCTCAGACCACTCTGCTAATGACAAAAATTTGCATATTCAGTGTAGCTGGATGATGTGAGAAATATGTCAACATCTGAAAATGCACAATTGGGAGCATGGCTGTGAGTATTTCCCTGCTCACCCTTGCGGGCACGTGGCACATGCAGCAGCCATTGGTAGTGTGGTTATTGAGGCACTGCTGTGCCCACAAGCAGGGAAGGACAATGTCCTAATCATGCAACTAAGAAACAAGATGTCAAATAACCCTGTTGGCAATAAAAATTGCCTGTAGAAAGGCAGAACAAGCGACTCAAACAGGCACTTTGTTAGTCACGAAGGCTTCATTTTGTAGGGCAGCTTTTTGGACAAGCATCTTGAGTTTGTTGTGCCACTGGAGGAAGTCCATGAGCTTTGCTTTGGGCAAGCAGTGGGTTCAGGCAGTGGGTGTGTTCAGCCCTTTGATGTCCTCCATGTGGACAGAACAAACTCTGCACGTGACACAAGTACCCCTGATCAAAACTCTCCAGGTTAAGGAATATAAGAATATTTGAAAGAATGCCATAAGTAGGTGCCCAGAAGTTGGGTGTGGAGTTCTTTTTGGAATGAAGTATAAATAAATAACTGAGGTTAATCTGATTTTCATTAAATCTGTGAGTACCCCAAGCTACTATAAAGTCAGTGGAAGCCAAGCATGCCTCAACAACATGTCTTATGAAAATGAGATTAAGCTCTGGTTCAAAGCCTGGTGTTAAGAACCTGCATTTGAGAATCTCAGTCCATATGTAATCTGTGATCACAGCATGACTTTCACGTGGAATCAGTCAGATGGAAAATGCCCCATGGCCATGTGCATTTGAATGTCAAATTTGAGTATGAAATACCTGTAAAATACGTAAATAATGCTCTTTAATTTTGTCCTGGTTTATCCAAAACCCTGGTCTGAGTCCCATTCCAAGAACACAACATTTTACTTTGAGAATAAAAGCGCTTTCTCCTCTAATGCCTATCTCCTCTCTTTTTAGTTGAGATTTCAAAGGAGGAACTAGACCAGGAAGATCCTTATCTGCATGATGGCTGCAGAGGTAAGTCAGGTGACTAGTCCTGTTAGCCAGCTCCCTTGTGATTGCCTTCAATAAAAGTGAAGCCAGCTTAGATCTAGAGATTAACCAAAACCTTTTGCCTAAGCTAGTTAGGGGTAAAAATAACAGAAGGAAGAGCCTTTCCAAGAAATAGTGGGCCATTATGTGATGCCTGAATAGTTCCTAAATATAAAGAAGGCATTATCTCCCACAGTGGAGTTCATCTTACACCACTGAAGCTGAGACTATACATTTAACTTTTATTTAACTTCTAGTGGGTAATACCTCAGAGGTGTCAGTCACCCTTGAACCTGTGGAGTCCTCTGGGTTCTTCAGGACATGGGATCCTTTATTAAATATGTGCATTTTTTATTCTCCTCCTGGGATGATCAGGGTGTTTGAATATGAAATGAAACTTGTTTCCTTTTGAGATGCATCACCTAAAGGAAAGCAAGAAAAGTGGCTACAGTCCTTATTAATCCTGCTATTCTGCCTCCTGGGAAGAATGTGTATTTGGGATATTGTTCTGCTAAGCATTCTGATTTATTGCTTGTCACATGTGATTTACATGTCTATAAACTTAAAGTAACACTGATTCACTATTTTCTGCCAGCATTTCAGAACTCAGTAATGTATTTAGGATAAAATCAATTTAATAGACTGATATTCCAGTTGAGAGATGATTTACTGTCCTCCATGTTCTACAGCTGTTACACTCTGGAGAGAGTGGAAATGTCTCCACTAGCAAAGCAGAGCCAATGCTGCCTCTCCTGCTTGTCTCCAGCTGCTAATTACAGGAGATGACATAGAAAAATGTGTTACATATTTTCCTAGCATTATTTCTTCGTGTAAGCAGTTGTTGTATTTGTCAGTTAATCAGCTGCCTGCAAGAGATGGATTGCTATGGCTAATTGCAAATCAGGAGTTCTGCCTACAACCTATTTGCTGTGGTGGATTAATGGCCCTGTCCTCATTAGAAATAGCTACACTTACAAAAATTATTTTATGAAGTATTTATAAAGTAGTATAGTTGCATTTGCTCACATGGATTGTGCCCATCTCAAACCTCTTGTTTAATGCCTGTCCAGCCATTTTTAAAAAATGTTTCTGTTTTGTTTTTTTTTAAAATAAATTCTGTACTGAGAATATCAACACTATTACCAGCTGGAAGTATATAACCTTTTCTCTATTTTGAGAATATTAAACACTTTTAATATTAATTTATCTTTAAACAAGATCAGAAAAAGGAAGTTTTTTTAGTGACGAGCCAAATTTTTGTAAATTCCCTATATTCTCTTTCTGTCTGCAAGAATAACCCTTCTTGTATTATTTTTTAAAGCTTTCAGTGCTTAGTCCTTTCCTTCTTTTGTATGTATGTTTGAACTGCTTTTCTAACCAAACTATCAAGTATCCTGTTTGTTCCAGTTGCTATGAAGAGCCTGCTCATTACATAAGACTGTTTCAAATACCCATTAGGTGGTGGGCCCTGCTCTCAGCAGTGCAGAGACACAGGATCCAGCTACGTGTGCTCCTGCTTCGTTGGTTATCAGCTTCAACCAGACGGTATCACCTGTGAAGGTAACACATAAAATCAGTGCCTTGGGTATCAACATTCCTTTTTTTAAAGGGCAAGAATAGACCAAAACATATCCAGATAGAAGAGATCAGAATATGCCAGCTGGGGAAAGAGGTGAGATCATAAAAAGGTGGTTTGGAGTGTTGAAGTGAGAACTGTGGTTAGTTGAAGTTAAGAGAGAATCAGTAGAAAAGGCGGAGGATTTAGAGTGGGGAAGAGGCAGATCTTGAATTTATTGTTGTGGATAAAACCAAAATAAAATACCTGTTCTCCGTTGTAGAAGAAGATAGTAATTGATGAGTCCTGCACAGCTGTTCTAGGGGTAAAAGTGTTATTCATCAGGAGAGCTTTTTTCTTTCACTGACTAAAATAGAGTCTAAGTAGCTCATATACAAACTTCAGAATATAAAATAGATATTGATGATTGGTCAGATTAATGCTGAAATAGCACTAAATATAAAAAGGAAGAACTTTTATATTTACTACACATGGATGTCACCTTTATGCATTCAAAGATAAAAAAGAATTGTCTATCAGTAGCTGGAAAGTAGAAAGTTGGAACTCGTGGCTCAGGGTGCCTCAGCCATAGGCTGGAGGCAGAGCAAGGGAAGGATTTCTGACAGTTTGCCTCATTCCTATGGGCAGTATAACCAAACCAGAGAGTCATTCAGTTTGGAAAACACCCTTAAGATCATTGAGTCCAACATGACCCAAACACTGCCAACTCCACCAGCAGACCATGGATGCAGAGCCCGTCTGTAACACCCTCAGACATGGCTGGAGACATCATCTGCGCCAGACTCAAGCAGATGATGTTGCCTTTGACCTCATCCCTTCTTATGCTTCTTATTTACTCTCTTTTATTGTTTTGAATCCCTTTGCCTACTCTAGACATTAATGAGTGCATCACTGGGACACACAGCTGTGGGCTTGGCCAAACCTGTGTCAATACCTTGGGATCCTTCCGCTGCCAGCGGGACACCAGCTGTGGGACCGGCTATGAACTGACAGATGACAGTCGTTGCAAAGGTATGTCCAGTGCAGGGAGACTGGAATCCTCCAAACAAAAAGGGGCTAAAAGCACTGGTCTTGACTAGCCATGTTTGACCACAAGAGTAACAGTCTTTTTTACTAAAACAATGGCTGATTTCCAGGTGTGTCTGGCTCAAAGGATGCTGTTCTGTGCATCCATAAGTTCACCTGACATGCCACCTTTACAGAGATAAATCAGCAGCAAACTGCATTTGATGTGGAATTGGTTTTTACTATGAGAAAGTCTGTCCCCCCTGAGCTTAGAACGGTTTGTAAATAAACTAATTTCATTCCACCGAGTAAAATAACCAAAATCCTGAGTAAGGTTTTACTGTAGGAACTGATCAGTAATGAAAAATAGACTGAATAAAAAAGCTGATGAACAAACTCCAACCACAAAACCTGCAGAACATCAGGCAATGCTTTGTAAAGTATTGTGGTCTAACTGGGATCCCTTTGAAGTAACATTGCTGCTGATTTGAGTGACATCAGATTTAGGCCAACAAATAGCTTACTGGCAGGTATTGACAGTCTTTTCTGATAGAAAAAAAAGTAGTACAGATACTAAATCCTGCATGCCATTAATCTTAGAAAGTTCTTATCTGCATAAGATACGTTAATAATGTTAATTATTAATGTTATGTTAATAAGGATAAAAATATAAAGTGAATAATCTCACATATGGTGTTTAAATGCCAAGCAACATGACTGAGACCTCCTGCATGCAGAACCCTGCTGAACCCAGTTCAGTATTAACCCATCCTACATTTAAAATGGGCTCCACAGTCATTAACCAAGTCTCACAAAGCTCGAAGCTAAGCAGTTTCATCTACTCTTGTATCACCTGCGTGCCTGGGAAAGCCAAGGCATTCAGTGGCCAGAGAGCTTCTGTATTTTAATAGCTTTAAGAGATCTCATTCCATTGCCTGGTGGCAAATATGAAATTTTAGTTGCTTTTATGTGGACAGAGCTGCATTTGTGAATGAAGCCTCATTAGCCCTTGTCTGCTTTATCTGCTTCATCTGAACTGTAATTTATTCACAAATATTTATTGTCTATTCTGAACTGGAATGGAATATTAAGGTTAGCAGAAATCATGTTTATGTGCATGTTAAAGCACAATAATGCAAGGATATTGCAAACCTTAATATGGTTGAGAATGAAGGCAAATTAATTCACTTACGAAAGAAATGAACAATGTCTGCATTGGATCTAAGGTTAGAATTAAAATTGCACTTTGATAATTAAATCTTACCAACTTCAAAGCTAAGCACAGTGCTGGATCCAGGCTGAACGCTGCTGAACGTGATGCTCCAGGTGCTCTGCAAGAGTTTGGATCGTTTAGTTGTGAGAACTAACCTTGTAAAGCATAATATGCACAGACACACCCTTAGATATAAAAATAATAGGAAAATAATAAAACCCCCTTAAGTTATCCCCCCTGAGATCCTGGTTGAGGTAGCAGGTCAGATTGCTCCTGGTCACTGCAGTGCACTGCAGGAAGGGATGCTGAGCATTAGTCTGTCGGGCGTTTTGAACTGTGTGTTATGTTTGATCTGTGATGGAAATCCCTTGCCACACCCCTGCTAACAGTTTTTTTTTGTGACGTACCAGATATTGACGAGTGTGAGACTGGTACTCATAACTGCCCCCCCGATTTTATCTGTCAGAATACTCCAGGATCCTTCCGTTGCCGACCCAAGCTACAGTGCATGAGTGGCTTTATACAAGATGCGCTCGGCAACTGTATCGGTAAGGCTGTTTCTGGGCTCAGGGAGCACCCAGGTGCTGCCTGGGAGATAAGTTGTACTTTCACTGCATGATTTCTGAGCTTCTGAAGCCATTCTTCGTCTGTGTGTTGCTCTGCTCTGGGGTTTTTCTGCTCCTTTCAAGGCAGGCTTGGTCTCACAGGGGAGATTTACAGATGAAATAAGACTTAAATAGCAGATTGCTGTTTTTAATGAGATTGGGTTATCTAAGGCACTTAGCTGCATTTGAACACTTTCCTTGAGTCTTTGGGTATTCTATCTGAAACAAAATTTATGATGTGTTTTATCTACCTCTATCCAAAAGGTTTTAGCTGAAGTATATACAGTATAAAAATCTGTAATGATGACATCCTCTGTTACACCCTTTCTCTGTGTGGTTTTATGGGTACGTAGGTCTTTCCAGACCTGTACCCTGTTACAGCCTATCAAGAGCCTTACTGTGTATGAGAATGATGGGCCAGTTATAACACACCATGGAGAGTTTAATTTAAAGACTGATGACAGTCTATCAGGTTAATGCCTTGTTTCCAAGACTCCCTAAAATAGTATTATAACCTTTATATAAATACTTAAGAATTACTGGTTTCCAGTAGACTCTAAGTGGTATTATCTAATGTGACCTAAAAATCTACCAGTTATTCCCTGGAGTAGTATTTTCAAGTCTCAACTTACCTTTGGATTCCCCCATCGGCGCAGCAGGTCTTGGACTTGTGGAACTGGCTGAGCCGCAGCAGTTGCCAAGTGGAGCTCACTGTCAGCCCCTCATTGTCCTGACCATATCATACCCTGTAGTGTGAAGTCTGACACTGAAAACAGAATTGCAGGCCTTTAAAATGAGGGGGGCCAGTGCCTGTGCACAGCGACCCCTTTGAGGACACGTGCCTGCCACAGACAGCCCCGGGTCAGCGGCAGCTCGGGGTTAACTTGCTGTCACAGATGTCAGCAAAGCCACAGTACTTTGTAGCAGTTATGGCCCCCAAAAGGCATTCCCTCAAAATATTTACCAAAACAATTTCACAGGTGAATTTTACACACTGGGAATCAAATGCTGCCCTGTGCGGCACTGAGGGGATTTTGTTGTTAGATTTGTGACTGTGATCTTTGAGTAGAAGCTGAGAGCTGGATCAGAACGCACAGACTGAAGCAGAACAGGTTAAACTGGTGAGCTGAATTGTTGATCAGCTCTTTGGATGCTTAGGGGAGGCTTTGAAACAAATACAAGTGCTATACCCTATTTTCACCTCTTTTCAGTGGGGTCTGTGCTTCTCACACCTCCCCAGTCTTTGCTCTGGAAACATTGCATCGGGGAAGCTGAAGGGCGTGAATAGTTGTGTTCTGCCACGGGCAGTTCTTGTCTCTTGCAGGGTTACATGGGATGTAAACCTCTGAAGGGTTACATAATGAAAGCATCTTGTGCTCTTGCAGATATCAATGAGTGCCTGAGCACCAACACGCCGTGCCCAGCTGGGCAGATCTGTATTAACACCGACGGCTCCTTCACCTGCCAGCGAATCTCACCCAGCTGTGGCCGAGGGTATCATCTCAATGAAGATGGAACAAGATGTGTAGGTGAGGAACAGTTTGCAAGAAAAAGCAGTTTTAAGAAAACAACTTGCATCTGTCATTTATCTTTACCAGTTTCTTGCAATTTGCTCAAACTCCTCTCATTCTGACAGTCAGTTCTTGATCGTGTTCTTTCCCTCATGGCAGTCCCAACAAGTGAAGAATGACAAGCATCCACTCTGTCTTTCATATAACTCATGGAACCCTATATTCTGAGGAGAGGAGAAATGATAATCACCCCCTAAAAGGGCATTGTCTATGACTGTGTGAGTGTATTGGAACAATACTGTGTGGTCCCAAATCTCCTCAGTGCAGAGGGATAGGGATAACACAAGGTGCACTTCATGCCCCACAGAAGCCATTTGAATAATGTTGAAAGACATATATGGCTTTGACTGGCTTTCAGCTGAGAGGTATTTTTGCATGTGTTTTCAGTTTCTGTAAGTGGCTTATCAAAGCCCTACCTGTGGGCCTGTGACATCTTACACTAGATGAAGATCTGATCCCTGAGTACTGAGTATGCATAAGAAAACAATTTTGCACCTGATTTCCTCCAAAGGTTGCCTGACTTCCTGATCCTTTCTCTCCCAAGTCCATCAACATTAAGGACACCTGACAGATAACCTGCCTTGATATGAACAGTTTGCATTGGTGACTCTGATCTTGTAGAAGCTGAGAGTCTGATAAAATCTTGCTTTCTGATTCAAAACTCTTCATAAGTACTCAGGGACACAGAAATACATTGACACGTGGCTCTTCTCTCCACTTGCATACTCAGAAGTGTGTGTTGAGTCACTCCTCTGTCTGTTTTAGATGTGGATGAGTGCTCATCCCCCAACCAGCCCTGTGGGGAGGGGCACGTGTGTATCAATGCCCCGGGCAATTACCGCTGCGAGTGCAAGGCTGGCTACACCTTCGATGTCATCAGTAGGACCTGCATTGGTGAGTTAAATACCTGCAGCAAAGGCACTTCAACACTGAGCCTGTGTGAGGAATGTTAGTGCTCTCTGTGTAACCTCTGTCATCTGAATGTAAAATTCACTACTGTATTATTTGGATAAATCTAATACCATATTAGAGGTCTGCTGAGACTTCAGAGAAAGCTGTATGAGTATTGTCAACATGTTATCTGTCATCCCATTAAAAGTTAAGTTTGTGAGAGGGTGTGTAATTGTTTTCTGTGATATTTTATATGCACCTACAGCAAAACATTCCTTTGGAAGATCAAAGCAGCTCTCTTCTGTATAGATCTAATCCACTTATGCACTAGGGTGTTTCTAAATGAGCATTTCAAGGACTTCTTCCCTCTCTAGTATGGAATTTAAATCTGGAAAATAAAAATCAAACTTCTATGACCATGTTCTTGCCCAGACTGCTGTTTCAGTGAAGTCAGCTGTTCCACAGAGCTCTCTGTGCTTGTCATTGCAGATATCAATGAGTGCAGACGCTACCCAGGCCGCCTCTGTGCTCACAAGTGTGAGAACACTCCTGGCTCCTACTACTGCACTTGCACCATGGGATTCAAACTTTCAGCTGATGGGAGATCATGTGAAGGTACGGCTGTTAGTGCTTTGGCTGTGTGGTGTGAGAAACAGCTCGTTGCTCTTTAGCTCTTTCTGTTTGATTTTTAACTTGCAAGGCAGCTGGAGTGGTGTGAGAAATCAACCTACTGCAGTCTCTTGCTGTTATGATTTCATTAAAAGAATTGCCTTCCAACGTTTTGTCTTAGTCCAGTGTTAGGAGTGCTGAATACAGCGAGAAATTTGAGGTTCAGGTGTCTTAATTTTGCATTTCAGATTTAAATGAGTGTGAGAGCAACCCCTGTAGCCAAGAGTGTGCCAACGTGTACGGCTCCTACCAGTGCTACTGCCGCCGTGGCTTCCAGCTCAGCGACATCGACGGCATCTCCTGTGAAGGTGAGGGCTGGGCAGCATTTCTTACTGCCACCATCACAGACAGGAGCAACTCCATGCAATTGTTTCATTTTAATGTTTGATTCTCTCTGGTATTTTCTTGTGAAACTGCATTTAGTGAGGGTGTCCCTCCCATGCCCTTGTCTAGAAACATCTCTGTGCTTCTGTGGTGTTTTGCTGTTTATGCAAATTGGAGCTTGAAATACTTTTGTAACTTGACAGAAAATTATTTTTTCTGAGGAACTAGCAGAATTTCTAGTCTTCAGCAAGTGAAGATATGAATATGATACATACATAAATATATAATATTACTAAGTAGTATTTTATATGTCCTCTTTTTGGGGCTTGTTCTGAATTAATGTGTGAGTAGGTTCTTCTCAAATACAAGGGGGATATGGGTGTGACCTCATGGACAACATCCTGAATTTGGACTTAGGTCTACAGGATTTGCTGGACAGTAAGACCTTGGGCAGAACACCTAATTTTGATTTACTTTTTTGTAAGAACAAGGATAAAACAATTCCTCTGCTTCCCTTTTGTAAAGCGCTGTGATACACATCACTGTAAAGTGCTTGCTCTTGCCCATTACTTTGTCCCTTGGACCCTCATATTGCTTTTAATTTTCTTCAGACCTCCATTTATTCCTGCAAGTCTTTGCTATTTAGACTTTATTGACTAGAGCCACACCTATCTGATGATCTGCTTTGCCCAGCATTAGAATCATCATACTGTGTTTGAAGCTCTCAGCGGGAGCCCCGTCCATGTGCACTGGGTTGGATGCTGTGAACACGCAGGAAATCAGTGGTGTTTTCTCCTTGCAGACATTGATGAGTGTGCTTTGCCCACCGGAGGGCACATCTGTTCCTTTCGATGCATCAACATTCCTGGGAGCTTCCAGTGCACTTGTCCCTCCTCTGGCTACAGGCTGGCACCCAATGCACGCAACTGCCAAGGTGAGCTCAGGGGCTGCAGGGACACCTCGCTGCGCTGTGGACTTGTGAACAGCTCTAGAGAGTTTCTGTGTTTAAAAAATGCCTTTCCTACAACAGTACAGGGAAAGCAATAAATGACAGCTTGAAATCTGAAGAAACAAGTATTTTATAATAAATATACAGGAAATTTCCATTATAAAGTAGAGAATTCCATAAAGAATACTTTTTATAATGTTACTAAATAATGATAAAAATTTGAAGGTGAAGATTCAGACTGTGAAATGGTATGAGTTAGTTTAGCTGTTAAAAGGAAATATCCTGCTGTAAATACATCAGCAGATGTTTAGGTCTTGTCCACTTAGTGGCACTGCTGCTCTTCTTTTTCCTCTTCTTGGTTGTTGGGTTAATTTTCTTCTTTTTTGTTGTTGCTGCCCTCCCCTTCCAGTCCTGCACTAGTGTTTAATTGCAGCCCATGTTCTGTGGGACCTGACAGGGCACTATGGTTGTCTGGCATCTGCCAGGAGAGGAAGGGCCTGTGTCTAACCCACTGTGTCTCACCCACTGCCCTGTTTCCCTTCGGCAGACATCGATGAGTGTGTTGCAGAAAGCCACAACTGCTCTTTCAACGAGACCTGCTTTAACATCCAGGGCGGCTTTCGCTGCCTGTCCTTGGAGTGCCCAGAGAATTACCGCAAGTCAGGAGACACGTAAGTGCCTTCCTTACCTTCTTCACCTTCTCTGTCAAGGACAAGCAGTGTTTTGGTGCCATGATCTCCTCTATGTCCCACCACTGCTGACTGAACACAGAACAGTTCCTAGCAAACACGTGTTGTGTTGGCAGGCCTACCCTGTGTAGTGCACACACAGGTCTGGTCTGCTTCTCATGCTCCTGTTTCAGTCTAAGGAAAGGACATTCACTTAAAAAATGCCACGTGTCAGTGGTTTGCCCTGTCACCTACTCTAGAGCCACAAGCAGATACTCTCTGGCTCCCTTACAGGCAGCCTGTTAGGAGGGTTACATCCAGCTTCAAAATCCTTGACACCTCCGCCTAGACCAGGTTGCTCAAGGCCTTATCCAACCTGGCTTTGAACACTGCCAGTGTTGGGGCATCTAATTTTGTAAAATAGTGGGTTCATTTGTATCCTAATTTAAAAAAATGTCGTATGCAATGGGCCACTAGGCAGAATTAGCAGATTTCTGCTGCTGTGGACATCCCTGACTTGCAGAGCTCAATTCATGAAATGCACATACATTCTAGTTCATCTTCTCTCTCACCTCTATTGGACTTTCACAGCTATTTGATCTGTATGGGATCTTTTGGGGAAGCCACAGAATGTCTGAATTGTTTTTCTGTGTCTGGGTTGTTGGACTCTGTAATGGCTTACTCTGCCTAACTCAGACCTGCTCACAGGGCAAGATCCTTCTGATGTGCTGGGGCTATAATTAGGCCATGAATCAGACACAAATCCTGCAGCTGCTCAGTGAAGTTCTAATTATTTTAATTCCTTGAGTTATTATCTTGTTGGATTTATTAGGTTTTTTCCTCTCAGCATCTACAGACAGATACTAAATTTATTTGTTGAAAACATGTTTGCATAAGGGAAAGAGAATATGAGTTCATTATCTTTATTGGAGAAGTCAGAGGGTTTAGCAGGCAGTGGGTGCCCTCCGACTTAGCCAGGATACAACAATATGCAGGAATCAGGGTTTGTGGACTGCGTTACCTGGTGCCCAGTGGGGAGGAGTTTTATGAGAGCTCTTTAGCACCCTTTTTTACATCCAAACTGTTGTACATCTCCTTGACTGATTTAGTTTTAGCATACATAACCCAACATGCTTATATATATGATATATAGCTAGATGTCTTTATTACCTTCTACATGATAATGGCATTAAATTGCTTTTTCACTCACCCTTGTGCCAGTTTCCAAAATCAAAATTAGTCGACTACTCACAACGTCACATCTAGTACAGTTACCATTTTCCTCTCCCTTTTATTCAAAACACATTCCAGTTTCACCAGCTTGGCACATCATAAGAGAGACAACATATTCTCCACTCACTTTCATCAAGTTGGCACCTCAGGAGATTTTTTTTACCCCGTTCCTCATTATTTTCTTTAGCAGGTTTCAGTCCTGTAAATCCAAGTTTCCTTTGCTTTATTTTTCCTTAAAATCCTTGTGTACAGGCAAGAGCCCTCAGTGATCCAGAAGCTTCTTTACCCCATACCTTCAAAGTAGCTTCAAAGCATGGTGGCTGTTCAGTGGGGATGATCATCAGGAGAGGTAATTGCAGGATTGTCCCACGCTACAGGCTGAAAGCTCAGGATGCTGCTGAGCTCCAGGAGGAAACAGCCTGTGTAACCTTCCCCAGAGACAGCAAAATGCCTGGCACAGTCTGATCCTTAATGGTAACAATTTAATTGAAGGCCTTATCTCTTTTACCTAAATTCTACTTTTTGGTTTTTTGTGGATCAGCCTATAGGCTTGGTATTTTTCCAAGGATAGTTAAGATCTACTGCTGCTCACAATAGGACTTAACTTGCTGCACTGCCTTGCCAAACAGTTTTTGTTTTCAAATTGCATAACAATTAAATTCTCTTTATGTGGCACTGAAGTCTAACATTTGTAATATTTAAGCCAAGAAAAATAGTAGAAAATACAAAGAAGGGTTTATGGCAACGTGTCAGAAATGTCTGCTGGGCTGAGCCAAATTGGGAAATATTTGTATATTCTAGACATGTCTGTGTATTATTAAAGTTGCCTGGTGCTTCTCATTACTAGGACCTGTCTTTAACTCCTTAAAATTTTGCCAAAATGTAACCAATGGCTGAAATTTTACCTGCCAGGTGTCTGACTCAGGCTCAAGTTTTGACCAATTTCAGTCGAAGCAGCTTGCTCATTTCCAAAAACAAGTGAAGGAAGGAACACATTGGTTTGTGTGTTTGAAGACATCTTGGTGATTTTTGTTTTTCTTTTAACAGTCTGGAGTAGAAATCTGACATTCCTTAGGAGATTGCTTTTGAACTTTTTGTCATCCTTACCAAAACCCTGTGAAACCTCTGAAACTGCAGACTTTCTAAATTTGCACTCAGCCTTTTTTCATAAAACATACGAAATGAGGACCTCGATGGGTGAACCTAATCCACTCCTGTATGCCAAGAAAGGCTCAGACCTACCTGGAATATTTCTGCGAGTTATTTATTTAACTTCTGCTTCAAGTCCTTGAACTATAAGGATTTTGTAGCCTCTGTAGCAATCTATCTGCCTCCGAGCAATTGAATTCTCCCTATCAGTAGAGAGGTGTTTTTCTTTTAGCAACAAACAGTTATCTTCTGCCTTGGCAGACCTGAGCTGTTTCAGGCAGTCTGAATCGTGCAGGTCCAACTCCCCAGACTGCCTGAGCTACATCAGAGCCGCCCAGTTTTCCCCATAATGTCAGTGTTGGTGGTTCTGTGATTCTGTGCCAGCAGGTTGTTGCATCCCCCTGTCATCTGATTTCCTGCTGCCCACTGAGGGGAAGCATTAAAATAAGGGCTGGAGAGTACACGGGGGTTGAAATGCTCTTTGCTTCTTGCCTTTGCAATGCATGACCCCAGAATGAACCCCAGTTCTCCAAAGCAATAATATTTGCTATCTCTCCTTTGTGGTTATTTGATGGAACAATTAGTGCACATTAACTCAACCTATAGTCAGTGTGTAGTGTGCACCACCAAGGCACGAGATAAAAGATGGTGAGTTTTGAATAATTCTAGCTCCTGGCCACAGGCACATCTGTCTTCACAAGGAGCTTTCCGAATCAGCAGAATGTCCTTTCTCGAGTCTTCGAGCCTTGGTTTTCTGTTCTCTTAAAAAATTCTGGCCATTATTATAAAATGTATTTTACTTCTATAAAATAATAAGGCAGAGCATCTTTATGAGTGTGTAAATGCTTGTAAGCATGTCTGTGCTTCCAAGAAGTGGTACTTGAAGAAAACATTTCCAGCTGAGGAATTAACTGTCTTGACTTGCTTCATGATTTCAGCAAAACCAAGCCATTCTCCTTAGTGGAGTTATTAATGACATTTCAGAAAAGAATGCAGAACTCTCTATACCTGAAAATATTCCAGGAGTATCCACACCTAATTAGCTGGCCATCCTGTGAGGACTTGTGCATGCTCTTTACACACATGAATAAAATTAAGAATGCATTTAGATCTTCAAAGAATTGCTTTGTACTTTCATTTGCAAGTGGTATTAAAAGAAAACATGCAGCACAGTAATTGAAGAACTGAGGGTGCTTTTAACTACTCTTTTTGAAAGTGCTGATTTTGCATATAATGAGAAGTTCCTGGAATTCAGGTCACCCTGCACTGCAACAAAGAGGGGCTTGCTTATGAGCCACAGTCTGATTCTCCTGATAGGGTCTCAAATTTATATGCCAAAATAAAATAAATTAAATGGGCACTCAGATTTACACGAGGTAGTAAGAAGCCAACCAGGCTTTAATGCTGGAGCATTTCTTGGTAAAGAAACACATTGTTTAGGTTCCAAAACCTCAACCTGTCGACCAAATATTGCTTGGAGTGGAGAGACTCTTGTATGCAGTTTAGTTGATTTGTAGTTTGTCCACAAGACACGCTTGGAGCTAAATGTGCCACCTGATCATCCCCAAACATTGCAGTCAGCGTCCAGCTGAGATCGCAGCGTCCACCTCTGCAACACTCCCGCAATGGCAGCGCCTCTCCCAGGGCAGCCAAGCCCATCCCTGTGTGATAAATGTCCCTTTGCAGTAGGAATGAGGTGCCAGGCTGAAGAATGGATCCAGCCAGGGCCCCTTGTCCCACCCCAGTGCCCTCCTCTCCTCTCCTGCTCGCTACCCGTGCGCTAATCTTCCTCTTGTCTTGTGTTCTCACTTGTCTTGCAGTCGCTGTGAGCGCTTGCCTTGTAATGAGAATAAGGAGTGCCAGAGCCTGCCTCTGAGAATAACCTACTATCACCTCTCTTTTCCTACCAACATCCAAGTACCCACCGACATTTTCCGCATGGGCCCTTCCAATGCTGTCCCTGGGGATAAAATTCGGCTGTCCATCATCAGCGGGAACCAGGAAGGGTTTTTCACCACAAAAAAAGTGAACAACCACAGTGGCCTTGTGGTCATGCAGCGTCAAATCACAGAGCCCAGAGACCTTCATCTGACAATCCAAATGCAACTTTCCCGCCATGGAACTGTCAACACATTTATTGCCAAACTTTCTATCTTTGTCTCTGCACAGCTTTGATCGCTGAATTACTGTCATCACTGGCTACTCTTCCTCTTCTAAGAGTAGCTTTTTTGCCACAAATTTTAATAAAGTTTTAGTTCATCCATTGCATGCTGCACTTGCATTTTATTTGCCACCATCGTTCCAGTTCTTCACTTTCCCCTGTAACTGAACATCTCAGTTTGGGGAGATTTTTGTGTGTGATCTACATCATTATACAAAGCAGAAACTGGAGTCTAAGAGCTTATTACCTGGATCAATAGTGAAAACTATTGATTCACTTCACACAGTAGTGGAGTTTGTCTCATCTGATGACAAACAGCTGCATATGTTTAGGTCTGAATTTCCCAATGAGATAGATGCATAATTTGAGCTGTCTCAACTGAATCATCTTTAGAAAATTTCATCACTTAAGGGACAAATACTCTGCATTTTCTGAACATCTGTTAAAAGGGCATAACTTGGGCCCTTAGGACCCCAGAGGTGCCCACTGTGAAAGTGTGGAGCCAGATTCTGAGGCAGTGCTTTGTTACAGCCCTTGAGCTTGTGCTCATTCCCACCAGGTACAGATCCCAGTTTGAACTTTTAAGGATGCTACAAAAGAGAATGTCCTCTAAACAAGATTTATTTTAGAGATCTTTCATCTTGTTTTCTGTGGAATTTTCACTGAATGGAAGAACTATTGACAGGAGAACAGCAGTGAACTTCCTGACAGCATTCAGCTGACAGCATGTCGTGGTTTTGCCCTGGGTCAATTTGCTTTCACACCCCCCACACAATTACTTTAAGTAGAGAGAAGGTTTATGCA
>JAYRBT010000042.1:65976717-66018599 GCA_036023395.1 Myiotriccus ornatus | reverse complement strand
GGGCTGGTGGGCAAAACCACAACACAGCAGAGCTCCTTTCTCTCTCACAGCTGTATCCTGAAACACCCCTGTCTACAGGAACATTTTAAAAAGATTTCTCTGATAACACTTTTGTCTCTCCAACTTCCATATCAAACCTGATAAATTTTGAATAGTGAAGACTTTACCCACTACCACCATCAAATGAAACCTTAGGAGCCCTGAAAGGTCAGCCAGAATTCCAACATCCAAATCTTTCTTCCTTTACTTTGAATTTCTTCCTTTACTTCTATGCAGTCAAGAACATGGTAGACAATACAGCTGGAATTTCTTTGGAATTCTTTTGTTTCTGAGCTGGAAGAGGATTCATTTTACTCTCTGGTCCTTGTGTTGATAAATAGTAAAAGCTCAGTCCCAGAGGTGTGATCCATAAATGAGTGTTTCACACCACCCTGGGCTCAGATCTCTCGGCTGCCTGGCACACAGGGAGGACAGTCGGTCCTCCACGAGCAGGGAATAATCCATGTGACTGCATATACAGAAAAAATACTTCACTCTGTAAATCCTGACAGCACAGGGTACAAGGGGGAAACTGAGAACTGTCTGAAGGAAGATCCCAAGCCTTAACCTGAGCACAAGGAATTACTCCATGAGTGTGGGCTCTGGGGCTCGTCACCAGCCGTGGCCTGGATCCGGGCATGATCACAGCACTGTGCCAGAGCATTACATATTCCCTGAGGCACAGTCTATCCCAGCTGGCTGGCAGGACCTCCAGTCTCACGAGGAATGCCAGTGTTTAATAAGCCTGTTGACACACACTTCCAAAGCTGCCACAAGTTGCCAGTGGGGATGGAGTCCCAGGCTGAAATACTGAAAGCACAAGCCCATGCTGCCTGAGCTAGTGGGGTTTATTACCACCACAGAAGATGCTTGTATGTAGATGCCCTCTGGCTACCAGTTCATTATGAGGCCATAATTAAGTAGGATAAAGATTCAAAAATAAACTTCACTTTTGCAAGCATTAATATATATTTCTTTGGCAGAAAAGGGAGTTTGAGAATTTGGCCCTCAGTATTGTAAAATGCTGCTGTATTAATTGCATTCAGCAGGGAATTCAAGAACAGGGAGCTCCCATCCTCCTGTGTTAGATGCTTTAATGCTGCAGTGTCACTGGGACTTCCAGGAACACATACGGAATTATGTAGGGCCATTTATGTGCCTGGTCCTTTCCAGACAAAAATGAAATCACAGCTCCTGGTCCAAAGAACTTACTGATTGAATCCAGCAGAGAATGTGAAAAGGACTGATATCAGGACCCAGGTAGAAAGAAAAAATTATACTCGGGAAATAATCAGAGCAACTGAGCTGTTTCTTAACTTTGTTCTCTTTTAAATGAAGAAGGTGTAGAGGAAGGAGCAGTTCCAAAGCTGCAGTTTGTGTTAGAGGGGGAAAAAGGTTTGGATAAAAAAAGTTCTCAGCACGTAGGAAGAAACTTTTGTCAGTCATGGGTCCCACTGCAGAACATAAGCAAAAAGGAAAACCTCAGCTACCAGAAGATCAAATACAAAGATGATGTGCAAGGATAAAATTACAAAGTATTTTGAGATCAGAGCACATCATTAATAGCAAATATCAGGAAGGAGCAAAGACAGACCAATGCTGAATTCCCCAAACACTCCCACCACAATGGTTTTTGCATTATTTTTTCTATTATCTAAATACAGCTATGGAAATTTGGGATGCTCTGTGTATTCTAACAGTACTGCATTAGTAATAAGATCCCAAAATAAGTTGTGCAAGCTATTATTAATTATTATAGTTATTATTAGTTATTATTTATGTGTTGTAGAAAAAGAGAAAAACTTTTAAAGAACTTTTCTGGAATTTATGAAGACGTTACTGGAAGTAGAACCAGTGGGACTTGGCTGTTGTGAGCCCAGCTCAGCGGGATCCTGAGGAAAAATGCAGTGGGTTTATAGTAAATGTTTACTAAACTCTCCATACACAGGAAGAAGGGGAGAGAAGGAAACAAACATGAATGGTGTTTATTTTGCATCAATTTTATTTGTTAGATGTTTTGAAATAGACTATTTTACACTGGACCTCGACTATGTAATTTAGCTGATCCTTATTTCACAGCCATGAGGATCAGCCAGCTGGAAGTTCCTTCTTAATTTGGCAGCTGAGGTTTAAAATAAGGGAATTGTATATGTTGTTGTAGGTCAGAGTGTTATGTCTGCATATCCCAAATTTTTTTATTCTAAAATGGCCAGTGTGAGGCATTTCAGAAGAAAGGCCTATTCTGTTCCCTGGGGGGTGTCTAGGAACTCACAAAATTTTGTGCCCAGGTAAAGATGGGAAGTAACAGGTCTCTTCTGGCCTGGATCTCCTGGCCAGTCTCAGAACACCAACTACAGAGTGTGAACCCCAGACTCAGCTGGTGTTTATTAACCCAGCTCTGTTGCCTCCCCGTGGACTGTGCAGTTCACATCTGTTGAAGCACAACATTGGTATTGATTCCTGCTTTCTCTTTATTTCAGCTTCATACAGTATGAGTGTGTTCAGCTTTGTTTTCTTTGATGAGCAAATGTGGGGAGCATGTAATAAGGACTTACTGATATACTGACTGTTATGAGAGCCGTGAAGTCCTTCTGAACATCTAAAAAAGATGGTTTCTAGGTGTGGATTTGGGTAGCACATTTTGAAAAGAGCAAGAACCATTTGTTTCTAGAGCTATCTGACAAAGTAAAGTTTCCATTTTTGTTTCCCTTTTACTCAGTGAATTTGTCTCCCTTTTAATCTTTTAATTCCCCCCCCTCTGACATTGCAGTCTTTTCTTTTTTCCGCTTAGAAATATGAAGAAATGGGCAGGTCAAAGTTGAGATCATTTGTAGGGCTTAGTCACATTTTAAGTCCCAGCACAGCCCTTTCATCTCTCATGAGCACAGAGTGGGCATTGTGTGAAGTTCTTGAACTGTAAGTGACTTTAAATTCACTCTGGTGGACAAGGGTGAGAAGAAGTCATTCAACTTCTAATAGACTTTCAAGGCCGAATGAGCAGCTGGTTGAGCTGGAATATGAAATGACCCTTACCGTTTCCCCAAACTCAGAATTCAATCTTTGAGGTTTCATATAATGTGGTTAACTTTTTTCCTCCCCTGGTTTCCATTCCTCTCTGTTTCCTCTGTTCGGATGGAAAGGAGAGGGTGTGACAAAAAGATTTGAGAGAGGCTTTTCTGGCCCTTGCTGCACTGAAAGTCATGGAAGAAAGTTGACCCTTCACATATATCCTGCCAGATTTCTAGAGTGGAAACAATTGTTTCTGCTTTATGTGACTGAGTGAAAAACGCCTGTGCTAAGTAAGTGCAGCTCCACTGAAATTGGTGAGACCCGGCCAGCTGAGGACCTGGGCCTCGTTGTTTGGTCCTGTTTGTCCTTGGAAAGACACTTTGCATGGCATCTTCTGCACTCTAGTTCTCCCAGTTTCACATGCCTGGCTTGAAGAGCTGGGTGTGAGGAGGAAGTTTTGGTGGCAACTCAGAGCCAAGCCAAGTTTTTCAGTGGTCCTGAAGTTCTGAGGAGCTGCATTTATCTGAGTTTTCAGGGTGTAGAATGAACATTTATATCAATCACAGTTTCTAGCTCCCTAGACTGCATATCACAAAGCACTTAATTTTCAGGATATATGTGCATCTTTTTTTGGTTTGTCCCAGTGTCAGGCTTGAGAAGACAGACACCATCCGCTGCATCAAGTCCTGCCGACCAAATGATGTCAACTGTGTGCTGGATCCAGTCCACACCATTTCCCACACTGTCATTTCACTGCCCACCTTCAGGGAATTTACAAGACCTGAAGGTAAGTGGTTTTGTTGCTTCTTACATTTAATAGACTACATTGTATAAAACCTTCACTAGAAAGCCTTGCCTAAAGCCAGACTGGGTACCGGTGCAGTGAGATGTTTGCACAGCTCCAAATTACAGTGTAGTGTTCATTTAATTAAGACCTTCTATAGCCAGGAGTTTTAATTTTATGGGGGAAAGAAAGTAATTCTGAGCTCTAACTCCTACTGCTTCCCAGGCTAAGGAAATACTGACTCTGAATTGCCTTGTACCACATTTACTCACACAATGCCATGTGCCCCGTGACTTTTTTCTTCCCTTGTTTGCAGATTCTGCCACGGGAAAAAGGTATTCAGTATGTTCCTCTCATCTGTTTGTGAGCTCTTTTTTGCTATTGACAGGTGGCTTGTTCCGTGAATAAAGCCCTTACCTACATATAAACATTAATCACAAAATAGTTCATATTGAATGTGATTGGATGATTTTTGACCTGTGAACAAAGTGTTGGTTGTCAACATACAGAGTAAAGGAAGGGAAATTCCACAGACTGGATAGAAAGTTTTCAAGACAAGATGTTCAAAAAGCCTCCAAGTGAGTGGCTGTCCCCTGCAGCACCTGTGAGTTTCTAAGCCCTGCAGTTTCATAAGGATCACACTCACTTTTCTTAGTTCACATATAAACTTAGATATGGAGAGCCAGTTTTTGCTCCTTGGCATCTGTACGGGTGTTCTGGTCAGTGGGGGCTGTGTACCCCCAGAGGGGGATGAGTGCTGCAGCCCTGCTGCTCTGCAGGGCCAGCCCCTCACTGAGTGCTACAGGCACAGAGAGAAGGGTATGGAGGAAAGGAAGACTATTTTGGAGGGGTTTCTAAAGGTCCTAAAGCCCTGTTTCTGATGCAGCCAGGGTCTCAGCCTTGCTGTCTCAGAAAGTTGTCCTAATGAAAGCCAAAGCTGATTCTTCCCCTCTGCATTAGGCAGGAGTGGGGAAGGAGACGTCCCAGTCCTTGTCCGTAGAGGAACAATTTAAGCACCAGTCCCTTGGCCGTGTAGAGCTCCTGTAGGTTGTGTCAGGCCTGTTTCAGGCCTTGGCTGGCCCTGCTTCCCAGGGAATCAGGGAATGCCCCATGGCCACTTCGGCTCCCATACCTACCCCTTCGGCTTCACCAGATGTACTGGCAGCAGAGCGAAGGGTTTGGCCAGGATGCTTCCCAAACTGTTCCCTCACTAGTCCAGCCTCGTGGTTTAATAAAAGGAGATGAGACCCAGCAATGATGAGAGCCCTACCAAAGCCCAGGAGACATAAACTGGAATTCAGTGCATGGCCTTGGCTGAGTTCTTATAGCCTCAAAGTTTAGTTTCATCTTCTCCAGAGTGGGGATAGTAATGAGAGTAATAATAATTACCTCCCTCAGAAGGGACTTAAAAATATTCTTCCTTTTATTTTTAAATCTAACCCCCTCCTCCAGTACTCCAAAGGACTCTAAATTGTACTGGCAGTACTTTGCCTGAGGGAATCAGAGTGATCTGTTTGGCTCCCTCCACTGCCCACCCTTTGGATCCTCCGCGTTGTCCTCTTGGGGTACATGCTGCAAGTCAGACTGGTTTCTAAGAGTGGTCTTTCTGGACTCTTAACAGTAAGAGTGTTTTGGCTTCAGGGCTTCTTGGATGGTGCAGGAGGAGAAAATAAATCCGTCCAAACCCTGCCTTCCCCCAGATCTTCTTTCTTTCCATTTTAAAGGACAAACTGGGAGTGGTGAGGGGAGGGGGTGTCCTCCGCCAGCTTTAAGGACAAGTCATTTTGGATCAAATTCTGTCAGATTCTTCAGTGGTGTTTTCAAATACTTGTCAGGACACTCTGTGATACTGTTTATTTGCAGAGATTATTTTCCTTCGTGCCATCACACCTACGTATCCGGCCAACCAGGCAGATATCATATTTGACATTACAGAGGGAAATTTAAGAGATTCCTTTGACATCATCAAGCGTTACATGGATGGTATGACAGTGGGTGAGTAGAGTATATTCTGCTTGCTTTCTTCTCTCAACAGTACTGTAGGACAAGGTCAAAGAAATTAAGTAATTAATCCCCGCCTTGATTTTCAAACCTGTATTGATACGATATTCTCCAGTCCAGTATGTGTAAGTTGAACTTATATCACAGATAATTTTTAAATCAAAAATACCAGAGGCCTAAACTTTAATTTGAGAAGTATTTTAACTTTTTTTCAGAACTGGTTCTAATTACAAATGCAAATTGCTTAGTTTTAAAATGATGAGGTTTGCCCATTATAATCAAACCAAATATAAAATACGTAGTATGTCAGCAAAGAGACTGTAAATTTAATTAACTGTTCTTTCTTGTTGAAACAGCATTGCACCAATTTTTGGATGTTGATCAAACTTTTAAAGCAGGACTGATTCACTGAAATTGTTACCTGTTTTAATATTTAATGACAGGCTCTTTCAGTTTTAAATAAATCCTTCTGTTGAGGGTAACGGGGACCTGTCAAATACTTTGGCTTAGAAGAAACTTCAGAATGGAAGAGGCACATTTGATTTACAGTCTCAGCCAGGCAGGGAGGGGCTGTGGCAGGAGTGGACCTGCGTGTCCAGGTCGTGCCCTCGCAGAGCAGGAGGGGCTGTGACTCAGCTCGGGGTCGTGTTCTCGGGGGGTTCCTCTCCCTGCAGAGCCCTTTGGGGGGTGCAGTGCAGAGTGCAGGCAGCATGGGGTGGCTGTGGGCTGTCTAGGCTGCACTCACACCTGTACACAGACATCCCCAGTGCAGGGACCAGCAGCAGCAGCTGGCAAACACTGTGAGGGTGCAGGGCAGGAGCAGGGCCCGGCTGCTGTGCCGCTCTGCCAAGGCTGAGCAGGGGCAGGGGAGCGGGCCAGGATTCTCATGCCAGGGAGTAAAAAAGTGGTGCTTGATTGCTCTTTATTAATGTTTATTTATGAAAATAAAGGACCACTGTTCCCAGTGAACATTTGTGCTTTGGGATGGGACTGTGCAGGTTCTGCTCAGGTTTATACATGTGCTGCTGGGCTTTCCAGCACGACTTGTCTGGAGGAAAAGCAAAACCACTGCCATAAAGATGGTTTGTGAAGAAGCCCTTTTTACTGTGGTCTGAAGGTGGCACTGGTGCATTTCAGAAGCAGGGTAGCCCAGAATCAGCTCTGCAAAGGTTTTACGAGCTGTAGATAAAAATCCCAAGTCATTAGGTTTATATTTCTTTCTTTATCAAACAGAAGTATATGTGAGTGCTGAGAAAGGGAGAGTCTGTTAAAGCAGGATGATAAGATTACAGATTTCAGCTACTGGGGCAATTCTTTAGCAGAGTATAAATGTTATCAGATCCCTCAGGAGTTCCAGTAGTTTGCTTTTCGTGCTGTGTGCTTCTTTCTGTCTGAAATAAGAAAGAAGGATGTGTTTGGAAAGTCAACTGGCCAAGGTATTCGCCTGAGGGAAGCATTTCCATTTTAAAGTACAGGACTGTGTGTCAGTGGTATTTTAGTTGGTAAACTGGATATTTGTCTCACAACATAAGGAGAGAAAGGATATTCTTATACACCAAATTGAGAGGATATAATATATGCCCAACTACATTCCCAGCTCTGCAAAAAGAATTGGGCAACTCTCTTCACCTCAGTTCCCCCATGTGCAACATGGAGATGATAAAACATGCCTACTACTGTCTTAATTAATTCTTGTGTGCAAGAGTCTTAATTAATTCCTCTATGTAAAAGTACTTTGAGATTAATGGATGGAAGCTGCAAAGAAAACTGCCTGCAGCAGAATTGGAAAAGGAAAAACAAAACAAACCCCCAGCTGATATTACCTGGAGGGGCAGAGGTTCAGGACAGCACGTTGAATGTGTAAAATTAGGATTGCAAATAATTCTGCCAGCAGCAGTTCTGCTGCTCTCATCATAATACCATTTTTCTTGTTATTAATAATCATAATGTTAAGTATTCCCATAAAAAGTGCTGGGAAGTTTTCAAGACAAATAAATAAGATGGGATCCTAGTCCATGGGAGTTCACAAAGTGAGTCCCTCTTGTAAAGAAAGGCAAGGGTTTGTGTAAGGGTGGAAGAACACAAAGGGTGTAGATGGTATCAGAAAGCTTTATTGGTTATCCCACTGTTACAGGAACGCAGGGACTGTGGGGATGTAACACAGGAACTCAGCAGAGCAAATGCCCAACTAGCCCAGTACCAGACAGGTTTACAGGAATCTCTCTGCAATTGCAATGTTCCAACTTGCTGCAATCAGCATTTCATACACTTCTGGGAGAGCACACCTGGCCCATCCTGCTGGATGACCACATGTGCCTCTGGAATCCCTGTAGCCTATTTTTTAATCTTTTTTTTTTTTTTTTCCCTGCCTGTTTTCTAGTGTCTTCTTGCTGCCTTTATAGGAAAGAATACATTTATTCTGTTAGTAAATCGTAGGTGCATGAGTAAAAGGAACAATAAGCATGTTTCATTCCGCTGTAATGTTTCAGGAGAAATGACCAGAGTATCTAAGCTATTTTATCTGCTAATGCAAGTTAGATCACCAGGTATCTTTTTCTACAAGACTGATTTCCTCTACAAGAGAAGAGGTAGAAAACTCCTACAGGAGATTCATCTCTCAGAGAGAGATGAAATTCGTAAGGGTATATGGAAAAAATCAGTAAAAAATTACTAGTATTGCTGAAAGAGCTGAGTGTAATAAATCTTGACTGGAGCCAGTGAAGGGATTCAAAGAAAGAAGGGAACACTGGGAAAAGAGGGCGAGAAAAGAGAGGCCTATGAAGATTCTCTTGCAGGAAGGCCTTATTTGGTAACACAGTGTTTTGCTAAGCTTTCACAAACCAGGAGAGAGATGATGTCCTAAGAAGGACCTGCATCTAACCTGTGTTTGTGTGAATGGAAAGCAAGAAGATGCTCTCAAAAGTGTAACGATAAAAAAGTGAAAAGGTACAGTTCTTTTGGGAAAGGTTTAAAGAGTGTGAGAAGCTGTTAGAGATGAAGTTACAGGAGGAAAGTGAGGGCGGCAACACTGACAGAGGATTGTGGGCTGAAAAGAGTCAGGTCACCAGCTTTAGGCATTATCCCTTTAATCTGAGACTGAGACATCCAAGGACATGTTAGTGAAGTCGAGAAATCCATGAGATTGGGTGGACAGTGGCTGATCAGGCTGGTTTGTGCTTTGTTGATGGAGAGAGAGCAGCTGGGGTCGTAGAAGGAGATGAGTGTGAGGGAGCAGGTTGTGAGGAAGGAAAAAGAAAGAAAATAGAAACAGAAGAAGAGCTGCCCCAGGGAATGTTAGAAAAAGAAAGAACACGGTCTCCCAAAGGAGATGTAGGAGGAGCACTTCCAAAGGCAGGAGAAGGAAGAGACAAGGAGAGTATTGCAAAGTCAAGGAAAGAAAACATATCAAATGGGAATCAATGATCAGCAGTATCAGCCATGGAGGAGCTAAAAGAAGTGAGAACAGACTCCAAAACCAACTCTGCTGTCCTACAGAAAGGATGTTCCAGTGGAAGAGGAGGAATGAAAGCCAGACTGCTGGAGTGGCAGCACATAGACTTCATGCAAGCTGGTGAAGAAGAATTGTGGAAAAAGTTACTTCCAATATTTCCACCCTATTGTTTAAAAAGAGATGGTTCTGGAAGTGCTGTAGACTCTCTGTTGCTGGTGTGGTTACAGGCCAAGGTGGCAATGAGTCCAAAGGATACTGGTAACAACTTCACCTACCAGCATGGGTGGAAGAAAAACAGAAGTACAGAATTATCCAGCTTTGGGGGTTTTTCAAAGCTTTTATAGACTTTTCACTGCATTCCTCCTTTAACCAGCTGTCAGTGAAAAATGAAGAATGCATTTTCAACCTGTACAAAAATGTCCTATCAGTGCCTAAGGTGTTATCAGATGCTATAAAACACTTTCCCCTTCAGCTATGCATTCATTTCCTTATAACAGTAATCCCACTTTGTCATCTGGTAAACTTCAGGAAGGTTTCAAAATTTCATAATACAGCTAAAAGGAGCTTTGATAGGCTGAAATCTTCCATACTGCATTTGGTAATAACATAAGATATATATTCTTGCCTATGCAGCAGAATGGTGCTGTTCTGGAAAATACCTGGAGCCAACACAGCCATAAAATGTCACCATAGAGGTTTGCAGGGGGGTTATGCTGCTGCTTGAATACACTGATACCTACACTGATTTGTACTACTGCTCTCCCTTGGTGTCTGCAAGCATTTCACTGCAGTCTCTGTCCTGACTTTGCAGCCTCTTTTACACGGGTGACAGTTCATGATGTCACCTTTGAATCATCGCAGAAAGTGCCTCAACTACTGATAGCAGAGCGCTGGACTTATCCACAGTCTGATTTCTGTGGTGATATCATGATTGTTTAGTGTGTTCCAGAGGCTGGGAAGAGACTTGTGAAGAATGCCCAAGAAAGTAAAAAACAAAACTAGGTACCATAGGAAAGTGTGCTTGTGAGATCCATACTGGCTGGGGGGCAGGAGAAGGAGACAGGGACTTTGTTTGTCTCTCTGGAACCTGTCCTTAGCACAGGAGGAGTAGTTCTGTATCTCAAAATTAGTTTGGTCATTCGCAGAGTGGCAAAATCCTTTCACAAGTTGTATGGTCTGACATTAAATTCCGTTACTGGACTGCAGAATATTTGGTTCTGAGCTTTGTCTCTGGACCCACTTGCCGGGAAGTACCTTCACATTCCCCTCTGCTTGAGTCTCCTCTGCTGCCCCAGACTGTAGCTTTGGGCCAGAGGCTGGCTGGCTCCTGCCATGCTTGTGTTAGGGTATTTAGCACAATGAGATTCCTGGGCTCATCTGGGTGTCCTGGCACAGCTGGGACACTGGAAGCAGCAGCTCATCTACAGCTGAACTTCTGTGAGGCCAGGGAGGTGCAGGCAGAGCCAGGGCATCCAGGAGAGCTCTGCTGTTCACAAGGCAAGGAGAGATAATGCACATTCACACAATCCTGTGTGGATACACCTGGAAACAAGCAGCAATAGGAACCTTTTGTCATGACTGTAATGGCAGTAGCATGAAATGACAGGGCTGTTTGGCTGCACAAAACCAGTGCTGGCCAGGCATTCCCAGCAAGTTCATAGAGCAGGTTATAATTCAGCGGGTTTTCGACAGGCTCTTGCAGCCACACATTAAAAAAGACACAGTCCCTTTAGTATCTTTGTCCTGGTTTCATCTCTAGGCTTGCCCCTTTCACAGAGGACCCCCTCAGCAAAGAGTATTCTGCGAGTTTTTCTCTCTGCCAGGTTGCCCTGTAGAAATGAGTAGCTGTGCATTTGAGATGAGGGTGCCCAGAAGCCATTTGGTAAACGGGATCCTGGATTTATTGCCTAAACCTGCCCTTTTGGGATGCTGCTGAGTGCACTGTTCAGTAGTCAAATCTGTCAACACCCTCCCTCCCCTCCAGAAAAATATCAGGCTGGAGAGCTCTTCTGGGGGGAAACGAGCACCTTGAGCGGGAGGTGGATTTTCATTTCGTGTCTGAGAAATGCTGAGGGTGCTTTTCTGATGAGAATGAGCCTTGTGCTTGAGTGGAACAACCTTCCTAATGTCAAATTTCTCTCCCGCTGTATTGTGCTGTGTGCCATAATGTGGCACACTGCCAAAAAACGCTTAGGCTTGCGATAATTAATTGCCCAGATGTCAGGGATCCAAGCTCGGCTGCATTGGAATAATGCAGCTGTGGGACAGGCAGGGTGAGCACAGCCGCTCTCACTGAATGGAGACATTGCATGTCCGTGATGATGCACATGATGGACACTAAACCCTCTGTAAATAAGATATTGGGAATAAAGCATCAGGAGGTTGATCTGTGTGATTTTGCACATTTTGGACATTGATCCTTGACGTTTCTCCACCTGATTTTGTAACGTGTAAGACTCCTCTACTACATAAAGCATGTCACGTTCTCAAAGGTGGAACAGGAAAGATTAAAAAATATATGGTGGAAACTATTTTTTAATGAGGCTACTTCAAGTACAGTTATTGCATTTTAGGCATGAGTGATTTCGCAGCATTGTCAACATTAAAACCCATTGCGAGGTTTGGCTGGAAGGCAAACCAGGGATCTAAAAGCACTTCAGCTTTGCCAAACCAAGATAAGAGCACATCTCTCTGAAGTTATTTGGTATCCTTAATAAAGATCATAGTATTTGTAAACTAGCCAAACCTCAGTAAAATCAAAGGTTGTTTTTAATTCTTTCATAATACTGAGGCTCCATATGATCCAACATGACAGATAATAGCTTTGAAAATATTTACCATTTGTTTCTGGCCAAAAAATGTATTAATACCGTGAGGCCTCTTTATGGCCTCTTTATTTGATGCATTTCAGCAATCAAAGCTTTCTAGAGAAGCCCAAGTGTTAATGAAATTAAACTTCACTGAGTGGTTGAAGGATAGCATTTATAATAAATTGAATCCCAAATTTCTGATCTGTTGAATAAGGCAGAAAGATTCTTTCTTTCATGCTGAAATGTAGTTCCTGTACTGTAATTTCATTTTTTCTTTGGAATTGAAGCAAAAGGCAAAAAGAAAAGCAGATTCAGTTTTGGCTAAACTAAAACTAAGACTGGTACCCTGGGTGGAAATTTCAAAGGCTGGGAGTACCTGGCGAGCTTAGACACAATTGTTTAAACAGTCACTAAAGCAGAGCTCTGCCTTTACGTGGCTGATAAGTGGTTCCTGTGGTCACAGATCCCCTGAGCTGGGGGGGATCTGAGCCAGAGGTGGTGGCTGTGCTCACCTGGCTACACTGTGTTTGTGAGGGGTGTCTTCCACACCCCTGATCCTCCCTGACACTCCTCAGGGAAGGATCCAGTACAGCATGAGCTGCACTGTTGGACGGTGGTTACTGAACTGCTCCAGGGACACACACACATATATATATCTATATTTATCGATAATTTTTCTCTCCCAAGGTAACGTGCCCCTGCAGTCAGCACTGAGCTGGCCCAGGTTATCAGGAGTCCTGTTCATGCCACTGGTACCACACTCCCTGTGGCTGTGTCCCAGTCACCATCCCCTCTCTGTTCCCAGCAGGACACACTGGGATTCTGGTCGGTGTTCAGGAGCCTTGCTGGTGCTCAAAAGGGAAATCCCCTTCTGTCTAGCCCTGAGCAAACACTGCAGCCCCTGCCCTGTGCTCAGCATTAGGTCTTGTGGGGCAAGCTACAGTTGGGGTTCTTTTCTTTCGGGTGTTAATCCCAGGGAAGGGGGCAGGATATAGCAGGACCACTATTTTTGATCAGCCTAAAGCAACAGTGAAATTACCCTGAGTGTCATATAGTTTATAAAAGTGAATTTTATGTGTCCAAATTGACTTCTGAAGCATTTTCTAAGCACTTGGTTGCTCAACAGTTGAAAAATAGACCTTTTTTGTAGGAATTTGAATAAAGATCTGGGAGGGCCTCGTTTTTGAAAATCTTGTCCCCAAAACACTTCAGCGAAGACGTGTATAGCCAGCCACATTCCTGTGGAGCAGCTCTCCATCAGCATGGAAACCTTGTTAACATCCAACTCCAATTTGATCCTCCAAATCTTTTGTTTTGTGAAGTGTTCACCATCAAACTTGAATGAAGGTCTAATTCACAGTGTTATGAGGGCAATATACTTCAAAGCAAGAGGAAATCTATTTCAGTACTTGTGTTTTGATTAATGAGTTTTCTGAATCCTTTTGCCATATTTATGTTTGTCAGGTGTGGCAGCTCAAGGATTAATGATATCTTCAGAGCTATTTTTCTGTATATGATTTGAAGCCTGCAGTGATGATTACCAAGAAATATTTCATTTTCCAAGGAGCAGCCACTTATTAATAAAACAGATTATATCAGAAACTACAGAGCACCACATAGCAGGAGCCACATTGTTATTGTCACAAATAATTGAGAGAAATATAGATAGCTTTCACACACACGCACAAAAAGAGAAAATGAAAAAGACTATTCAGCTTTTGCGAGATGGAGGAATCTCAAGTGTACATTAACTTTCTGAAGTCAGCAGACAGACATCTGGTGGTCTGGGGAATGCCTGCAGTTTGACAGCTAGATTGTGCCTTCAGGCACAGTCATGAACTGGAGAGGAGTGGAGGAGCATAATGCCTGAGAGGCTGCCTATGGAGGCAGGAATGGGGCAGGAGCCAGAGAGAAAGCTGAAGTGTTCAGTGCTTTCTTTGCCTCACTCTTTACTGACAGGACTGGCCTTCAGGAGTCCTGGGGGTTCTCAGAGCAACAGGAAGGTCTGAGGGAAGAAATGCTTGTTCTCAGTGGAGGAGGTTGAAGTTAGGGAATATTTAAACAAACTGGACATGGCCAAGTCCATAGGAGCTGGTGGGGTGCCCCCAAAATGCTGAGGGAACTGGCCAATGCTGTTGTGAGGGACTCTCATCTTTAAAAGATTGGGGTGATAAGAAGTTCTCATGGAAAAAGGCAAATGTCACTGCAATCTTCAGGGAGGCCAAGGAGGATCTAGGGAAGTACAGGCTGGTCAGCCTCCCCTGAGTCCCTGGAAGGAGATGAAGCAAAGCCACCCAGAAACCATTTCCAAACATCGTAAGGACAAGGAGGTGACTGGGAGCTGTCAGCAAGGATTTATGAAGGGGGGATCACGCCTGGCCTACCTGACAGCCTTCTGCAAGGAGGTGGCTGGATTAGTGGGTGAGAAGAGTGGATGTTGCTTATCCTGACTTTAGTGAGGCTTCTGACACCACCTCTCTTAGTACCCTCACAAGCAACCTGAGGAAATGTAGGCTGGATAAGGGGACAGTGGCGTAGGTTGGAAATGGAGAAAGGCTGAGCTCCAGGGTCACAGGGTTATGATCAGCAGCACAGCTCACAGCCAGTCACCAGTGCTGCGTCCCAAGTGTCCATACTGGGGCCAGTTTCTTCATCACTGGCCTGGATGATGGGCCAGAGGGACCTGGACAGGGGTGCAGGGGAACCAAACACGGTGAGTGGCACCAGAGCTGTGCTGCCAGCCAGGGGAACCAAGACAGGCTGGAGACAGGGGCTGACAGGAACCTCAGGAAGTTCAGCAAAGGCAGTTTTCACTCTTCCAGGTGCAGCAGGACAGTCCCCAGTGGGCTGTGTTTGAAGCAGTGTATTTTCAAGGGAAGGATCCAGTAAGCAGTTATCTGAGAGCTCATTCACATCCCTCCTCCCCTGGCATGGGGTAGGGCAGCAAATACTCCAGTAACTATGTTGGCAGAGCAGTTTAAGCACTGCAAATCATTACTTTGGCAAAAACTTTTGGAATAAAGAGCAGCCTTTGGGAAAGGAATTTAATTAAACTGTAATGGGTGCAGAGCCCCAAAGGTTTTTACAGAAAAAAAATGCTAAAATAGCCTAAAATATGTATTTTCTGTTTGTGACCAGGACATGAATTATTTTCCAAACTTATTGATGAACTTTGTATATTTGTAATGAATACTGAATAAGAAATAACCTTTTTCCTTACAAATCTTAACATGAGTTGAGGTCTACAGAGCCAAAAATAAATTTGGCTATGTAGTTTTGGCTCCACAGTATACATATGTATTTACATGCTGTAGACTGAGATAGCCTGGTGTTCCAGCCTCACCTGCAACTCCTTGTCTGTGGTTTGATCCAAAGAAGCATTTATTCATGGCTGGGTTTGTGCCTCTTGCTCATTTCTGGAACGATCCTATCAACATTGCCTTTTAAAATAGCCCCCAACATTGCCTTGTAAAATAGATCGTTTCCCTAGTCCTGAATTTCCTAAGTGCCTGAATATCTCTTTTGAAACTATGACTAGGCTCTTAAGTAGCACGGGTGCAGCTGAGATGTTTACTCTTAATTTTGTAAATCTTGGCCAGCAGTATAAAGCAAGAGGCCTTGAGGAGAAAAGAAAACTTGAAGTTATAGTCCAGGATCTTGCATTAACATGAGGAGATCAGTCTTCTTGTTCTGCTTAATAGGAACTCATAGACATGCTTTTCCCCTTCATCAAGTTCACCACACATTACCACCGGTGTGCCAGTGTTTTGGGATGTTTTCCTTTGACAGCCATGCCATGGCTGTAGGTTCCAGGAGGCTGAGGTGACAACTGGTTTTGTGATTCCCACAGGTCCATTTGCTTAGACAAGGGTAGTTACTGCTGTGATGTGGCACTTCAGACTAGTCACCTCTGACAAGGCTGTAAAAAGGATCAGAGTGGTTTTTGTGGGGAAACAGAGATCCAGGAAAGGCCAAAGGCAGGACTTAAGAACATAGGCTGAGATTATTTGGAATTTAATGTAAAGCCAAATAAATTCCCTGAGTTTCAGCTGAGTTTATGCTCCAGCTCCACAGCCCTCACCACATTCTCTGGTACTCAAATTTTTCCAAATGAATCATTTCATGTTCCAAGTATCCATTTAAAGCACAAGGAAAATAGCTGGAAGAAAAATTATAAGGTGTTCTTTTGAGTCACTGAAATCTCTCTCTTGTAGGTGTCACTAACAGCTTGTCCCAAAAGTTCCACCTGAAAACAGACAGCACTCTCTCTTGCCATGTAACAGCACATTCTCTTGACAATCCTTCCAGTGCTCCTTTTCAAAAGGGGCACATTTCAATGGGGTCATGAGTTCACAGTGGGTTCAAACTGAAAGAGGGGAAAATTAGGTTGGATATTTGGAAGGAATTGTGCCCTGTGAGGCCCTGGCATAGGGTGCCCAGAGAAGCTGTGGCTGCCCCTTCCCTAGAAGTGTCCAAGGCTAGGTTGGGCGGGGCTTGGAGCAATCTGGGGTAGAGGAAGGTGTCCCTGCCCATGGCAGGGGGTGAGACAAGATGAGCTTTAAGGTCCCTTCCAACCCAAACCATTCTGGATTCTGGGATTCTATTTAATGATGGACTTCAACTTTTGCTTAGAATCTGACCTGGAAGACTCATAGCCCAAGGATTAGGAAATTTAGGGGGAAAACTGATTTACTTGGACTGTTACGCTTCTCATGTGGGATTTTATCTATTTAATGAGGACAAGACATTCCTGTTATTGCTACCAAAAGGCCATGTGGCATGCCAGCATGGGCAAGCTGTGCCTGCTTCAGCCCTGATCGGCACATGATGACCAAAGTAAAACCTCATGGGGGAACGATGGGAAAGGGGCAAGAGGAAAAGAGCTCTTGCGCTTGTTACTGAACACAGAGCTTGAAATGTGGTTGAGGGAATCGATCCCATTTTTGATAACAGTGTTTACTGTATTTTTCTGAGCATAGCCCACGGGTTGGAAGAATAACTTTTGATTTGGCAGTAATTGGGATTGTTTTTATATACACAGATACATTTAACTGCATAGGGAGGTAAGGCAAGAGGAGTTCAGTGCAGCAGTTCCTCTCTTCCAGCAGGCATCAGATACAGGCCCTGGCAGCCCTTGATTCCTCACATGCTCCACTGACACTTCTCTGATTGATTTTTTTGGGGATCCTTAAAAGTTTGGGTTCTCTGAGGCTCTCTTTTCGAAGAATGGGTGCAACTTATGTCTGTTCTATGCTCTTAATGATGATACAGATTTAAATATTTGACTGGACTCAAGAATCAGTCCCGGTGGAAAACCCTGTGAGCTTCAGCTCTGGAACAGAAAATGTAACCAAGGCAAACCAGCCTTTTCTTGTGGCAGTGTGAAAATCAGTGCTTTGGTTCTGCTTTGCTTTCTGCAAACCATAGAGGTCCCTGTTGGAGGACCTTTCTCTAGAGAAAATGAAAATGCAGTGTTCAGCCAGGGGTGTGACGAACACCACGACCCAGGTCCCCTGAGAGTGTAAGTGCAGCAGTTTTGCTGTTAGCAGTGAAAAAAAGGAAGAAAGTTGTTGTTTGTTTTTTTTTAAGAAAAAGGATTTCAAAGAGTTTTGCAAGTGCTTCAGCATTCTGGGCAGTGAGCTTAGCACAGAAGTTAAAACGAGGAGTCTGGATTTCTGGAGGCAAAACGTGAATTCATGGTAAGGCAGGGTCTTGTACCCCAGAACAGGTTAATGTGGTAACACAACAGCAGTGCCTCCCCTCAGCTGGAGATGGAGCTCCATAGCAAATCAGCTGCCTCATGCAGAAGTACAGGCAGAAACCAGACACAGAGGTGAACTGCCTGAGGGTCTCACATATTTCAAAGCAGAGAAATGTAATGATATCTTAAAGAGGTATAGACAAGCCAAGGAATACCTGTGGCATTTAGAGAACAAGTTTGGTGAGGAGCAGCTGAGGGAGCTGGGGGGGCTCAGTCTGGAGAAAAGGAGGCTCGGGGGACCTTCTGGCTCTGCAACTCCCTGACAGGAGGAGGGAGTGGGGTGTGGAGTCAGGCTCTGCTCCCAGGGAAAAAGGGACAGGAGGAGAAGAACTGGCCTCAAGTGGCACCAGGGGAGATTTAGATTGGATATTAGGAAAAATTCCTTCATTAAAAGCATTGGAAAATAAGTATTATATATTATTGAGGTTATTGTCCTCACTACACAGGGTGACATACTTTTACCTTAGACAAAAGCAAAATATGAAACATGAAAGGAGAAACAGGACAAGAGAACAGCTCAGTGTATTAATTGCAGAGCTTTAGAAGTTCTGGGCCGTGGTCAGACTATCACTGTGACATCCAAAAACTTGCTGCCTCTCACTCCAAGGCTGTTTGCTTACACAGATCAGCAGGTGGAAAGGACGGCCACAGATCCTGTTTACAATATGGGCAAAGTGTGCAGAAAAAAATAAGTCTTATCATTGCTTTCTAAAGGAGGTCAACAAACCATGAAGATAGCCAAGCAGATTTGGGATGTGTAATGACATCTCTACTCCATTAGCAAAACAGCAAATCCAAACACAGGTGAGCTGATGGAAGGCCTTTGCCTGGCCTGTGACGTGGGGCATTCTCTGCAGATTGAGCCTGTGTTCGGGTCACAGGTTATGAACCAAAGAGAAGGAGCAGCACCAGCAGCACATCAGGCTGCAAGGCACCAGCAATTGGTGCCACAGATGTGCCTGTAGGCAAGACAACACAGGTGCTCAAGGATGCCCAACACATGGGATTCAGCAGCAGTGGGAACCTCCATGTTCATTTATTATCAGTAATTCTCCCTGTCCAAATAGAGACACATTTTCTCCTGGTTTATTTTTTTTGGTGCAAAATGCTTACCTGGCTGAAAAATAATTTCCTTGGGAAGAGATTGGGATGAACTTCCTTAAATAAACTCACCCCATTTGCCAGCTGTAGAGCCTGAAGTTTTGATCCCCAAGAGGACCAAGTGTTGGTATGTGAGGGGCCTCTGTTTTCAGGTCAGTTACTGAGCAACACCACTGTGCTCCTGACATCCTACAGAGAGCAACTTACAGGACAGTGGACACTGCTGCATTCATCCAGGACTGATTCCCAATCTGCAGTTATCCCCATGTCAAATCTGAGTGGCTCCATCCAGCTACTTTGGATTTAGACTGGTAAAAAACATACCAAAAAGCAGCAGCTTAATTTCTGCATTTCCTGACTTTTCAGTGCATCTAAAAATTGTAACCTTCCTGTTACTGTAAGGTATGTTTTTCTACTTAATATTCAGCTATAAATTGTGACGGATGCCAGACCACCAATCTGGACCCCCTAGTCTGCCAAAAGGGAGAGTGAAACAGCATGTTGATGCAAATGGTGCAGTGTCTCCTAAATCCATGGTGCTTGAAAACATCCAGAATTATTACATGTAGCTCTTTCAAATGTGTCCTGGGCTAAATGCTTTTGGATATTGACTGATTTCACTGAGCCATTTGTGTGAATTACAGGAACCATGCCTGGATCTCAGGGTTTTTCTCTGGATTTCTGTTTGGCACTGCTGGCCTTGTTTGGGTCTGGCAGAGCTGTCCCTCCCTTGTACCTCCCATGAAAGGCACGAGACAGCAGAGAACCACACACAGGCAGCACCAAATGGCAGCAACACCTTATGGAAGGTGGCCTTACACAGCATTTCTGAGGCAAGTCCTGGGAGCACTGCGGCAGGATCACTGGGAATTGGATAAGCATGTAGCCTGATTTCAGGCTCTGAGGAGCTTTGCTATTGCACAGTTCCCACTTGCATTTGTCCTTGAGTTTGGTGGAGACGAATACTCAGGTTTCCCATTTTAGCACTTGTCACAAAACAAAAATGTGAAGCTCTCGAGGAGTGAATCTGCCAAGAGCTGCAAACCTCTCATGCTTTTGTCCAGTAGAACATTTCAAGGTTTTCCCCAACTCCTTTTTCTTCCCTTTTGCCCATTCCAAATGACTGCATCCTTACACGCCTGCTGTAGCACAAACCCACCTGCTGAATCATCCTGTTCATTCAATGGGAGAGGACTGAAATAGTTCCTACAGGGTGGTCATTTCAGGACCCTTTAGGACATCGGCACAACAAACTGGAGTTTTTGTTTGTTATTTTTTCAATTTTATTTAATGTCATGGTAGTATTGTGTTTCTGTCCATTCCCTCAGTTTCTGCTGCAGCAGAGCTGTCAGCATGCATGGCATTCACTTCCCAACCATTTTATAAGCTTGATTTTGAAACTGCATGGAAAGGCACTGCCATACAGATGGCAGGGCTTGCCCATCACTCCTTTTTCCTGCCTGTTAGCAGGATGCAGCCAAACAGGATCGAGAAAGTTACTGATGGCTTTGGATGCAGTGATGTGTGAAGGGATGCCATAGCACAGCAGAAAAGACACCACTAGCAATCCCTCCTCCAGACCAGAGTAGACTCTACTAGAGCAGGGCAAGAGAGTGTAGAATGCTGTAAAACCATTGCTAAATGGAACCAGCAGCCTTTGCTCTCAGAACTTGGTGATGACAGCAGGAGCTGCTCCCGGGGTGGGTTCCAGACTGCCAGCACTGAGTGATCCCAACACTGCGTGTTTCCGTGGTTGTCAGTCAGAGCAGGGCCTGCAATAACGGGATGGGTTGTTAGCAAAATGTTTTCAATGTGACCCTAAAGGGAGGGCAATTTTAGCAAGGCTTTTCTGTTTCAATACATCCATCATCTGCCAAGCCCAGTCATTTTTATAAGGTACAGGAGAGTAGCCAAGAAAGTTAAAAAAAAAAAAAAATAAAGCATATAAATATATATAAATGTATGTACATATAAATTTTAGGGGGAAGGATGCTTAAAAAGTGTATTCATCAAATATGGCAAGGAAAGTGACTGTGGTGAAAAGTTTGCAATTTCCCTGCATGCTGAAGATATTAGTTAGTGTTTGAACAGGACAAAGCTGTAATGTCATCCCTGCCTTAGCAAAAGGTGCTGACAGCCTGCATAAGCAAATGTTTCTGTCTCCCATCAGATCTCAGGCCAGTGCTCGTAGGGAATGGCTGCAGGAGCTCGGCTGGCACTCTGGGATGGCACTGGTGTGCTGCCTGCCTGTGAAACATAACCCCCAGCACACAAGGCAGGAGGAGGACCTTCTTCCTTACGCTCTGTATTTCCTTCGGAACCAAAGGCCCTGTCAGCTCAGTCTGCTATCTGAGGAGGGGCTCCCAGTGCCTGCTGCCCTTGGCTTCCCATGGTCCGGACATTTGGGTACATCCTTCCAGCTGGGAGCAGCTGGGAGCAGCTGGGAGCTGCCTGCTCTGTAACACCAGGCCTAGGGAATGAATGTGGAGTGAGAACATGTTTAGGACCTGACCTGGAGCCTTTGGAGTCAGTGGCAGAGCTTATGTTGACTTCCTTTTGTAGGTCTGAAGCTGTAACCCTGTTCTGTTCAGCCACATCATGTCAAGGTACCGATAACACCTCGTGGCCCAGATGTGCCTCCCCAGGGTCCTGTCCCACACTCTGCCCAGAGTCCAGGAGCACAATTTCAGCTTCAGTCCCTGCCCGGAGGGTGCTGGAAGGGGGCTGCTCTCCAGAATGATTTCTGCTGTCCCAAATGAAATGAGGTTTTCAACACAGACCCAGGAGTTGTATGGCATCCCCAGGTGTGCTTGTGGACTCCTTGGGGCAATGTGCGTGCTGGTTTATCCAGGGAAATCTCCTGTGGAAAAGCAGTGTCGCAGCCTGCTTATTGAATTTATGTCTCTGAATAAAAGGTAAAAAAAATATTGCTCATTTCAGAACATATAGGGTTTTTTCTGCCATTAGCAGCATTTTAGTGCTAATTCTATATCCTCTTCAAGGTATTTCAATATGCAAGTTGTATTTTATTCTCATTTTGCCAGCTTTATCGCGAGAGCCAATAGATAAAATGCCATTCCACGGGCTGCTCTGAACACAAAGGGCAGCGTAGCTCATCCAGACTTGGCTGATTCTCCTGTTAATCCCAGCAACCTATTCCTGTCCCCACAGGTGTAGTTCGCCAGGTGAGGCCCATTGTTGGACCCTTCCATGCCATCCTGAAGCTGGAGATGAACTACGTGATGGGGGGGGTGGTGTCCCACCGGAACATCGTCAACGTCCACATCTTCGTGTCCGAGTACTGGTTCTGAGGGGGCCTCTGCGCCCCTGGGCTCCAGCCTGCAGCATTACCACAAGCTATTATGTCATATACTTGTTTGTAAAACCCAATAGTGTTCTTTGTTTGTTTTGGTTTTAAATATTTGGTTTATAGTTTAAGACAAATAGCAAGCTATTATGTTGGTTAGACATAGGGTGGAGCGGATTAAGTGAGCCTGATGTAGTTTGTCTGTATAAATAAGTAGTGTGTAAAAATGCTCGGCTGCCTAGTGAAATTTGAAACTTTTCTAAATGTTTAGGCAGATCTCAACTATTGCTCCTTGGCCAGATAACCTGAGTGACTGAGGCTGTGGAACAAAAGAGATGTCAGAGTTCATTGGGATGAATATATGCTATCTCTGGATGGAAGCAGTTGGGTAAGGATTAATAATTTCACTTTGATATTATCCTACCTTAAGGGATTCACATTGTCAGAGAGTGCTAAATACTTGGGTTTGGGCCCCCATAGGATAACTCTGAACAGGCTCTTAGAATTGCTAATAATTCCTGAAAAGTTCACCCTGGATATTTAAGAAGTGCCATTCAGCTGCAGGTACAAGACAAAATGCAAAAGGAATTAGAAGTAGTAGGAGACTACCAAGCTATTGCACATATTAAAAAAAAAACCCTCCCTTTTTTTTTACTTATTATTTGATTGTAAGATTATGTTTGATTCTAATTAAACAAGCACCTCTCTTTGAAATTACTCTGTCACAAGGATAAGGCATATTGCTTGAATTCCAGTCTCACCTGTACTCAGCAATACATGGGAACTCTCTCACCTGTCTATTATAAAGCTCCATGCCTTTATAAAATTGGTAACAAAATTAGCATGTTGAACTTACATTTCCTATGCACCAAACCAAGGCATATGTAATAATATAATGAAAATCTCACAAATAAATGAATGTTTAATGTATTTTCTGGGCATCAAAATAATGTATCTTTTTTATTACAGAACAGAAAAGAAATAGCACCATGTTTCAGTTTGTTATGTTTGTTAAGATATGAGGAAATAAAGAAAGTGTGATGGGAAATACTCCGAAGTATGCCATGGTTTCTGCTTCCCAGGGAAATTGTATGATACAGCTCCCGTAAGCAAATCCATTATATACACATTCCCCACTCACACCAGTCCTCCCCAGACATTACTGGCATGGCACAGGTTGCCCAGAGCAGCTGTGGCTGCCCCATCCTTGGAAGTGTCCAAGGCCAGGCTGAACGAGGCTTGGAGCAACCTGGGCTAGTGGAAGGTGTCCCTGCCCATGGCAGGGGGTGGAATGGGATGAGCTGGAAGGTCAGTGTGATCCTGCTCCCTTTTGAAATAAGGACTTGTGTCTTTGGTCTGTTTGTGTAGATGTTGTTGATGCAGGAAATAGCAGGTGCCAGCTGTGGCAGCAAACAGGAGCGTGGGCTCTGAGGGACAGGCCTGGGAGTGACCTCACAGTGCTTCAGGGGCTTGGATTTAGAATTCCAGAAAAGGCCTTTACAGGGATGCTGACACATGACTTTTCTGTATTCTGTGGTGGTGTTAATTCATGCTGTGTAGGAAAATTGTGGCTGCTGCTTCCCTCTTGCCTTTTAGTACATTTAACACCCAGAGCTCAAGGAGCATTTAGAAAGCTCTCAGGGACAGGGTGGGATTGCTGGGGTGGCCTGTGCAGGGCCGTAAATCCCTTTCTGATTTACGGAAAAGGTATTATCTCTAAAAGTAACAACAACATCAAAAAATCCTTCTTTTCCTCAAGCTGGGATTTTTGCTGGCTCTTTGAAAGATGTCAGCTGAGGCCTCCCAGGGGTGCTCATTTCAAAGGTTTGCAGTCACCCTAGAAAATAGCATTTGATTGTTCTCTCTTGGCCAAGACTGAAGCCCCTTCAGGTTGGCCAGCACGTGCCTAGCCATGGGTTAAGGAATTCCATTTCCCATAGGGAAAGAGAAGGGGACCAGAATGTGATTTATATCTTGGTATTCCGAATTTGGCTGAGGCTTCCATCCTGCCCTCTGTGTCCTCAGCTCCTGCCCATCCCACAGGGGCTCCCTGCAGATGTGGAGGACGTGGAGGACTCCCTTTCCTGCAGTTCCCCTCTGGTCTGACAGGAGCAGGTGTCAGGGAATGCCAGAGCCCTTCCCACATCACTGCTTTCCCAACGCCTGTGTTCCCACTGCCCGCGGTGAGCGCGGGAGGTGTGAGGCTGCCTGGAAATGGGAATTGCTACTCCAAGACAAGAGGAACATAAAGTACACTCTCTGAGCCTCCAAACCATGAACCTGATGAAAGACTTTTCATTCCTGCTGTGGCTAAGAATGCATTATCTGTTCTGTAATAAGCCCTTTTTTTGTTTTCACCTTATCCTATTTCATGAGGGTTTCTCCCTCTCCCTTTCCTTTGTTGGATTCTCTTCTCTCTCTCCATATTTTCACTCCCCACGGTGTCCAAGGCCAGGCTGGATGGGGCTTGGAGCAACCTGGTCTAGTGGAAGGTGTCCCTGTCCATGGCAGGGGGTGGAACAAGATGAACTTAATAGCTGGACTAGGTTAACTAAAGGTCATGTAGGCAACTGTGAGCAACCAGGGGAGGTTTGTGCCCCATCTCATCCTGAAATAGTGCTTGGTAATGACAAAAAGTGAGGATTGAGGATCTGGGCTGTTTGATGCTATTCTGGTCCCTGGGTGTATGATCCAGCCCCTCCGAACCTTCACTGAACATCTGCCAGTGGCTCCGAAACTCCGTATCTGGCACTGGGCCACGGGAGCCAGGAGACATGGCTTGCTCCCTTCTGCCTCATCAGTGGCAACTGGGCTGCAGGGACTGCTCCTCCCTGTGGGCAGGAGCAGGTCGCAGCCCAAGCAGGGTGAAGTCACACAGTGCAGAGGTGCAAGGAGGGGTTTGATGGTGGTTAAGACCCCATGAGGGCAAAGCACGGCTGCTTTATGCTTACACCTAACTTTGGTATTGCTTGGATGGAAATGGAGTCACTGGCCCAATTTAAATTAAACACCAATGAATGAGAAGGAATAAACCCAGCTGTGGTGTATCACACCACAGGGGATGGGTGTCTCAGCCTGGCAGTGCTCACAGAACTACGCTAACAGGTTGACTCCCAGGATGGTGATGAGCTCTTTGGTTTGGCCATGCGTGGTTTTCCCATGAGGGAGATCTGGTGCAGGTCACACAGGGATGGGGGAGAGCTGATAAAAGAGCTTTTGGGTTTCCCTCATCAGGCTGACCCTGGCAAAGGCAAGAACAACTTTCTCTGAACCTGCCCCATCAGTGACCTCGGACCTGATCAGAGGGACCACCCTCGGCTCTGGATGCGAGGTAAGTTAAATTACATGCTGCTGAATTGTCCTAATACTGCCAACATTTTGGGCAGAAGTTGTAACAATGATAAAAAAGCACCAGTGTAATGGACACCATCATAACTCTGTAACTACAGTTTAGGTTTTGAAAATTACAAATATGTGTATAACTAAGGCTAACCAGAAAGTACTACATGGTGCTTTAACTGTGGCCAGCTGTCTAGTAGTTAGAAATTAGAAAAAAGTGGGATTTTTCTCTTCCAAAGTGGAAAAATTGTGTACATTTGTACCTGTTGAGCTGGTGAGCATTTGTCCAGCTCTACCAGGAAGCATCAGGTTATCCATGGTATCAAGAGAGGACAAAGTAGCAGTTTGTAAAACAACTATACAGAGCATGAGGAAAAATGGACTCTGTAGCCTTCAGCTTATGATGCACTTCATGTCTTATGGATTAGGGATCTCTTTTGAAGCCTATAAATCTCATAGTTTATTTTTTGTAATCAGACTCCATCAGTTAACAAATCATGTAAACTTTGCTTTCTTTAGTAACAGTGAGTTTCATTTTGCCTTGAATTATGTGTGAGGCTGATTTCAGTGATGTTTCTTCAACTCGTGCAAACAGCTCTGTTCTTTCCAACTCATGTACCTGTGGCTGCTGAGCTCTCTGAAGGTTTATGACTATAATTCATTTTTACCCTGAGCAAGAGTCACACCTGACCCCTTATTCCACCTCCCCCTCCTTAGTTTTCTCAGATGGGAAACAGCTGGGAACATGGAAAGAGCATTTTGGATGCCAGTGACTGTCAGTCAAAGAGTAACAAGATGTTCTGCCCCATAAGCCACTGGGTTTGTGAAGCTCCTGGTCCCATGTCAGGCAGAGACCAGAGAAGGTGGCCATGTGGGTGAAATGGGAGAAAAAGGCAGCAAAGGTTCCAAGTCGCATTAATGCAGTCTGAGAACACATGAGCTTCCCCGAGCCCCTCCCAGGAAAAGGTTACACTGGAATCACTGGTGGCTCAAGCCTGACTTTGGTTTTGGTGTCTGGCCAAGCATAGTTACCTGATGGGTGTGGGTGGCTAAAAGATTGCTGTTGTTGAAGGGCATTGACAAAATGAGATGCTTTTTTTCCCCCCCTAAATCCACAAGATTTCCCAGATCTGCAGAGCTGCTTACTGAGACAGGGTTAGAGAGGAGCTAAACCAGAGCTAGAGACAGGTTTACCTAGGAAGGGGCCGAGGACCCTGAACAGGCACAGGGCTCAGCTGAGGGATCTGGAGATCAAGCTCTGCTCTGTTCAGCAGCTGGTAAATGTTATATGACACTGAACTCACACTCAAATAAGGAGCACTTGGGTAAGTGCAGCCCTGGCTCTGCCTCAGAAACGCAGCACGCTGAAATAACTGCATAGCATCCACCCCTGAAGTTACACTGCATTCTGGCTTGTCCAGGTAATACAGTTTCATTCTCTTCCAGCTGTGGTTCGTGGCCTGAATTTACTTTCCTGGAGTCCATGGAGTGCTGCCATTAGTTTTGACCTGATAATTTCACTAATGACTTGGCATCTTTTGGTGTCTCTCTCCCCATCCTGTGTTTTCTTTTCAGTTCTTCTACAATGCTAGATGAATTAGATCCCTCATAACACATCACACTTCTTTTTTATTTACCAAAAATGAAACTCTTGACGGGGAGGAACCCAACAAATATTTGACAGGCACTGTGAATCTGAAACTATTTTCCACATGGCCAGATTCCTGAAAATCTAGAGATGCCTACTGACATTGTCATAAGAGTCGAGACAGATTAGATATCTGTGGTATTAAGGTATGTCAGTGCTTTTTATTACCTAGTTCTTAATCTCCTCAAAATTTGGCTGTATAACAATTAAGAAAGTATGTGCTAAGGTATTTACAGAAGTAATTTCTTTAAATGCCATCTTTCCCTGAGTAGAACATGAAAATAAAATATAATGGAGTTACTAGAAAGTAATGTTGTGCTTTCCCTCTGCCCATCCTTAAATTTTAACCAGAAATTATGTATGTGAAACTTGCAGCAAGTGGACAATGGTATTGGCCCCTCAGCTGGGACTGAGGAATAGAAATGCTGATATTTTATAAGATTCCAAGGCAATATGATTCAAATAAATATAAAAGACCTACACAGCAGAGCCAACAGTCGCTTGTTAAACAGTGGAAGAAGGTCACTGATGAAGGACTTGCAGCCTCTCCACCTTGGGCTTGCAGGCAGTCAATCTCATCTGGAAGGTGCTCCTGCCCCTTCCCCTGTCACCCAGACTGTCAGCACCCTGGCTCCTTGGCTCTGTGTTCCAGGGCCAGCACTGCCCAGGGCTGACTTTACCTGAGCATTTCCCAGGTATCTGCTCAAGTTCTGTGGCCTGAGACAGAGCTGGACCTTGGTCTGCCCCACAGCCCTGGTGTTTGCTGCTGTCCTTGGGCTCCTGAGCTGCCCCAGCAGAGTGGGATGTGGATGTGTGAAGAGGCTGGGGATGTGAGGCAGCTTTAGGAGTCTTGGTCCAGCCAAATTTCTCAAGGGAGAAACTTCTCTTGCACACAAAGTGTAGCTGACAGTAGAGTTTTCTGTAAACCAAGATAGGAAAAGTCAAAGCAATTCAAGGAACAAAGCTCCTCTTTTGCCTCTGAGGAGTTTAACTCACAGGCCAGCAGATTCAGCTGACAGAAGGATTGGAAAATCTGATACCTGCAGAGGGATGCAGACACGTATAAGATACATAAAGGACTTACCTGTAGGCATAGGGATAAGAATACAAACATGTTGAGATTTATCCTTGCAAAGGTGGGAATACCAGTATAAACACTCAAGTGCTGGTTTCTGTGCATCATGCAACAATCCGTTTCTTAGCCTTGATAATGTATGGTGCAAACTTACCCATCCATTCTGCTGGTGAGCACAGGAGCATCTGCCCCTCCCATGGCATGGTGCTGGACAGGCTCAGGTGTCTGAAACCAGCTGAGATCTTGTTGAGGCTCCATTACAGCCCTCCTGGGCTTTGGCTGCCCCTCCAGAAAAGTGTGTCTCTTCCACAGCTCCTACATCCCCTCTGCCAGCCCGGTGTGGGTATCTTGGCAGCCCGAATCACCTACTGTGGCAATGCACATCTGTGTTCAGGTACCTGAATTGCTCCTCTCAGGAGCTCTGCTGGAGCCTGTGCTCGGGGAGAATTATGGCCAAGTAATAGTGGATTTTTGCCATTGGAAAGACCAACACACTGTGGAAGGAAGAAAAAAATTATAATAGATTACATAGAGATTGCTCAACTAAAGTGCTCCCAGCTGTGTGCTGGAGCAGGGAGTTGTGTTACCGCTGGCAGGAAAGGGAGTAAATGCCCACTTTGTTAGTTGGGGGAAACCCAATTTGTAAAGTTCAAATCTGCATTCAGACCAGAGTTATTTTGATCAAAGGGGAGAGCACAGCCTGCTGAGAGACAAAAACAATAGCCAGGCTGAGCTGGCAGGGAGGGAGCTGGAGCTTTCAACCCCGGCCTCTCATTTCTTGGAGCACTGAGCCTGGATTCGGCTGTCCGGGAGTGAATCAGGGCACAGAGCAGCTGCCCTGGGGAGCACTGAGGCTCTGGCAGGTAGATAAGACATGGGGGTAGATTACATTGCAGTGTGTTGAGGGAACATCTGTTTCAGGGAGCAGCAGGAGGAACAGAAAGAATAAGAGAATACAACGTGCAGAAGATAAGTTTTTGACAGTATTGTCGATTATTTGAAATTTTGGATTTCAAATGAAATTCTCCTTGTCCAACTGTTGGTGAACTTCTCTCCTGGCAAGGAGCTGTGTATTTGCAGGAGGTGCAAGGGGTTTGCATGTCATGGCTAATGCAGAGGAGAATGGCCACACTTGATTTAAGGTGGTGAACTGCACCAAAGGCAGCATTTATGATGTGAAATGAGCATCTGCATTGCTCAGGGTTATTCAGGAACTGTCTTTATTGAATCACTCATCAGGTCAGCAACATGAATTTAACAGCACAAATGCCTCCTATTTACCTCTTCATCTCTCTGAATGTTGTATTTCTGTCTCAAAAAAATAAAAAATAACTGGTCCTGACAACACCAGTTATTTGAGGAAATAAAAATGCTGACAGGACAGAATGGCTCAGCAGCACAGAGCAGTTTGGCACTTAGGGCTGCAGAGGCTACAGAGAGCTCCAAGTTTTGCATTCCCAATGAGGAGAACACCATTGATTTATTTCCTAGTTTCACCTGCCTCTCACTGATAGATGGCTGCTTATTTGGATCCCTGGAAAACAGTTCTGCACAATAACATAGGTGCATTGAATGCTCCAAAGGTCAGGCAGCTTGAGCATGGGAAAGTATTTGTGAATGAGGCCCAAAAAAACTACTGAAAGAGGTGATTTCTGGCTCAAAGATTAGTCTTCATTTAGAGACTGAGAATTTATTGCTGCCTGAACCAGTATTATCAGCTTTCTGTCAGCAACAATCATCAGGATTTCCTTTCCCAATCAACATGAGCTGTGACCTCATCGTTGCAAAGGTGAAACCCTGACAGGGATTAAAGGCTAATAGAGAGAAATGAGGTAGCAGGGCTGAACAAAGAGGAGATTGTTACACAGCAATGGCCAACTCAGGCAGAATGTTACAGCTGAAACACGAACCACCAAAGGGAGAAAAGAGTATTTTTAAGAAGAGCCTGGGTAATGCTGGGTCTCCCTGTCTTTCAGTGGAGAAGGAAGGCAGACTGCCATCCTTGCCAGCAGAGATTTTTGAAGTGGGATTAGCATAGCCTTGTGGTTTGTCAAGTGTTTAATTGCAATTCTGCAGGGACACAGCCTGGAAGACACTGGAAACCAATTTAACAATCATGCCTATCATTATATACACCAAATTGCTCCTGTGCACATACAATATTTAGTAGTCTGAAACAGAGATGCTGAGTCTGGGGGCAAGGCTTAGAACATTACAAGTGATGAAAGGCAAATACGTGTCTGATATTCATCAAAGCAATTTAATCCATGGTGGAAGAGTGAAAAGAGGTAAAAAGGATTTTTTTGTTGATCTGCGAGTTATTAGTTTTTTCACTCGTCCCCCCAGTTTCTGGAACCAACAAGTGAGGATGTTTTTTCTGGGGAGAGTCTCTTCTCTTAAAGGTCACTCTTGGCTGCCACAATGTCTTCTCATCTTAAAACCCACCACAGATTTGGTTCAAGTCCCAGTGGAATGCATATATGTCAGAATTTCTGGTGGGCTCTGCATCAGTCCCCTCAGTCTCCAACACACCCCTGCTTTTTCCAGCAGAGATGAACTAGTGCTGTAGTCCAGATCCAGGTGTTTTGGAAATTCATGGCATGCAGGTTGCCTTCTGCATGTTTGAAATGTCTGCAGACCCCCAGTACAGGGTAGCACCTGCTCCTGCTGTGCTGGACTCTCAAAAAGGGACGGGATAATTTGGCCTCCCACTGGAGCGCAGAAATCACCCAACTGTGCTGAGGGTACTCGATGCTTTACTGCATGAAGGCTCCAGGCTGCAACTGCAGGATTAGAAAACAAATCCATCTCAAACATGCAAGAATAATATTGAATTCCACGTGGACCAGATGCTGTCATATTTGACACTGTCTACTTTGAGCACGTCCTAATCTGGCACAAGGATTCCAAGTAAATCTTAAGCCGAAGGCACCAAAGAAAACATTCTGATGGTGATGATAAGTGTGTATATAAATCAGGGTCCTTGCTGATATTGGGCAGCCTTCAGAAACTATTCAGAATAAAAGTATCTCCAGTCTAACACATTATAGAGCTTTCAGGAGGAATCAATGCATCTTCAAAATCTCCAAGGTGTTTTATTTTTTCTATTTTAGGGATTAATGTCGGCCACAAATACAACAAGGTTAAGCCCCTCTCTTGTAAAGGAATAACCAGCTCCCAAAAGGTGGAGCTGCAGGAACAGCCTTCAGTGCTTTTGAAGCATTTGTGAGCTTCTCCAAAACTCCAAGTCCCATGTGGATAATCCCCAGCCCACAGGGAAGAATTAGGATGCAATGTCTGTATCTGCAGAGGGAGGCCCGACTGAAATTTGCTTCCTAACTCATGCTAAAGCCCTGTAGCAGCTTTTGGAGGCTGGGCTGCACTGGGTGGGGTTTGGCACGGCTAAAAGTTTTCACTCAAGGGCAGTGAGATATTTAATTGTATGGAAATCTTAGAGATCTTCACACTTAGCAATGCTGTGGCTTGAGCTCTATTTTTTTAGCGCTATCAGGCGAAGAAATATGAAGCTTAGTTGGGTAGAGGTAAAAAAGAGTCCTGTACAAACCCCAAAGCCTCCCAACATTGAAAGGCAAAGTGGCAGCTTTTTGATTTGTTAGACAACAGTTTTCAGAGAGGAAGACAAATACATCAGGTTGAACTGAAGGGGAAATTAGAGTAGGCACAATATAATTACCTTATCTGGATCCAGGCCAGGAAACCAGGATGGGATCTTTATTCTCAGTGAAAACTGCATGGATTTATGCTTGGCAACCTGATTGCCATGAATAATTTATTAATTTATGATATAATTTGTTTTTTATTTTATTTTTAGTGACCAACCTCCTGCAAGCAAAGTAAACTTTTCTCTTTTTTATTCTTCATATCTTCAGCTGTGATCAAACAGGATCCATTTCAGTTGCTGTCTTTCTTGCAAAGTTCTTGTTTTGTTTAATTTTTTTTTTTATTCGTGCTATTTCTCCTTCATGCATGACTGGCTCTGCAGGCACAAGAAAACGACAAAGACTTCAAGGTCTCAGCCTGTTTAAATGTTGGGCTTGAATGCTTTTACCAGCCCTTGAGGGTGGAGGAGGTGATTTTGCAGACTTTTACAACATGGGGATATTTTAAAGAGAAAACAAACAAATATCATCAAATATGTTGTGCCTTATTAACAGTGTTTATCAGGAAGGAACACTGGAGGTTTCCCACTGGCGTGGGGCATAAAGCACCTCTTGGATCACAGGGTGTGCTGGCACTCCTGTCAAAGCTCTCCTACTGAATTAAGATGTGCTCCTTCAAGATCTTCTCCTGGAGTGTTTGAACACCTTTTTATTTGTATTATAATCCCCTCTAAAGCATGCCAACTTAGGGGAAATAGCTGAGCTCTCCACGACAGGACCTACTGATGGCAGAGATCAGCATTGCCCGGCTACAACAACCAGAGCCCTCCTCATTTCCTCCCCCTGGCTGCAAACACTCTAATCTGGAGAGTGCTGGAACTAGGGGGTTTTTTTCATTGCATATATTGAAGACAGACTTGGTGTTTGTGTTGGCCCAGGGCCTGACATGGCATTTGTGAGGATGAACCGCAAGCACGAGTACTCCAGCTGAGCTGGGGAAATGTGCACTACAGCCAGGAACGAGCTTCTCCCCCCACCTCTCTGCTCCCACACTGATAAGGTAAGAGGAGAACACCTCCCAGGCTTCTCCTTTGTCCCCTCAGCCACAGCTTCTTCTCTCACCTCTCCCCACCCGACAGGCACATGAGACCACTCCACAGGGCTGGGGATGGTCAGGGCTGCATAAACAGGTTTTGTGGGGTGGCTCTTGCAGGGCTGTGAGGGGAGGAACGTGGAAGTGATCACACAGGAATGGTGCTTTGGCTTTCTTTTCCAATAATCTGCAAGGCAACACAGCTGAGCTTTCATGGAGAAGATAATGTGCCCCTTGTAACTGAGCATGTTCCCAACCAGAATACAGAGGAGAGGCTGCTCTACTCACACAAATTTCATCTCCTCTTACATCAGTCTGAATTTATTGTAAAATGTCTGGGTTTGCCCCTAGAATGAGCACAGCACAAATTACAGCAGGAGCTTTTCCCATATGAAGGAACGGAAATAGCCTGGGTCTCAGTTTCCAGAAGTTTCATGGATGTCCCTCAGCAAAGGTAGAACCAAAAGATGGTGAATCATGTCTGATTTTGCCATCCTTGTCTGAGGTCAATGGGAGTTCCTAGATGCACAAGCAACTTTCATTTTCAGAGCCATTAACATTCCATCTGTGCTCAGCAGAAGGTTGTTCATCTCCTGGAGGTAACTCCTATAAAATGCCCTCCCTTTCTGTGTGACAGGAAAAATACCATCACTTGAGCTCATTAAACTCATTTGACTAATTCATTCTGTTGTTTCTGCCGCTAAACCAGCAAATTCAGTCAGTACTTTTTCCACAGTATTCCTTAAGCCTGTATTGCTGGCACTTAGTTTTTTGCAGTTCTGTATTTACGTGGTTGTTATAAAAGCAGTTGTGTGTTGTCATTCCTACCCAGGTTAGGATGCACTCTATTTACTCTTGTTTTATCCAAATGCTGCAAATCTCTTAATAAACTTTTCTTTCCTCCTTCACATTAAAATGCTCGTAAACATCTTTTATCCTCACTTCAAAACCGGGAGAATTTCAGAGAATAATATGGCCTAGAAAGAAAAAAAAAGTTACTATTTTCATTAAAAAAATCTGAAAAACACTTTATTTCATCTTAATTAAAAATGTATAAAGAGGATATAATAGAAAATATTTTCATCAGTATTGAGACAGATTTATTAACTGTAGCAAACTGGATACAATCTGATGGAGTTTTTTTTGGTGGTAGAAATGGATAAAACCTCTCTATGTTTAAGGTTAGGAAGAGCTGAGACACTCACCTCAGCATCTCCTCCAAGTGAATTATTAAGAATGCAAAGGTAGACAGATCAGGAAACTGCAGTTAACGTGTTTCCCTGATAGATTCCTCACTCATTTATATCTCCTCCTTTTGTTTAATCATTAAATCAGTCAATCTTTTCTTCTTCACATGTATCTAACTTATATTGCTGTGTAGGGATCTCAGATGTTTTTTCTCTCAGAAACCCTGCAGGGATTAACAAGATGTTTTTATAAATCAAAGAGAAAAAAAAAATCGATAAAAAAAATCAGAGAAGAGGTTTTTTTTCTTTCTGTAAGCAGGTTGGCTTCGATTCCTTTGGAATTTTTTCTTCTTTACTTTTGTTAGGAAAAAATAATCTCCCCACCTGGCTTACTGTGAACTCCTCTGCAAGTTCCTTAAATGCAAAAGACAGGTAGGACGGTGCTTTTAAGAGAGATTTTTGTACAGAGTGTCTGTAGATGTTTGAATATAACTTTAAAAAGAAGGTATTTTTAAGAATCAGGGCTTGAGGAAGAAAAGCTGGAAGCTGCTGTCAGCTCCGAGCTTTGTTCGCCAGAGGTCAGTGAGTGAAGAGATTACACAGCAAGTAAATAATGTTGAGAAACAAGCTTTGAAACTCTTCTGTAGCTTTAAGCTTGCATTTACCTCTTTCATTTCTTCTGTACCAGTCTGAATAAATCTTCTTAATTATAAAAATCAGCATCTGGAACAAACATCGATTTGTGCTGTAGCCCACAGGTTGGGCTACAAGGTTGTTGCTGTTTCTGGCGTTAGCAGAGGGAGTGTGTGGCTGTGTCTGTGCTGTCCCTGCTCAGGGGATGGACTCCTCCATACACCCCTTCTCAGGCACGTTTTCCCCGGGATGTGATTCTCCAGAGCTCTCCGCTGACTGGCATCTTTCTGGCCTGTGCTCACACAGCTGTGGCAGCCCCAAGGTGCCCTGTGCCAGGAGGGGACAGGAGGGATGGGGATGGTATTTTCTGGTTTAGGAGCTGCCTGTGTCTTGCTTGGGGTCTAGTTTGGGTTTGCTGTAGCTCTGGGCCGTGTCACAGCACAAACTGCAAAGGTTATCTTCCTTTCCAGCTCTGGCTTCCCTCCCCAGAATCACCTGCCCTGTCAGGCTTTGTGGGAAGGTGGCAATGCCAGTTATCCCACCCTGCCCTCTCACACTCCCTACCCCGCGTTCCCGCAGCCCCCACCTCCTGCTCTTGTGTAGAGGAACACGTGTGAGAGGACAGACTGTTGAGAATGAAGGTATCCTCCCAAATAAGGAGAGGAATTCCTGAGAAAGGGCTTTTGCAGCGTATCAGTATGGGAGTAGAGCCACCCAACTCATTTAAGACTGGGATCATTGTTAAATAGGGAGCTTGGGCTGAATGTGTGTCTGTTCAAAACTCAGCTGCCATTAATGGGATGGGAGAGGGGAGGAAGAAAAGACAAAAGTGGCCCCTTCATGACAAAACCATTTCTTCCTTTACAAACAATGGGGGAAAAAGGGAAAAGTGCTCTCATGAGAACCTGTATGAATTTCCTCAAGAGGGTGTACTTTAGATGGAGAATAAGCTAAATTGTGTGGGATATTGGGGTTACCAAGGTAACGATGCAGTGTTTTAAATGCAAAAGCAAATAGATGTATGAGCCCAAAGTAAATCATTAATGTGCATCTGTATTTTTGAGATGGGTTGGAGTGACTTATATATTGTAGTCCCTCTTTATTTAATATTTCAGAAGTGTTCTTTGATTTAAAAGCAAACACTTAGCAGGCCTCTTTTCAGACAATTATACCCCCTTTTCCACACAGCACTTTGAGAAGAGACTGGTTATTGATGCCATCTAATAGAACAAACACACAAACTTGATGGAGTCAAACAGGACAGAGGAGCCTTGGTACATCAAGAAACTTAAACAAGGACATTACTTCAAGGTTGACAATCACCCCAAGACAGCTCGGTTTCTTGCAAACTTGCACTCAGCACCCTCTAAAGTCAGGTTTACTTGGTCATTCTGTCTTATACTTTCAATTGCAGCAAACAGTTTTTGGTAACAGTATTTTTCAACTAAGTCTTCCTATAATAGATGAAAAAGTAGCTACAGAGAGGTTGGGGCTGGACATAACTGTTATCCAAGCAATTATCTTCTTGTTCATACCTATTGTCCTTATATTATACAATTAGTTCAGTCCAGGAGACCTGTTCATAACTGCAGGACAAAAAAGTGCTAAAGTAGGTTAAACGGTCAAAGAGATTTCTTACGGGATCACAACTTGGCCTTGACAGGCACTAAACCTCTAATTGTTAATGGTTGCAAGTAACTGTGAATGATCACTTTTTTCCCCAAGAATCAACAATTGTTCCAAAATCTCTTCCCATTTTCATTGCTATCCTAGGGACAGACTATAAGTTTGGGCTACATATTTAGTAGCACTAAGACATGGTCATTTAAAAATGTCAGTAAACTGGAACAGAGCTACAGAGGTACTTTGCTCATCAAAGTCTGCGACAAAAGGCAGAGGATAATATCCCAGAAGAAAAAAACCCCAACATACTGCACGCTGAACATTATGGAAGGGAATTAAACTCTTATTTGTAGTTAGAAAATCTTTGTAACACCTTTTATTAGTCCAGTAAAGAAACTCAGTTCTCCTGAAATAAGAAATGTGGCAATTTATTCAATGCTGGAGTTTTTGCAGTTCACAATGAACATGAATGATTATAAAAAACAAGTTCCTAAGAATTTAAGGAGTGGTTTTTTTTCAGGATTATTTTTGGAGGCTCCTATTTGCTGTATGCTATTCGTGTCCCTTCTGTCTGGACATGTAAGGGACAGTGAATTTGTGAGCAGCTTCCTTTGCGGGGCTGAAGGATGTGGGTGCTTAAGAACCCCCCTGGCTTCTGAACTGTGCTGATGGTGTGACCAAACACCCCTTTTCTTGCAAATCCTGCCTCTTTTAGACAATCCTGTTGCTTCCAGGCACAGAGGGCAGCCTGCTGCTGGGAGCAAGGGCCACCCTGCAAAGCCATCCCACTGGGACACCCCTCTCAGGACATCCCACTCACAGTGCACGTGTGCAGGAGAGATGGGCAGAGTGGCTGCAGGGCTGAGGCTCAGCACAGGAGGAGCAGGAACTCTGCCCACCTTTCCTGGGAAGCTCCCAGCCCGAGGATGGTGCCACACCACATCACTGCTGACAGTTCCCTGAGCAGATTCCTTCCATGGGTAATTAGCCTTCGCAGAGCATGAATGGACTAGTTTTCTATCGGGAGACTGAATTTTAGCTGACAAATTAGACAGATTCCCCGAGGCCAGAGTTATGCGGCTTTGCCAGTCTCACTAAAAATGTGATTTATAACAGATTCCTCGGCAGAGGCACTCCTTGCTTCAGGAATGAAGGTGCACACCGTGCTCAGACTCTCTGTCTAACATGATGGTCTTACAAAGCTTTGTCTTCTGCTAGAAAAAACTGACTCTGTTACCTGCTTTTGATTTATCAAGTGACTCCACATTTCTCCCACTGAACATGACAGTGCTGAGTCCTGGGTGACAAAAATGATGGGCAAGGGGAAAGGGGAAGAGAGAAGTCAGATCCCAGACTCAGTTCCTGCCAACCGAGGCTCCTCCTCTGACTCACCACTGGGTTTTCTCCTGGTTTCCCCGTCCGGTGCAACCAGTATTTGTATTCTGTGAATATCGGCACTCGCTCAGATCAAAAAGCAGGCTCGCCCTTCCCTGGCAGTGTCTTGAACATGTCTGTGTTTGCAGGCCATTAACAGTTAATATTTTAATTATTAATTTAGAGTAGTAACTGCCTGCTGTGTTCCTGAGGTACGAGGCACACCCAGACTGGTGAGCTCTGGGGGAGGCTGATGGAGCCCACGGAGCTGGGACCTGGCATGTGGGTGACGTGTGGCACAGAGAGACACGGGGCTGGTTGTGCTTGGATGGGTTTGGGGCTTTAGGAGGACATTGCACAGGTGACCAGATGGACAACCCCCTCCTTCAAAATCTGCTTTTATCTCCGGGGGAGCTGGGGTATTTATAGCTCCAAAGCACTCTTACTCCCAGTCATTAAAGAGTGTGGGATTTTTAAATTTAGAAGCGTGTCATATAAATACAAATAATGACTTCAGAGACTGAATCTTATATTCAGGAAATGCAGAAAGAAAGTATATAATTTCATTTATATATGTGGCTGATTAAGAAAGTGAAGATGTCGGTTTAAAAAAATTAATAATCTATCACTTTAGTCTATTGACATGACCTTGTGGGAAAAAGTCATATAAAACATGAATGAACAAAAGTTTCCTTCAGATACATAATTAGATTTTTTTTTTTGGCCGCACTTTACATACTGGTTTAAAAGAAACATAATTTTCTTTCTTTCAGATCCACAGGTATGACAGGAAGTTTTCATCAGATATTTCTTCAGTGCATTAAGGTTTTGAAATTAAAAGGCAATAAAATATTCCCATATCCATGAACCTTCTGAAACCTTCTAGAGATGTTATTTTAATAGCAATAATTCTTCCTTTTTTTAAAGCTTATGTTGTGTGTGTCTTTCAAAGGAATATTAAGCTGGCATAGGACAATTCTAAGAAAATGAGTTCTGAGATTTTTAACCAGAACTTCACGAGCTTTGTAGGATTATATTAAAATGAATGCTCACAATTTTCAGCGCCCTTTTCTCATGAGTATTTAAACCTTTCTTACAGCTGCAAAAATTAACAGAGACCTAAAGAAAGAGATTCTGCAGAATTGAAGTTTAACCCGTTATTTCTCAGATCTGTATCTGTCAGTTTAACAGTTTAACAGTTTGTCCTTAGAGACAATAGATAGTGTATGTGGCAACTTCTTGTTACCAATAGTATCTTCCCAAATATTATTCCTTAAGGTGACATAGGACTGGCTTTCAGAAATGCTGCAAAAGCAAACTTTGTAGGTATTTGTTTCTTAACATGAAGATATCGATATCCCAGGCCCGTTGCACTTATCTTACAAAGCTTATCTGCTGAACAAGTATTGTAGGTACAGAAAACCTTCTAAAGTCTTGGGTTATTGTGATTCAGAATCCTTGTGATTATCCTGAGCTGGGAGGGACGCTTCTCCTGTGATTTTAGTATACAGTAAAGATGAGTAGATTAACTCATTATTTTATATTTCACAAATGGAATTAATAAATTCAGTGAACTCACACCTGCAGTGGATAAATGAACTCTGCAGCCGGATGATTTCAGGCTGAGTTCTGCTGCCCACTGTTTTACCTCCGCTAGATGTCAGGCTGCCGACAGAGGTGGAGGATTTAATCCCTATGTCACAGTAAGGAGCATGGTCAGGATCACAGCTACAATTCTCCACTTCCAGTCAACAGCAGTAACTCAACATAGGAGATACTCTGAGTCACTGTATAGTTTTTTCTTGTTCTTCACTCTTTTAGCCCTTGTCTCCTCCCTTCAGCAAATTTCTCAGTATTGACAAGGTCCAGCACTGCTGACAAATGGGAGCAGGGCCGAGTAACACGGGATTCCCTGGGGGCATTTCCCTTTGCTCATCCATTCAAGAGGGGCCAGGCTTGACACATCTATTAGGGAAGAATACACAACTTGTGAGTTCCTCAGAAATATTCAAGCACATGCCTTTTTACTCCCCGACAGCAACCAGCTGGTGAGGAGCTTTTTGGCTCTTTCTGCTTCTTTTTTTTTTTTATTTTCTGTGAAGAACATATAATTTCAGAAAGTATTCCCATCTCTCAAATAATATCTTTATCAGACGTCTTCAGGAGCCAGGCTGGACAGCAGGTGAATTAAATTACCCAAGCAACAACTGTGCAGCAGACGGCATTTCATCCGTGCTTACTTCTTGGAAGACACCACTTGTTTCCAAGACAAAGGTGTAAGTGCTTTGAACGTCCCCACCGAGGCCTTGCAGCTTTGCTTTCCAGATGATTTATCTCTGATATTACATAACAAAGGGGTGACATACACCCCAGCATCAAATGCAACTGCCCTTTTATGGCCCTCAGACACACTTGTAACATCGCATCTGAAGCCAGATAATCTCTGGAGCTGGCTTTGGACTGCCATAGCTATTCCTGGGTTTAAGACAGCCTGCAGTATCCATTTCATATTCTTCACTGATATTGAAAACATCAAAAAAACTTAAAAGCTTGTTTGTGTTCCACCTCTGGTGGTTAAAAAGATGGTGCTACCTCCTCTCAGATCCGCTCTTCCTCATCTCAATACAGGTGTTCAGAATCCTGACAAAGGAACAATTCTTGTTTTGCCCAGTGTAATCGTGAAGCTGAGGACTGGCATGAGGGTAGGGGCTCACTGCTCAACAACAAAGGCTAATCAAAAGCATTTCTCCAAGTGAATCAACCAATTTCACTGGATCTTATTAAATACTAGAACAAAAATAAAAGCATTTGGTCTACAGCTTCAAAGCGCTGTGGCCCAAGTAATACTTAATTTAACACAGACCCCAAATAAGAGTTGGAAAACTAATATTTATGCCGGAAACAGAACATGCTGGGGGCTTTGCTCTTTACTGTAAAGTAACTTTTTCCAGAGCCCAAATTTTATCTTTTGCTGAAAGTTGCCCCCAGTAAAGAAGGGGCAAGGCCAATATATACATTGTGATGACGTGGGGCCATCTCTTAGCCTTCGAGATGGGAAGGGATTCACAGCCTTTGACCTGCTTTGCTTCCTGCAGAGCCAGAATATGCTCTGCCTTCCAGAGTCTCTGCTGGGATGGATCTTTCAGATTCAAACACCACTGCCTCAAGAGTCTGGTCTACCTCTTAATTTGATGGAGAATTCTTAAAAATAAATTCTGCATAATTTTATTTTCAGATGGAATAGTTGGATCTAGGTGGATTGTTTTCTTTCTTGCAGTCCTCTAAATCTCTGCTAAGAAAAATGAATGTTATTTAGACTGTAAGCTCTTTGGGGGAAAAGCTGGGTTTTTAAGGGATCTGCCTGTGTGCACAGAACCGGGCAGATCAGATGAGCTTGAGGTACAACACCTATGAGTTATAGAGTTTGGCCATAATTAAGTATTTTTATCCCCGGGAAGCTTGATATTTTTTTTTCCCCCTACATATATAGAGGTTAACTTTTTACGTACATGTTCAGAACAAGCTGAACTGTATTTTTTAAAAACAAATATTAATCATTGAAAATGAGTAATGAAAGAACTTTGTTGTTGTTGCTGCTGGTTAATACTTTAACACTTAAAGCAAATTAATGTCACTGAGTCACAAGATCAGAAGAATGGATTGGGTGGGACGAGAGCTTAAAAATCACAGAATTACAGAATAGGCCGAGTTGGAAGGAAGGCCGCAGCATCATCGAGTCCAACTCCTCGTCTAGTCCCACCAGCGGGCGGGGACACTTTTAGATACTACGCGAGATGTAATTATTCGCGTAATTTATGTATTTTTATATGTGTTTTAGAGTTTGTTCAGAGGCCATTTTGCCGCCGGCCCCGCAGAGCCCCTCCCGCCCGGCGGGCGGCACCGCCACCACCCCGCGGCGGGGCCGGGCCATGGCGGGGCCGGGCCATGGAGGGGCGGAGCGGGCGGGGCCATGGCGGGGCCGGGCCATGGAGGGGCGGAGCGGGCCATGGCGGGGCCGGGCCATGGC